>JPKZ01000490.1:278099-327893 GCA_000803305.1 Toxocara canis
AAAGGAGTGCAGAGATGGAAATATTAGTTACGATCGGTAAAGAAAAATGGAGGAGCGACAGCTATTGAAAACGTGCGCTTCTATCGTGCACAAACAGTTTCATGCAGAAGTAACGCAAGAAATGTTTGCATAAGAGGTGATTCGTCAACGATTAGCACTACGTACACCATTCCGAACGCTTCTATGCCAAGTAAAGGTGCAGCGACGATCTAGCACATCCTCTGAGATTACAAGTGATACTAAAAGCAAAACAGCTGAGCGTAGAATTCGCTGAAATTTGCACTGACTGATGCTCCATGTTTAAAAATTGATTGTGGCGAAATGAACAGCACTGCATTACCTTAAGGAGAGGCTCCTCCCCATCAGATGTTTCAGATCTCACGAAGGAGGAATTTCTCTTCAAAGTGCTTTCAGTCTTAGGGCGCTTTAGCTGGAGTAACTCCGGCTTATACATGTTTACACAGTTTGTAAGTTTACATATTCCCTTCACCTTCTAAGAGATAACCGTTAGGCAATTCGCTAGCCATCTCTCCGGACATCTCCACACGTTACAATGGCGAAGGCCGGAAAGTCGCGCGGGCATTATCCGCAATTTTCACCGACCGTGATGACTCACTCAACTATAGATTATGAAACTGGAACGGTCTTTTATCGTTTATTGGGGAAAGCAGGANACGTGATGACCATCAGTAGCGAACGCGATTATTGTTCTCACCAAACGCAGATAAATTTTTCGGCATTTCGTGCTTTTTTCCTCCTCGAATGTGGGTGGTTCTTTTGATATTGTTGCCTCACTGTCAGCCAGCAGTGAATCAGCTGCTCGACTAACCAAAAGCACCAGCAGCATGTGCCAGCATCCGATTGAAACGAATTTAAAGCGTATTGAATATTGCGAAAATTTTCATTGGCTGTTGTGCTTTGCAACAAAAGCAACAGAAATCTACAGCTTCCAAAGTTCATAGGGCTGTACTGGACTCCGCATTGTACTGAGAGAAATTTTTTTTTTCCAGAATTATCGAAACACTCACATTTTGGGGTGCAGAAACGAATGGGGAAAGCTCCAAGCGCTAATATTTTCTGCCAAAAAGGCATGCTCACTGATTTCGCCTCATGAGACGAATGCAATCGCGTGTTCCCAATTTCGGAATTTCACCTTCCCCTTCAACCATCTATGGTGCAACCTTCCGTTCTGAAATAAATTTTCGCAACGATTATGGCACCGATGTGGACTCGTATAAAACGAGAAAACGCAATGCGCTATACCGTTAATGGTTAAGCCAAAGCGCTTTCGCTTTTTCTCCAGTTTCAGTCGTTTAGCTGAAATTTGCAGTAAATCATTGGATTTCGTGGAACTTCCCTGTCACAGTGCATCAAGAATAACAAAGAAAAAATACGAAAATTAGACGTTCAGGATTTCTCTTCGGGATTTCTGCATAGAAGAACAGTCGCCTCTTTTTGACTGACGAAAAATGCTAATGAAGGAATCCTTTCGAATGACGACTTAAAGGAAGTGCTTCTAAAGTCATCAGCTAAAACCGTTTTCTGAACGTCAATCACGTCGTCCCGTCGCTGGTAAAATTGCGATACAGAATGCACACTTTCGATTTGTCTGAGTCATCACTGCGATTAATGAATCCATCTTCTCGCGTGGATTTAATAGACAAACTTTTCGCTCCGCTCTTTGGCAAATTTTCATGAAGCAAAGCTAACTGTGGCGAGGCTGTGTCTGTGAGCCCGCCATTGGGTAATAGTTTGTTTCAACGGCAGTCAATGAAGTTAAAGTTATGTGGTTTGGTAGGCAGAATCTGCAGCTTTGATTCATAACCTATGGCGATTTTCAAGCTAGCTGTTCGACCGCAGGAAATGAAAAAATTTCATGTCTTTTTAAACGGCCGGGATGCAGACGTGTGCCACAGAAAAAAAGATTACTTAAAGGATAATTCACTTGAGCATTCGGGATGGGCAAAATACTGGTATTCGCTGGTTGCGAGTAGTTTAGAAAGCCGGATCCCTGGTAGGATCTGGCTAGAGCGCATATGGCACAGGCCCCTTGAGATGCCTTCCCACTAGTTTAATATGACTTTTTATATGCACTCCAAGAAGAGCTTCAATCACGCAACTTCCGATATGCATAAGCGATACATGACCGTTCAAAATAGAATTTTGTCTCGCCGCAGAAAAGCAGAATAGGATTTCCACTTTGAGAAAACGATCACAAGCTCCAACGCTAACACCTTTTTCAATATTCGTAAATTACCGCATGAATTCAAACTCGGCCTCCCATGATAATTATTTACTAAACTCATGATATAGCTGCGAGCACAGCATGTACACTAGAAAGTCGCGGATTTCACACCACTTTTCAAACGTTTCTGCTCGTCTCTCTGCAAAAATAATCAACTGAATATATATAATCAACTGCAAAATCAACTGAATAATCAAACAATCAAAAATAATCAACAATAATCAACTGCAAAAACAAAAATAAAGCTTGTTCATTTGGATCGTAATTGCTGTAAAAGAGAGCTCGTTTTCACGACTGTCTGAAGTTACGGTTTCAGTAAAAATAGCAGTAGGCTGGTGTTACAAAAACAAACATATTAGCCGGAACAAATGAGTTTTCTCTTTAATATTATGGCAAACATATCGCATTTAAGCGAGAGGCAAGAATAGCTATCAAATCCTCCAAGTTCATCTGTTGCATATTTCGCATTTTCTTTACGGCTGCGGTATCACCGGGAGAAAAACTCGTTAGGTTCTTCTTCCACTTATAAAAGTTGCACATTGCTTGGACCCGTGAATCGATTACACTCAAGCTGTTCTAGAGTTTTGAAGAAACGATTTTTTTCGACAAGGAGTGGTATTTGGAAGTAAGTTTTGGCTTTCGCAAATAACTCTCATCAGCAAAAAATTTCGCTACGCGCACCAATTCATACTGAAAATGCTGAATTCAGTTAGTCTACCCTACCTCAATACACCTACCCCCTTCCCCTACTCCCAAACCCCTCCACTCAAAAAACAATTCGAGTACAGAGTTTCGATATGAAACGAAGTAAACACAAGTCAACGCAAACAAGCACAAAGTGAGGAAAGAGGCTGGCATAATATGCACTTTTCTCACCAATGCTAGAACTTTTGGAAAAAAAAAACTAAAAAACCGAGTGAAAAATGCCCGTTTGAGTGGTACGGTGAAGTAGCAACGACTGGGACCGGAGTAGAACTGTTGACGCCACTTTCTCGACATTTCATGCACGTTTGATTGTCTCGAAACTCACATAGAATTATTTGCCTTTAAAGCATGACACATTCTGTAGCATTCTGCACCGTATGACCCCCTTGTTTCGACCCAAACAACTAAACACGGGAGAAATTTTTCGACTCAGCTACCTTTCTCACCTGTTTCTTTCTCAGCGTCATAACTGTTCCAGAAATTTGATACGCAGTTCCCGGTTTTCTATTTAAGGCGATTGCGCAGCAACTAATTATACCTTTAGGCATTCATCGTTATAGCGTTCGTCGTTCAGGACTTCAAAATGCCCAACAACACGAAAGGCTGCGAAGCTTCTTTAGGTCTACTCTTCAGTTTAGGATTTTACTTATAATCGTTCTCGATTTATTGTCACCGTCGTATCAATTCACAATAAGCTGTTTTTGAAACACTTAATATTTCAATCGTTCTCCATCAATATATTTTTTCTGCGCCACACGATTGCAACCGGGATGGATTTTGATTGATAGCGGGTTCATCGTTGGCTGCGAGAGTCATTAGCGCACATCACCTTCTCTGATGCTTACTGGACGCATGTAACCGCCTATGAGAAACTATCTGAACGCGATCGGCGAAAGAAAACGAAACGAACTCTGCAGCTGGAGAAATGGTGTAACCAAGAAGGGTAGGAGAGAGAGAGGAGAGGTGCGGAAAATATGAATTTAGAAAAACGCCAGTGGACTTTCGGCCAGCATAACCACATTGGGCTGAACTAAGTCGCACAAGCTTGAACCTCAAAACATTACCATTCGTGACACCTGCCCAAAAATAAGCTCGACTTAGCCTCTTGAATGCCTTTTGCTCCGACACCGTCAGAAAGTCCTTTTGCCTCTCATATCGTAAAAGCAAATTAAAAAGCGTGACGAATGAAATTAACCAAACAAAGAGACTGCAGCTGCGATGGATGGTGAGACCGTTATGAACTCCAAACAGAGAAGTACGTAATTAGGATTTTATTCAAATGTTTGCTCGTTTTAGATTCATGCCATAATTGGTAATAACAGACACATAACAATCCCTTAGAAAATGCCAGCAATCGTAATTTCCAATGATTGAAGGGAAAGTCAGATGTCAGCGCTCTTCGTGGATACTCAATTCGCCTGAAATCTCCCAGTGGGACTACTTCGCTGAAGGCGGACACTTTTTCGGGAAGATATTCCATTCAGCTTATACTATTTGCTCACCAGACCGGCCTGCTTCCACTAAGTTATTAGGGAGCTAATTATGGGGAAGCACGTAATCAACCGTCGGCAAGTTCCAAAGCGCTTGAAAATTTGAAGAAAAGAAGAGAATTCGATTTTCTTCTGCAGAACCGATTGCGTTGTTTGGCGCCATTGAGATATTCCATGAAACTCTTCTACTCCTCGTGTTATGGTTGTCAGTAGATGCGCTCACATCGGCGTGAAGTAGACAACGCTCTAAAACATACGCTCCAACCTATTAAAATGTGTCGACCTGAGCCATAATACGTAATTGTAATACTACTTAATGTTCTTAGCTCAACCTCATCGTGCAATTAAATACTCAACATAGCCATCGAAAAGCATGCAGCAATTCACCAGCTTGAACAAATCTCGTTCACATGCGGCTAAAGCGCTACCTTCACAATAACCTGTCGTCCAGTGGAAGTGTCACAAATATGCACTTGTTGACTGACGTCAAATGAACCATAGAAAAACTGTTCGGTATGACGGAAAACGCTATAATTAAAAGCGCACTGCACATTTTCCGGAAGGATTTATGATGAGGCGTCATCCCGGGATTAGTATAGTAGTCCTACAGCCGACGAGACAGTTATAGTGATTTACAAACGACAAAAAATTGCGAAGTTCGAGTGCGATTCGGGCGAACGTTCGCGAAATCTATTTTATGGCGGTGACGCATTGCGCTCTGCAAATGAAAACTTTGTGAAATTGCAAACGCAGTGGTCGCAATGCAGCAACGATTACGTACCATTCCATTGTTTCTCGGTGTTTCCGCGCTTCTGGCCAATGCGAGAGCGCACTGTGGAGTGATCATGTCTGCAAGCATCATTATATGTATATGTATATCTTTCCATCTAGCCACTTCAATGAACAGTCACAAGAAGCTAACGCAAAGAAACTTGCAATCGCAGTTCACGGCAGTCTCCCAAACAGAGTTTGAGCGACACTCACGAGTTTTCAAGTGGGTTAGTAGGCATAGAATATATGGTGGCTAAGAGGTGAATCGTGCGAACAACAAACCTTGTTACTTCCTAGCGGCTGACTGAGGTTATATTATGAAGAGCATTTGAAGCATGCAAAACACTTTTAACAAGGCTTAAAATACGAATTTCTTATTGAGAAATTACAAGCTTCAGGGTAATGAGCGCCAAAGTTCCAAGAAAGCGGGCCTTTATGGCGAGAGTAGATGTGATCTAGTGAACAATTCGCTTACTTACCGTCGCTTCACCGCAACCGTTTCGCGGAACTGTTTGATCGTCGGTCGAGCGGAAATTCGTTTGCCTTTTAAACGTTCATCGAACAAATTTAGTAAATTAAACGATGATTACTGAAAGCACGCACTGCTGCTGCATTACAGCTCCGCTTCAACGTGTTCTAGTTATCACTAACTCTTCATCGTCAACAAGCATAGCTTGAGACATGAACTAAAGGAGCTTTCCGCTGCGGTAGTGCTTGTGATCAGATTACTGAAAGCACGCACTGCTGCTGCATTACAGCTCCGCTTCAACGTGTTCTAGTTATCACTAACTCTTCATCGTCAACAAGCATAGCTTGAGACATGAACTAAAGGAGCTTTCCGCTGCGGTAGTGCTTGTGATCAGATTACTGAAAGCACGCACTGCTGCTGCATTACAGCTCCGCTTCAACGTGTTCTAGTTATCACTAACTCTTCATCGTCAACAAGCATAGCTTGAGACATGAACTAAAGGAGCTTTCCGCTGCGGTAGTGCTTGTGATCAGATTACTGAAAGCACGCACTGCTGCTGCATTACAGCTCCGCTTCAACGTGTTCTAGTTATCACTAACTCTTCATCGTCAACAAGCATAGCTTGAGACATGAACTAAAGGAGCTTTCCGCTGCGGTAGTGCTTGTGATCAAAAATGGTCATCCATCACTTAGCAAATCTGTTTCGCCAAATTAACGTAAAAAATTTCAAGGAAGCCTCGTCCGGTTCGAGTGGACGATAAAAAGCGTTTCGCCTTGCCGGTGTAAAGCTCCTCACTCGAACTACTGCTACCGTGCGCGGAAAAAATTTTAGTACACCTGCTCGTTTCGCCATTAACCTTCGCGAATAAACTTAGCTTCGTATCCGAGTTGTCTTGTGAACAGCCTTACATGCTTGGGTGAACAAAATGGCTACAGTTCGTCAGCGCACAGCGCGAAAATACTATGAGGGTCAGTTGAAGCATAAAGTTAACAATAAAGTTACAAGCACACGCGCGATTGACTCAGCAACGCGAGTGTACCAAAACTACAGTCGCACTCGTGGAGCTTTCAACTATTCTACAACACTGTAATCAACTTCGAATAAACCTAGAAGGCAGCTGAGTGAGAAAACAACCTATGAGACAATTTTTTTTTGAAGAAACCTAAAGAACAACAGCATCTCAACAATATGGATTTGCTCCCGTTGAAATGCTCAAAGTCGAAAGATGCATGACATATAACAGCTAGAATGTTTTTCGCATACTTTCTGGACTGCGGATCGTTCGGCAAACATTCAGTTTTGGCAAATCCGCTCAATACAGGCGAAATTCCCATGTGTCCCAAATTTGCACGCCTGAAAGGTACTATCGAATTTAAGTGTCACCGTAACACACTGACAAAACTTGAAACTCCAATGCCACCTCTCAGACACGAAAGCCACATAAGCCTGGGCTGGAAATGAAGCCCATGTCGCCTTTCTTGCGACAGCGCGTTGCCAAAGAGGGGTTCGTTAAGAGGTCTAATACTAAGTGTCTTCAGGCTATTGCATTTTTTGTTTCACTGGACTAGGTATTCTCTTATCAGTGCACTTCCACACAGCTGAGAAGCTCAGTAAACGGCCTATTTTTGCACTGCGCTTTTTTCTTTCACCGGCATAAGTGATTTTTTCTAGCTGTATGGAACTTATGGATTTTGCTCAGTCTTTGTGGATTTCTGCCACATCGCACTTATATAGTCAAAGAGGAAATTCACCCTTGAGAAGTGGAGCGGAATATTAAGTCCAATTGCTCCTGACCTCATTGCAACTTAGCACAAATTGCTAATTTTTGAGGAAATAAATTTGACAGCACGCTGCGGCTGAATGCGCTAATGGAAAAGCTCGTCATCAGCAGCAGTTCGCTCACCTTGTTAACCATTCTTTTTATGAATAAGGTTTGTCGCGCTCATACGATGATTTATGTGGACATGAAATGTGAAATGAGAGACGGACAACATCACTGCCAGACAATTAGAAATGAGTCAAGCATGCCACGTTGCTTTATTTGTGAAGTCGGCCTTTACCACCTCTCGGAATATCTGCTTGCTGATTGCTTTTCTCTTTGAACCCGTAGCGTTGTCATTGTCGCTGTTTGTTATAGTTGCAGTTAGAGTATGCCACTTGCAAAAACTGCACTTCTTCTCATGTTATTATATTCCCCCTGTGGGGACACGTTCGAGCTACAACTCCCACAATTATATCCATCCTTTTATAACTGCGCTTAAAGACATGAGTAATATCAATAACAAACGAAATGGCAACCCGGAACAAGGAGCAGATCGCACAGCCAGTCCGAGCCAGAAATGCGTCAGTAAGAGGAAGAAAACGATGCGAAGTAGACATGTACTTCAGAAAAAGCCAAATTGCAGCTCTCTCGCTTGACGTTTCTCTTCACACGGTGCTCTTACAACGGCTTTTCATTTTCTGTGTGAAAAGTAAACGCATTACTTTTATGAATACGTATGGCTCGAAGCGTGGGCTAAACGAAAAATATCATAACATGTATACTTGGTTATTTATTTCACTCTTCTACTATGAACTCATTTTCCTTTCCTCGCTACATCATAATTTACATACTCTGAATTACTCTACAGCATCACCTTGTATGACGACCAGCACCTGCGAAATTAGGAATAAGACAGATGCTGACATGCACACTTAAACAGTGTCGACAACCGCAAGAAAAGATCTGCACCTGAAGTTGTGGTTATCGCTCTACAAGGACCACAAAGTTGTATTTTCCAATAACACTTCAGCGAAAGTTTCCTAACGTGTAGGGCAAGGCATGAGGGGACAAAGTGGCATTCCATCACGCGGCAACTGGCACGGCACGCGCTTTTGCCATTCCGCACATCCGCGTAATCAACTGGTTAGAAAAAAATGAAAATTCGTGTTTGTGTAAGTCGCAGAGCTGGAATTTTTTTCTGCGATGTTAATCGGCAAAATGCAGGCGTTTGCAAAGTATGTGCAGTTTTTTTGACCGCTTTGAGAGACCGGACACTTTCCCGGAGACATGAACTGACTAGAAATTGGTTGCCGTAGGTGACTCTATGGTGATGAATACGTTCACATGATGTGATCACACTAGCTCCAATAGCTCATAAACTGAAACGGTGGAAGGAGCAAACGGATCAACGCAGGCATTATTCATTGCATTTGCAAAGACAGCACCTCATAGTGCGATTTACAAATAGCAATTTGCTAGCATGCATGAAAGCAATAATAACTTAGAAGTCATCTTTCATATTTCTTCACTTTATCTCATTTCACTGCTATAGATTCGAACGCACAATGGAACACCTGTGGAATTTTTTTTGCACGGTCACCGAACAGAAACTCCACTTTGCGAACAGTCTGCGCATGAGCTTCGCAAATGAGGGAATACAAAGAAAGGGTCAAAGAAGCGATTGCTCGGTTAATGAGAGGCTATAAAACTCTTTTTCTTAAAAGCGCTTAAATAAGCTCTCCTATCGAACATAAATTTCATTTCAGCTATGCAGGAGAATTAGTGTTTTTCAAATCTTCGAATGGCGTGCTTGCGCCCTAAGCGAAATTGCAAAATTTCATCCACGTTGATCAAATTTACAATTTGCAGAGAGCATTATAACGACGTTTCTGTATGACTGGCTGTGCAACCAATTCAACTCACGAACCACTAAAACTAGAGTTATGAATTTTGGCAGATATAGTCTGTATACAACGTTCACCTCCTAGGCCAAATTTCAATCAGTTTGTTAACTCAGGAGTAAATTGCGCCACTTCAGAGGTAAGCTAACTGTATAAGCGTGGTCGGATTGCATATTTGGCCATTCGAGTTGCACAGTAAGTGGGAATACGTGCTAGCCGGTTGGCACGATATGCGTTTTGGTAATTCATTAGAAAGGCGAGAGATGAAAATTCGAATTTTATCGTGTCCAACCACTCTTGCAAGTACTCAACCTAAGAATATCTTACAGTAAGTGGGAATACGTGCTAGCCGGTTGGCACGATATGCGTTTTGGTAATTCATTAGAAAGGCGAGAGATGAAAATTCGAATTTTATCGTGTCCAACCACTCTTGCAAGTACTCAACCTAAGAATATCTTTCTCGTAGCTCAACAGATCGAATATGCAGTTGGGCTAATTAAAAATTCATGCAAATTTTTTGCACAGCCAAGGAAGTGGAGCTATCGAAGGACCGTCGACGAAGTGCTTTAAAATTGGGTATGGGCGGTGACTTTTGGGAACAGATCAGACGTACCAAATTTCATGGACTCCAGCTTTAGTGACCTACCTATTAGAAACTATCGGGCAGACAGATATACAGACAAGCAAATGCATAGGCATGAGACCGTAACAACGAGCACTGCAGGTTACAAACTTGCCAAATTACGCAAAAGCTAATCTATAGGACGGCTTTTATGGGTGCTCGGCTCAAAACGACTCATTAAAATTCTTTTTGTCAAAGCCATCGACCGAGTTCTTCCAGTGGACCGACGATTCGACATGCAATCATGTGGCATATTTCTCGTTATCACGATATTCTGTTAACTTTGTACAGAGTCGTTCGGTGAACAACTTGAATAACCAACAAGAGTGTGGATGCGCTATTACCTAACCACCGACATCGTTTAACTGAAAGCAGTATGACAAAGTTAATGGTTCTCCTGAGAATATTTTTTCAAGCCCACTCCAATAAACGTGACGTGTCTCCACATATTTCTTGCTGCCCCTCTACATAAATGTGCTAGAAAGCATTTAGCAATCGTAAGAAAAGCTACTAGAATTCAAATTCAAATAAATTTTAAAATGTCGTTGCTTTTTAATTGTCAACATGAATGAAGAGGCTAGCTGAGATAGCGAAATGAGCAGGTTGTTCGTTAGAGGAGAGCAGCATCGAACTGCTGCAATTCGCGCTAATTGCACATCGGAATCGGCTTGTTTATCTAGCCGAGCGGCCCATAGAACGGACGGAAACATTTCCATAAAATCTTTTATGAAACTTGTAATTGCTGATTATTTCCCAACAATACATGGTCTCTTCGATATGCTAACCGTGTGCTGGGGAAGTCACTTTCACTATAGATCACCGTAGATCGCATGAGTGTCTGCGAACGATCGTCGCGAGGCACCGTGCAATGAAAAATCGCGAAAGTCGCTCTCAACAAAAATAGTTCGAATGAACACACACATAATTCACTGTTTTTCGGCTCTGGCTAAGTCACTAAAGTAAACCTCGAACGCGCGAGTTTTGATCACACACTCAAACATCCGGCTGCAAACTTCCGCTGAATGCACCCTCACTGATCAAAAGTAAATAGAAGGCGCACGTCAAACATGCTGACGTTTTGCCAGAAATTATGCGTACTATATTTGCCCACAGTGACTTTCCTGACTTGCTGGAAGATCAGTGGCAAAGACGCAGGCATCAACACATCACCGTATCCAAATTCAACTTCCTCGCACCAGTTTGACATTGAAGATAGTATAATATGTGTTTCTCCAACAGCAACGTAAAAAAAGCTTACAATCTGTTGCATTCACAAGGAATCCTATGCTAGTTGAATGGTGATCTCACTATCACATTCGTTCTCGAGCGACTTTCGCGGGCGCGGGAAGCGCATAAAGGGTGCCCCATTTTTGAGTGCACACATTCGTCCTTCCTTCTGTCTGTCTGGTAATTCCAATTCAAGCACCGAGAAAGCTACCCCACCGGAACTTGGCAAGCATATCTATGGCATAGACACGAACACAGAACAGAATTTGGGTTTCGTTCATAAATTCTTTGATGAGTTACGGTCTAAGGAGATGGGAAGATGGATGAGGATAATAACTGCCCTCAGCGTCACTTCCTCCGGAAGGAACTTGCGCTCATGATGCAGAAGGCTTCAAGGCGCACAGTTAGGAACCTCGAGTTATGAAAAGCGAAGAAACTTGAAAAAAGGGATGTGCGCAACAATTCCGGTAAGATATATGCCAACTTCGAAAGCCTTTCCTATTTCACGAACATATTTCTGAACCACCACCGGTCCACACTGAGGGCAAGGAGTTCGATCGCAAGCTGAGACGAAATGTGTCGCTTGGCGTACTTCTGGTTTTGACGGATTTATTAGATCGTATTAATCAGAATTGCTGAGTGCATACATTCCACCATCGCGCGTCCTCCCCCTCCCCCCCTCTTCCGGAATGCTCCCATTACGAGAAAAATGACCGGAAATTCATTAGTGTAGTCATCAATGGTCCCTGCCTGCCTAGTCGGAATCTTGAGTCCATGAAAACATTGGTCATGGCAATGTGATATATAATCTGTCTTGCTGAGCATCACAACCTTAAATGAATGGCAAAACAACGAACGGCACACATCACTTAAGTAGAAATACGAAAAGTCTCACTGCTTGGAGCAACGCACATCAAA
Organism: Toxocara canis; assembly: GCA_000803305.1. Classification (NCBI taxonomy): domain Eukaryota; kingdom Metazoa; phylum Nematoda; class Chromadorea; order Rhabditida; family Toxocaridae; genus Toxocara; species Toxocara canis. Next base: position 290,211 of record JPKZ01000490.1, read on the forward strand.
ATGACGATGAAAGTAAGCTTATTTCGAAGCAAAATAATTCATGGCAATACTCTGAGGCTATAGATACACGCTGGGGATATTGCCTATCCAATTTCTATGCTAAAATATTTCTTTAAGATTTTCCATCGGAAAGACACATACAGTTGATAGGCAGCGGTGATCAAGCTATTCAGTTAAAGAGCTCAGCGATTATTCTCATAAAGAGCAGACTAGAAAACAGTTGCTCACATAAAAATAAAGCAGCTTAAAGAGGTGCGAAGAATTGGCCGATGGAATGGCTAATTCATTCCATCTAAATTCCTAATTGCCCATTTCACCCGAATTATAAAAGAGAGCAAATGTTAAAGGGGCGCCATCATAAGTGCTCCATGCAACAGTTGTTAGGTCACATTTTCGAAAAAAAAAAAAAAAAAACCAAAGGAGTCTCCAACGCTGTGAATTTCAATCCTATGAAACAACGCTTTATGACTGAATCGGACAGAAGCGCACATCTAAATGCGCATCTTTCAGAAACAATAACTTTGCTCATTATCATGGGAGGAATTCGAAATTTGCAATACTACACTCATTTGCATTGCGGAAATCAAGACGATTCCGAACCAAGCTCATTTATACGAAAAACGCGGAACATATACCAAATAAGTGACTATTAGAGCTGCGCTTCCTGTATTTATAGCAACCCCTAGCGCACTGCTTGTCATGTTATTGAGATATCGAACTTTCAAAACTTACTACAAAACATGAGCGAACAAACAGTCTGTAAGCTCCTGGGAAATGCGGAAATACGAAAAACAAGTCATACAGATAAATGATTCGCAAGGACAGCAATCTTTGTAGTCCATATGGTTTCAGCACGATTAATTAACCGAAAATACAAAGTGCTAAAACGCAGCTTCTTTGTCATCAATGAGATCTAGCACACCATCATTTCTCGATTATATATTTTCTGAACTGTAGCCGTGATTATGAAGGAGCTTCAAACCATCGAAAACCCTAAAACTCTTTACATATGTTCTTCGACAGGTGTGCTACGGAACCATCGAACGTGCAAGCGGAAAACTGTGCATACCTGCGCAGTGTATTCATCGGATATGCTGAGCTCACAAATTCATCGTGTATACTTCGGGGTAACTGTGATATAGCTAAAGTGACGAAATTTTGAAAATCAGTTAAGCACCACACATAACAAGACGCTTCCCCAAACCACGTTCACAAGTTGTATTTGGGCACTGCCTGCTGTCATACCGAATCTTTAGTGGGCAACGATCTGCATATCTTCGGCAGAACGAAACGAGCTGGAAAGCTTGCCTAGAAAATAAGCGCTGTGGATGCTATTAGCAAGGAAAATAGCGTAGTTTGCTATAGAAATTTATAAACAGTCACAGTTTGATGTAAGGCATGACCGCGTAAAAGCATTTGCGCTTAACGAAGTAGTGGTCAGATAATTTGTTCAAGAGATCAGAGGTGATCCAGCTGTTCGCGCGTCCATTCCCAAATTTTTCGCGGCCGTTTGCTCGAGATTTCCCTTTTCTCATTCAGCAATTCCATCTCCCTGCAGTAAGAAAGCCTTGCGTCGTATCGGAATCAATTTCGTTTCTTAGAGCATAACTATACGGCAGCTACACTTTGCGACTTGGCTCTCCAGCCTATTCATCTTTCATTATGAGTACCAAACCCAAATTTTTTCAATTTTTGTGCTTAACGTGTTCAATGGACCATTGCTTAGTACAGCATTTCTACTTTGCAGTAAGAGCCGCACTGCAGGATCAAGGCATTTCTAATTTGGAATCCGCGCATCCGCTGCCCATGTTGACCGTCCCTTCATGGGCTACAAATTGACAGCTGTTTCCAACCGGATCGGGAACACTTTCTGACGCTCTAAGAGCAAGAGGAGGAAAGGCAACTAACACCTTCCCTCAGCGCCTTCGGTGGTATGCGTGTTCGCTGTAGTCTGAAAGGTTGAATCTGATGAAGGATTCTTTACCATTTCTTGGAATTTTGTTTGAATTCCTATGTAAAACCGTACAATTTGATTAGTAATCCTTAGTAAACCAATCTTCCGATCATCATTTTGAAAGTGGGTTCGTGTGCAAGCATATGCGCTAACACTGAGGCAAATATCGTGCAGCCTTCGCTGACCTCCTCTACTACAGAGGCAAACTTTTGAAATTTGACCTTTACAGCGGCTTTGAAGATGAAATTGTCAAGATAGATTGAGATAAATTTTAGGAGTTCAATGCGCAATTGACCATTTATTTCATACCGAATTGGGTGGCTTTTTAGTGAGCAACACCAATACAATAGTAGAAATTCCGTTTCGAACCCAACCACAAAATGAGAAAAACTAGCAAATACGTTCGTTCATCACATTTTTGATCTAACGAAAATTTGGTTACCTTAAGCCGCTCTGTTGTTCATGAAGGTTTTCATCTTCATAATTTCCTTCCTAGAGAGAAATCTGTGTGGTATGACAGATGCATGAAGCTAACGATTGCTGCTACCATGTAGGATATATTTTTGGAGCAAGCCGGAGTTTAATTTAAAGCAGTAGGATTCGCTTATGACCGTTGTAGCATGTGGCTATAATCCGCATTCGTTCATGACCTTTTCCTTTCTTCCACAATTCAGCAACGTTACAATAATGTCGTCACTTTTGGAAATGTCAAGTTCTGAAGCTCCTCAGAAGGAGCAAAAGTACCAAAAGAACCAAAAGAAGTAGCAATTATTTGAGGAATTCCTTGAGTGAATAGCAGCAATTTTTTCAACGTGAGTTTATAGTTAGCCGCTACATATTATAGGAATTCTTCCACTTTTCAGCAATGGAAAATTTAATGCGGATTTTTTCTCACAAATTTTTACAGATTTCAATCAGTTGTTCAGCGATAATTAAAGCAGCCAAGACATCAATCTTTATTGCAAATCTTGATCATATGATGTCTTGTTGCATCATTCCACGGGTTTGACTCAACTTGATGTCAACAATCAGTGAGAAGCACATAGATAACTTACATTCATCAGCTCACAAATATAAGACTTTTTTCGCCTTGCAAGCGTCGTTTCCACAAAACAAATGAGAGAGGAATGAAATAAAAACGCTGGAAAGTTCACAATAGCATCATGTAAATGTAAAATCCACTGAATTGGCTGCAAAACTTCTGTTCCAGAAAATCGCTTGAATTTCAAAATGCGCGAAAAATACTACACACGAATAGCCGTCTTTAATGTGCGCGTTATCTATAGCCTACCATAGCGTCCAATGAAAACTAACAGTTCTCGCATCCAACAAAATCTTGAAAAAACCTTGAATAATGAATGCTTATCAGTTAGAGACCTGCTCCAGTGGAGTGACATTGAGTGCAATGCGAAAGTGCAAAGAGCGATAAAAACCGGAAAACTGAAACTGAGTCAGACTCAGAATGTTTTTCTAAATCGCTGCTTGTATTGTTTTCTAAGCTATCAGTTTCGATGTGAAATGACTCGGAGATGTGCATGGAAATCGTCAAACATGAAATGAAGGAAAAGTGATTCAAGTGAAATTTTTATGAAGTGCGATCTCGAATTTTTCATAGCGTGGGACTGCAACAATGCATTCTCTGAACGACAAGTCGTCAAAAACAGTGGTTAGCCGTCGCGCCTTTGTGAGAATTTTCGACTGGTTTGCCGCGTATTTTGATTAACGATGGAATGGCCCTCAGAAAATGTATTAAAAGAAAATATAAATGACTGAAAATCAGCTAACGTTCAGATGGAAATGGGATATCCTGGGGTGATAAAGGAATTACAAACAAAGACCGAGCACGAAAAAAAAAACGGAGATTGAGAGGTCGTGATGAGATCTCTGGTCTACGCCCTCAAAGGCTGGTACGTTGCAAACGACTTTCTGTTTTGACTGAGTGAGCCAAAACTGACTGCTTATCGCTTCACAGAACCGCTGGTGTCGCCCGATACCGTTGCGCTTGCCGTATTACAGAGCACGGATGAAAACAAGTTTTGCCCGGCCACCATAATGAGCACCTTTAGCATATCGATGTTATCAACTACAGACAGTAATGCAGTACAAACCGGATCCAGATGAGTCAAGGCCCAGGCATATTACCTGGTGCTGTTTGGGCAAGATAGCAAATCCAAGACTGCCCTCCTTCGAGGTAGGTTCATAATGTCGCCTACATGCCCACAACGCTTCTAGTGATAAATATCTTTCAAGGCTAAATATTTAGCTACACATAACTTGAACATCAACCAGTGGCAATTCCATTCTATTCGTTAATTGCCTCCTTCTGTCGACTGAAAAACTGGAAAGGTTTCTCAGGTGACATTCTAGGAGGATTTGTGACAGCCAAAATTAGTCAAGGCGTAAGAAGTACGCGCACAAAACAAGGCGGTCTGTTGTAAATTCGGATTTGTACTATCAATTGCTCCTCTTTGATATTTCACTTTCCGTAATGTAACGCATTTAAAAGGCGACATGGATTTCTGAAGAAAACTGTGGTGTTCCATACAAGCAAAGTGCAAATATGTTCACACATACGAAAATGGGAGCGTAATTCACAGAAGCAAATTCGAAACCGCGTTGAGAACAACGAAGGCGTTCACGAAGTCGAAAGCAGAGTGATCGAAAACGGTCAATGTGCTTATAATACCCAGAACGCAGTAGGGAGTCCAAAAAATCATGTTGAGTGTAAGCATCAAAAATGCCTGAAATACGTTGAATTTTCATTGCGAAAAGCATTAGAGATAGCGAAAATGAACGAAACAACCGTTTGTGGCGTGATACATGGAACGGTTCACATAATACTGCTACCTTCCAGATATTGTCAGTAGCGAACATGGTTGTGTACCGTCATTTCTGTCTTTTTCCGCATTTATGCTTATGCCTTTGGTCCTGTGCATAACGTTTTTTCTGTTATAAAATATGTTGAACGTGAAAAGAACTTTCTGAAATATTTTATTTCTATGTGTTCGGCTGTCACTGGGAACAGCCGTCTAAAAGAGACCATAGGGGAGCTGGGAGTTCCACATCGATGCATACACCTCAAAACATTACCGAACACTTGGTCCAACTTGGGAAAGCTATCGTCATGAGAAAAGGTTTCTTACAAGAAAATTTATGACATCTTTTCACGAAATACGCCTTTACTGATGAAGTAGAACGCTAAAGCAGACCTTATCGAATTTGGTAGCGTTACCTGAATGTTTCTGAAGGGTTTTCAAATAATTCCTCTGGAACAGACAAGAATGACATTGCCTGAGTTTGGACTGAACTGAAATCATAGATCTTGTATACAATAAATGTCTCTATCAATTGAAACTGCCACCTCCCTAGCCCTCGTTACTCCACATGTCTCTCAAAGACTGCTTATACCTTCATTCGCGTGCGCCGTCGAGCAATCGACATCGTTGTTTGCCATGCCGATCTTGCCTCGCCATCTTGTACTGTAGTTACAAGTTGCTGCGTATGCATCGCCAACTCAGGATTCAACTGAATTCCAAGCAGCAGCGATGATCTGGTTTGAACTGAACCAAGGCAGTCTAAAAATTTCACATGATTGTCTCTCATCAAAAACAATGCTTATTTATGTTTCTTGAAAATCATCGATAATCGGTGCCCAGAGAATTGCAATCGCTTACGGTATCAAGCGCATACAAGCGCAGTGCCCAGAATCGTAAAGTGCTCGCTCGAGACTTGTGTTATTTTTTGGATTTCGATGTGGGGTTTTTCCGTGCGCATTACCAGGAAATATTCACCCCCTTAGCGCTCTCCAAGCCCTTCTTTAACCACTCTTTTAGCAACAGAGGTGTATGTCGCTATACACATATTAATTATGCCACATTACAGGTGACGGTTTAAGAACAGCTTAATTAACATGCTTATCAGCTAATATTCGCAATCGTCCATGTTTTTTGAAACTTCTATTTGCCTTTACAAAATAGATCGCCACCGTCGATGTTTGTCCGTTCTTGCTCGTCATCAGCTCATCCATTTTTCTCAAGTGAACAGCGTATTGATCATATTCAACTTACAGTTTTCGGCAGAACGACGGCGATTAACAGCGCCTGGCAATGAGCCGAAAAGACGTCGTGAAATTTTGGATTTGTGTGCATCTTTAGTCGATAATGGTGTCCAACTCGTAGCTGCAATACGTCATAACAACGCAGTGTTCTGCAGCAACAGCATTGTTTTACTGCAAAACTATTCATTATTTACCGCTATGCGATGTGCGCGCACAACTCGAGGTTAATGCACCACAATTTTTCGTTATGATCACCACATTGGCTGACAACCGTAAGCATCCTCTACTCCCATTGCTCTCCTCCACTTCACCCGCTCTACAACAATACCATAGTCCGTGATATTCGGAAACTGAGATTAGAAACAAACTTACCTTTAGAGAACGCAATAAACTGTATGTGTGGCAAAACAGTAAAAATCGTTAGTGGCGCGTCATTTTTAAATTCTAAGGTTTTTGCACCATACATTTGTAAAGCGTGCCCAAATAATGACCAACAAATCTTGATCCGTTAATGCGCGATCGTCCGACTTGATGTCATGAGAAACGATCCGCGAAATTTGCTAGAACCGCATGTTTACGTGTGTTTACGTGAACTTAGTCATCAAAGGATACTCTGACCAACTGAGCTATTACTAAACAATAGGAATGGAGGAAAGAGGAGGTTGTTTGGGCGGGAGGGACGGGATGCGTACGAGGAGGTGCCAATCCGACCTCTTCTCCCGTGTCACCGCCCACAACTATTCATAAGGGGCGGGAAATTAAAAACCTCCCCTTCCTTCTCTTCTCTCAATGTGGAGCAGCAAACTTCAAAATTCAAATGTCCAGAGTTGACAAGAAGTTGTTGAAAGGAGCAGAATCATTAAAGTGCCTCTGCAATGCTCAATTATGTCCAATTCATTGGCGAATGCGATGAGAGTTATGAGATTAGGGGGCAAAACGGCCTTCTTCCTCGCACCTCTCCATTTGAAGACGATGGGCAGGAAATGGTAGCAAAGCGGGGGAGAGGAGGAGGCCGGGAGAAGGAAAGCAGAACAGAGTAAGAAGGTGGCCACTGCATTCCTAACAAATGAGACAAGCGAGAAGGAGATAGAAATGAAAGTTTTGGTTGCTTGATTGGACGCGAATGTACAGGAAACAACAGAACTGGTTACTTGTGAACGGTCTATTCAACTGTTCTATTGGCATTTCCTCGGATTCGATGTCAGAACACTGATCGATCCCTCTTTCTATAAATCACGTTTTCTTTCGCCACGAAGTAGAGTCGCAACAATGCAGTTAATTGTTAGAAATTATGTTGCTGACATGCAATTAATTTAGATGCATACAAAGTATAGGCTATGCAATTGCTTCGATTATTCGCCGACTTCGTTGGGCAAAAAAAAGCGTAATGCACATTTGATATTTCTATATAAGATAATCAAAAAACAGCGCTCACATCAAACATATCAAACTGTTGAAGCTAGCAAATTTTTCGGCCCATTAAACAGCTTACAGCTTAATTTATCTCGCAACGATGAATGGGTTTGAAATTGCACGTAGCAGATTATTCCAAGTCGAATTTGCGACGTGCTGGCAGGCTCGTGGTTCGTGAACATTAGGCCGTTTCCAAAAGCCATACTGCCTTCCCCCTTTCCCCTCCCCCTCCCCCCTTCCACTCCGAAAAGTACACATCGATATTAAAAATGGTGAGGAAGTCAACTAAGAGTTAACTGAATATGAAACTTCGCAGCTTGAAATTCAGTTCAACTCCAGTTGGAAGTGCATGATGGCCACACATTTGGCGAACATCACGAGATGTCCGTCAAATAAAACATGTGCCACCACCGTGCATTATGCTCATGCATACATTAAAGCTTCTAGGAAGTTGACTCGCTCCTGTTGGGCATCGCTAAGAGCTTAGCTCTCCTGGGCTATGCCAATGCTTCGAAGGCGAAGAGTGGAAAGGTTTAAGGAAGTCGGAGTGGGTGTTTGAATTGGCCTTTTCACATGATCCTCTGGCTACATTATTGCATGTGCGCGAACTGAAAAAAGAGACGCGGTGCTCCTAGAGGCTGGCTCTGAAAGGCCGTAGAATATACCATAGTCTTTCTTAAATCACTATTTCACTCGCAGCAAGAATGCTTTTGCGCGCGATATGCAAAGAATTTTTTGTAAACAAAAGAACCAGATAAAGTACTATGATAACATTTCTGAGTAATCATTCCATCCGTCACAGAGTGCACTCTAGGTGTTGTATAGCTATAGGCATCTCTGATGAGATTCTATGTCTAATTTTGTTTTACAGTCGTTTCCCGATAAGTCTGCGAACTCTTCTATTGTTGAGACACTACCTTATTCACGCTGACTTTATCGTAGGAGCATGGGCGATAGAATGGTTGGTAATGTCGGCTTTCTGCAAGGCTAACCTCGACTTCTATTGTTTTTTGCAAGCGCTTTACTCGAATCGGCTTTGCCCAGAATATCCCTTTTGTCTGTATTTGAAACGCTTTCCGTATAATAACTCGCCAGTGTTATCGTCATCGAACGTGCAGGTCTGCAACTTAACAAATGCTGAGAATATTCGAGCTTACGGATAAGCTATATAGTTCGTAACTGACGCTGACACTCAGATTGCGTGAACTGGATCACTATAATTTGTAGTAGTAAATACTGCCTAAATGCTTTTTGGCAATAAAATTTTCTCAACGTCTCTACAGCTTATCGCGAAGTCGACGCAATTTGACATTTATGAGCAATGAGGTAGCAATTTATTGATGATTTGTGGTAACGTTTCTTGATTAATCCCTTATCCGAACAAGAACAAAACTGCGCTTTAATTGGACATCGGTCCAAAAGTGATAAATTTTAGACTGGTAGGGGGCAGCCAATGAATACTTCACTCGGGCATATTGAAAAGAGGCAATGCTGGATTTATCTTGCATGATGCATCACAACAAAAGTAATGATTTGTGCTCTTCTGTTGAATTACTTTTTCGTTAGAGAAAGCTGGTGTCTGCGGAACTTCCTCTTTACCACTCAAAGGTAACTTTGAATGGCGAAAAAAGTGATAATAATGGGCGTATGAAACATATAAATCGACTGCACGTGAACCGCCAACTCCGGTTATTAGAAGTCTCCTTAATATGAATGGTGAAATATAGTTTTTTTTAAACCACGGTAGAAGTCGGCTGCGAAAACTTTGCTAAATTCTGTTCTGTTCGCGTGATTAATTAAGGTACAACCTAATCATCAGTTCATCTCCAACGACCACGGGTAGTCGTGCCGTTTTTGAAATCACACCGCTAGCAGCAGTCGTTATTAAAACGCTTCCTGAGACAGTGAATTTAAGAACTTAAACAGTTGTTCATGCAGCATGCATTCGTTATACATCATTATATTTCAAAAAGCTCTGAAGGGGAGATTCTGCAAAGTTCACGACTTTTTTCACAGTCGTTGCTCAGTTATTCGCCATCTAGCCTATGGATTTTCTTGAATCGAAGTAACTCCTCTTCGGGATTGAAATTGCAATTTTCTAAAATTAATTACGATAGACATAATATTTCGGTTTTTGCGGAGTGTGAGACAATCAAACAGACCATTCAATGTTCTCTCAAATAATGGTTACAATTTGGTTGTTGACTGGTCAGCTCCCCAGGTTAATTGTTGTTCGTTGGCTGAACGTTTTTCGACCGACCATTTTGTTTCAATGATATACCTAATATTCTCATATTAAGAAAAAAAGCTATCATATCAAGAGAGGCAATTGAGAGCGAAATGAAGCTCACTTTCCTATAGACCAGCTTTCACGTCTGGCTCCTTTATGAAGACTCTTCATCAGCAAGAGAATCGTCGCGTAACAAAAGAGCTCGATCGAATACGGAACGATATATATGGAGAGAAGATGAAGCACGTTATAGGCTGAAAAGAACTGTTATTACCTTATAGGCATATTTTTAGCTGCTATAGAATCATCCAATTCGAAATATCCTTCAGAGCGGAGTTTTTTCCAGCTCAGGTTTCGCGTTTCTTGCTTCCTTTTTTTCCGAAGCCGTCTGCGTGGTTGGGCCAAAGGAGAATCACTCGAAGCATCTACGTCTCAAATAAATTCGTTATTGCTTTTAATGGCGCTTATAGGGAGCGCTATCAATTCAATTCGCTTTGGCTGCCTTATATGATAATGATATGCAATAAAATGCGAAGGGCGGAGTACAGACTCGAATCATGCTCTTACACTCTCCGCATGCAGTCGCTCCTTAATCCCATGATTGATTACGACCGTCTCTGTCTTCAAAATCTTTTATGTCAGCAGATCCATTCATCATTACCTCCAAATGTACCATCGATATTCCCGACGCATTTTAGTGGAGATTAGCTGCTCTTGAGGAACCATCACCAAGAATACAAGCTTCCATTTTAGAAGCTATTGTCGACAAATAAATATTCCATTAGCTCTCGCTCACATATTCATGAGAATAGACATATGCAGAACCTCGTTTTGTAATTAAGCCACTACTGCACTCTACTCGATAATTCGAAACACAGAAGCAAACCATTTCACAGGCCCATTAGGGATTTTACTTCTAAATGACCCATTAGAATCGCTCTACTCAGAGCGGAACTAGTTCGACGAGCCTTCCGATCCGAAAACCCTTCTGTCTTGACCTTCCGCATAGCAAGCGATCAGCAATACAACAAAAAAATTGCAACACGTGTAAAGCTGAGTATAGCAACATTAGCTCATTAATTAGTTCTTCCCATCTATTCACGCATCCTGAATTCAGTTTTGAGATTCTTTAAAAACGAGACCGCCATAATATCATGAGTTCAGTCGGCGCAGCTATTGCTTAGCGAAATTCCGATGAGGGTAGTTTTTTTTTCATCGATGGTGCCATATCAATGGGAGGATGTATTTTAAACTCATGCTGGACGGCGTTCTAAGCATTAATGTCCGTCGCATCGGCGCCACGTCCAGGGAGAAGAAATGACTAAGAGGAGGCGTATTGGAGCCCGATACCGCGTCGAGCAGCCTTCGCTTGCAGCAAAAAGCAGCACATCCTCAGGAAATGAAGTAGCACCTTCGAAAAGTCGGCTCAAAATACGCTTGCTAATCGTCGTATTCAGTAGAAAAGTATGACAAGATCGAAACTAGGTTAAAGATCGATCGAACTCTATGAAGTATTAGGTGACTAAATCTTACTAATTGTTTCCCTTGTTTCCTAATTGTTTCCCTTTATCCAGCGCATCATACACTAACTTTTGTATCCTCTGACGCGGTAAGTTCAATACTGGCTGTCTGGTATGATTTCTTCTATGAATTGATATAAGACGCTTTTATTCGGACTGCTCATTAATGGAGATTTCGAGGGTTAGTGTTTGCTATTCCTGTACTGTGATCTTTTTTTCCTAACGAGTCGAGCACGAACCGACGATAATCGGTTAACGGAAGGAATCCACGAAAAAAAAAAACAAGAGATCAGCACTGCAAACATAAGCGCAAACCCCTGTGCCTAGAATATGATCTTCAAAGGCATAAAGTTAAAAAAAAAAGATCAAACATGATAAAAGGAAATTCTTCTTTGCTTTTTTCCGAAAAAGAAGATGCTATGAGTAATTTGGAAACTACTGTAATCGTTGTATGCGATATACAATGTAAAGAGTGAACCGATTCCGTTGACGGATGACCTATTTATGCGTCAAGCTCTTTTAATTACTACTGTATTCAGTCAGAATAACTTTTTGAATCATTTAAAATGTCATTCTGCTAGCCGACGATGTTCGGTCCCGCATAATTACTGCGCGACTGACGACTAGCACAAATAAAAATGGCACAAGAGTTTTCGAAGAGACACAAAGGTTAATGTGGTTTTGCGAGCCCCCAATTCGATCATTTCTTGTGGATGGTTCGAAGCCGAAAGTGTTGTTCCCTATTCCTACAAACAGAGCAGATGATAGTCTGAAAACTGACAGCAATTGTGTTTATGTCGACAGCCGATACAAAAATCGGCATTCCTTTTCTCTTCTGTTTTTGCGTAAGCCTTTCAGCTCACGCTCTCCTTTGAGCTCATCCTAGTGCAAACCATTAGTTGCACAGCAAAGAGCTTGCGATCTACAGCTGCCCTGTAAGATGCATGCAAAAAAAAAAGCGATTGAAAGGGAAGCACAAACGGAAATAGCATATGTGTTTCTGAATGTAGTTCCTCATAGAGGAACCATTTAATGCCGAGCAAAAAAAAAAAGATAAAACACAAGGTGTTTTCTTATGTATTCCTCGTGATTTCTCAATTCAGATAGGTTCTCTTCGAAGTGTTTTAGAGAGCATCACAGAGAGCGCTACTGTGAAGCACCAAACAGTACGAGAGTAGTATATGAAAACAGTAGAAATCTGAGGCTGCAACCAACTTCCTAAATCCCACTTTTGTTTCGTTGAATCCTTTCGAGACATCTGAGACTGTGAGTCTTCCATTCAATTTCGAGGTCTGCGCGTTATTACATGATTTCATCGTACCTCTATACGCCCACATTTTTCCTCCCTCTTCTCCTGACTTTAGCTGAACTATTTTTCTGCTATTTTTGTGCTCTCCATCATTTCTCCGTTTTTTACGACCTCCTTTAGCCGTTTTTTTTCTCGCTGCATCACAGCAGGACTGCGTCTAAACTTTCCGGTGAGGTGCAGCCTTCCACATCTATCGCATTTATTGTGTATAATCCTCCTGCAATACCTCCCCGCCAAAACGAGCATTTGCTTCGCCATCCTTCCTTCTATGCTGAAGGCGATGGAAAATACGAAGTAAAATCCCTCTCGATATCACTAATATGACGGCGAAGCTGTCTGACGAATAAATATGTACCGTGCTCAAGAACAGCGAGTGTCCGATGATCAACATCAATCCACTTTGCATACTGACTGCCCGATTGTTCGACAGATGCTGAATCGTCGAGTTGATCGGTCGAATTTCCGCCTTCATCCTCATAAAGATTGCCTTCGGCTGCCAAGTGTCGATGGTACCGCATTATTGTCCTATAACAAATATATTCATTTTTTTGAGCCACTGATAAGGGAGCAGAGTGGCGCTGTTCGTGAGTTCGAAATATTCCGCCCAAGCCTAATTGGAAACTCTACTTTTGCTTGTTAACTAAATTTTTTACATACTATTTCTGTCTAATACAGATCTTGCAAAAATGACCGGAACTACAGCTAAACGCCAATTACTTTCCTTTTTCAGTTTCACAAATTTCATGGTCATGCTTCTGAATTTCACGGTCCAACTCAGTGGGTGACCGTCCAGCATCCAAGTAGCAGAGTTCGCTAATCAATTCCACCTAAGGCGCAATCTAGATGTTTGATTCGTTTCTCACTCCTCAAACCAAATGAGGAACAGCCATAAGGTACTTGGTACCAGTCCTTTTTTGTGTGCGAAATTTCAAAACATGTTTTTGCGAAATGCGAGCGTATCATGAGAACGGTGTCAGCGTAGAGCAAAAAAAGCTGGCTGACTGATGTGACCTCATCCCAGTTCAAACACCTGCGGACCAACAAATGCGACAAATCCGAAACAATGTTTTCCGTTTGAGCAAACTGTAATTCAAGATTACGTATGTCTTTAATGAGTTACATAGCTAATATGCAAAACAACATAGCACAGAAATTTAACGTCACTGAGCGAATTAAACGGCTGTAATTAATTCAAAGCATATTTTGCATAAAGTTCGCGAATGACATGGTGGATAATATTAACTCCATTAATGTTCGAGATTACCACCATAAAAATGGCCACACAACTTAATTGTTACGGTTATAGAAGAGCTGGTGTTATCAGAATTTACGCCAACGCATATACGAATAATTCGGTTCACAGCTGCGAAACGAGCTTGTCAGTAATTTGTTGATGTAAAGTATGCAGAGATCGATTATGTATAAAACTTTGAGTTTTCTGAAAAGGAGCCTCCCGAGATCGCTGCAATAATGTTTTTAAGAAAAAAAAAATTTCCTGAAACCTCTATGAACCGTCGATTCATTGAAGGGTTTTCAAAAAGAATTTATTCTTAAAAAAAAAAGAAAGTGAACTCTTATTATTGAGCAACTATGAAAAAAGAAATGAACTGTCCGCACCATATTGAAACGCACTGCGGTTGTTGGTCTGGAGTATTGGTTGAAGCATGGAAAACGAGAAGTTGTGGAAGGGCGCATGCAGTAGCAAGTAGCCACGCTAAGCAGATCATTTGATTCGCTGTGTATTTCGATTTCTAGAAAAAAAGTTTATTTATTCATTCCACTCGGATTATCTACCTCTCCCCTCTGACGTGACTGAAACGAAATCTCTCCAAATTTCCAAAGCATTGTTCGGTTCCATAGAACAACTGGTGTGCCCTCATCTCGTTTACTCAATCATAATAGCGACTCGTTCGAATATGCCATATCAGATTATAAAACAACTCATATGAACGAAACAAACGCGTTTTTTTTTTTTCATAAAGGGTGCAATTTTTCTAAATTCCATGTTTTACCCGGAAACGTAAAGGTAAAATCTTTAGCCATATAGCGAATCATTAAAGCTAGGAAGCTAAAAAGAAATACCTACTGTCTGTAATCAATAAGAAATGCTCTATGAAACTTCCACCTTACAATACAAGCTCTCGTTGCTGATGAACGCTATAGGAATAAACAGCTTTCACGACTACTGCTGAACAAAACTATTTTCCATTTCATTTTTACTTCAGGGATGCAATTGATGCATACCTAATATAGTGTAATTAGTTCATATACTGAAATGATAACACTCTGTATTCATCGAAGTAACTCTCTGAATGCGTAAAATTTACGGCAATAAACCGCGCAATGCACAACCGTTGAATTTGACTTGAGATGTTTTGAGGTCATATTCTATCAATACTTTTGCGAACTTTTTCTATCTTGTATAGAATAGTGAGACCGCAATAAATGAATAAAATAAACGTTTGCTTACTCGATGTATCGTTAGCAGATGAGCTGTTATATAGAGTCGATCGATCGCGATCAGCACTTGCATATTAGCAGTTAGGTGAAGTGAAAATGTGTTTATGAATTTTGTCGCTCGACACAAAAGGTCACCACCATACCACTGAAAATTGTCACACTCTTGAGAGCGTATTTATTTGCCTTCAGATGGGCAGCAATGTTGCCGCAAAGTGCTCGTTGGTTTTTTGCACTTTTTTTAGTAGGCCGAAGTTGCTGGTCTAACAAATGAAAGCACATTCATTTCAAATGTTCAATTAGTGAGAAAGAGTGGAATAAATTTTTGCAAATCTTTCGTTGCGTTTGCTTGCAATCAGAAATGACACAACAAGTATGAGTAAACACGCCGCAGGTTGCTTAATTTCAATTATCGTTCGCCAGCGTAATAGTATGTAGAATTTCGTGCTCACAGTCGTTTACCATCAATACGAAAGAAGTGGAAGCATTAAACCCTTCAAGTCTGGCATCAAGATAAAATACTGTTTACTAAAACTCTTTTCTGTAATGAAACTTTCAAAATACATCTGTACCAGGACTGATCTACTAAGTTTTCCTAGCTTTGCCAACGAGGCATGGACATCTTTCTCTTATTGCTGCCTGATGGTGACTGGAGGAAAGCGGACAAAGCTTTCTCAGAGCCGGAATTTCTTAACACAAACAGACTAGATTGCTCTCATAAGGAAATGGAAGCGGTCATCGACTCTCGCAAGCAACTTCACTTCAAGCTGAACTGATGACCCTAAAGGTTAGTTGGCTAAGGAACTGAAAAGTGGCTCACATAATAGGTGCCGATCCAAATGATCTGAGTGGGCGCATAAATGAAGAGAACAATAAGATCAGCGATTGTCAGACTGATCTTGAAGCACATCAGACGTGCTGCGATGATCATATGCCGATGGTAGTTCGAATAAAATCTAAAAACCATTCCTATTTGGGTTTTCGCAATTGAATTTCTTTTCAATTGCAACATTTTCAGAGCAGTCTCGATTTTTATTTATTTCGCAATTTTTTATTTATTAACAATTTTTTATTACCAGTAATTTCGCAATTATCTCGATTTATTTATTAACATTTTTCGCAATTTTACTAGCTTGCAAACGCTATTGGCTTTGGTGCCGGGAAGCTAATATAAAGGCGACAAAACAGGTAATTTGCTCAAATTCGACTGAAAATGTTCCACATCGACTTTTGCAAACAATGAGCAACTATTTCATAGCCTGAGGTCATGTTACAATGCTGAAACACACCCGCAACAATCCCCGTTAACTCGTATTACTGTAGAAGTACTATCGGAGCCTCTCCAGCATCGTATTCCATAGGAAGAGCTGATTATCTTCGAATACGACGAAGCAGACCGCTCATCATAGTGTGACTATTATGAAATAAACCGTTCGTTGTCATGAGGCCACTTTTTAAATTATGAACTATTCATGTTGTTTTAGTAACATTATCCTGTTGTTTCACATCAACTTTCAGTTCGAAATAGATGTTAAAAACACAAAAATCGATTATTAAAAATGGAACTACAAACTGCACATTTAGATTTTTTTAAAATCACGATAGTAAAAATGCCAGAAACTAGCACTGCAAATTGTCATTATTGTTGCAAAAGACAACAAAGAAGAGAAAAGCGCTTAGTCGAGCCACCTCTGTGTGTTATGATAGATGAGGAAATCAGGAAATGACACGGAAATTCCGTCATTCTCTCTAATGCGGAAATCGGCTGGCGAAAATCTACACCATAATACATCGTCAACACTTCAGCAAGCGAGTTCGAGTTCGGCCAACGAAATATATGGCATTCATTGCAGGTATGGCGGAGCTAATTTAGGAGAAAACAACAAAATTTACGTAACCGGATGAAAAGACAAAAAGACTCAATTCTATTCAGCAAATAAACTTCTCTACCCTTTGGCATCTCATGAAAGGAAATGTTTACGTGACTTGCACAAATGAGCTTTACGTGATTTTCACGTGACTTGCACAAATGAGCTTCACGTGATTTTTACGTGACTTACACAAATGAGCTTCACATGATTTTTACGTCACTTGCACGAATGAGCTTTACGTGATTTTTACGTGACTTGCACAAATGAGCTTTACGTGATTTTTACGTGACTTGCACAAATGAGCTTTACGTGATTTTTATGTGACTTGCACAAATGAGCTTTACGTGATTTTCACGTGACTTGCACAAGTGCGTTTCATTCGGTCGATTATCCGAAAGCGTTTCCAACTTCATACGTGTTAGTTCGCACTTAAAACGGAATGATTGTTGCAGGTTTTTCCCACTTCATCTGGAGTGATCCACGATGATAGGAACGTGTACCAGTTCTCAGAAGTGTTTCAACTATGTTAACAATAAATGTGAAATACGAACCGTCTTGCTGTGTAAATGAAAGCACCGCATCCGAGAACCATCGCGAACGCATAGATAGTACTTTCGATCATATAGCTCAATTCAGCGCCACTCATTCCAGTGTTTTCATTTGTCGTTATTGATGCGCTTGCCATACTACCACTGCAAATAACAATGAAACTTATTAGGAAATTTCGCAATTCGCCTCCTCAAACGAGTCATCGATCGTTAATAATCGCCATCAACGAGATCGTTTATGCAATAGGATGCTACTGTCTTTTAAGAGGATTCAGCTCCTTCGTGTCGCTATGTTCGGAGGGCGAAAAGGCAGAAGATGAAACCTTGAACAAATATTGTATGTGAAATGGCATATAGAGGAACGCAGAACATGAAATGTCTTGCACAACCGTTAAAAAATTAAACTGAATGCGCAAGTGGTAGAACCCGATGTGACTGCTGGGGTGATACCCACAAAAATTCGAAGCAGGTCATTCAAATCCTGTGGTATGTGACTTGACTTCCTCTCTAATCTATTTTGGTCTTAAATTCGCTCATTTGTTTCTCGAATTCCTTGAGGATCACCTTTTTATGACTATCACACGACGAGTGAATGAAGCTTTACTGCAATCCTTTTAAGAATTCTTCTGAAAGAATAGTGACCAGCACTGCATCGGCGCTCTTCAGCAAATATCAATCTCTCATCGCATTGCATTATTTTATGCGCTTCATCTAAAAACGAAGCGCACAGCTAACACCTCCTATCAAAATGGTATATTATACGCCAAACACTCACTGTGCTAGAAGGCACAACTATTCAAGTCGTAAATTCAACAGTAATGTAAGGTGTCTATGAGCTTTCAACACAACTCAACATTCAGCCAAAAATCATAAAAACGCGGAAAAAGCAAAGCGCTTTAAGCTAATAAGCGCACAGACGTGATGCTGAAAAACGTTTTAACAAGATGACGAGAACAGGCAAGCTATGGAATGGACAGAAATGAGTGGCTGAATGATTATAAACATTACTGCTGGGCCATTTTGCAATCGAGAAACGAAAACGTTCCGTACGCTACGAGCACTGTGGGGAGGCTGTCGTACAAATGTGCGTAGGCATCGGGAAAATCTCTAGGCACCGCAACTGCAGCTGTTGAACCAGGAAGGTTAAGGTGAAATAATTAGTGTGCATAAGAAGTGACTCCCGGCTGCTCCGCCAGAGAAACGCCAGCAGGCTGGCCACTAGGCGATCCAAAATTGGTCAGAACAATCATGGAAAGGAAGACCCTCAGTCCTAAGCGCGGTTGTCAGCTGCATCGATGAAGGAAATCGATGAGATTATAGCCGCCTTTGTATGTTTTTAATTAAATGACACTACGGAGACCAATGAACGGAAGCTGTGTGCGATTCATAAGTTGTTTGACGAGTGATTGTGCGTAGAAATGTTGTGTGGCGGGAGGACAAGTCATAGAGGCACGATAACTCTCAAAGATTTTTTGCTGCCAAATTTTGCATTTTGACAATGCAGAGATTCGGGAACTGTGAAACACACTGAAAACAAATTAAAACGTAAATTTCTTGTGAAAAATGTTTTCATTCGGTTCTCGAAAATTGTTTGAATGAATTTGTTTGTCTGAACGAGGATTGTGTAAAGCATACATTGCGCTAGTCCATTTTCAACGGCCACTTTGGTGAGAAGAAATCACTGTGATACCATCAGCCCGTGAAATTGAAAAAAATAGCAGCTCGAACCTTTCACATAAATGTCATCACCCATCTTCTAGACCTTATCAGCCCTAGTCACTCGCGAGTTGACATGGAAAATTTGTTTTGCAGCCTACTGTAACCCTGACACTGCTCAGCATTCTACTAGTTGAATCCCAGTTAACCTTTCTGAACTCATTTCGTTTTTACCGAAGCTCGAAACGACAATGCTTCAAAGTGCTCAAGTGTGAAGCATCATAAAAATTTCGCAGTTCATCTAGTCGACAACATACCATTGAATGCTTTTGTCAACATGAGCTTCTGAAATGGCAATGCGTAGAAATATCAACTCATTGAAAGCAGTGCATGTGAAAATTCATTTTGGCCGTCTCGAAGTAATTGAGAGAGAAAACTTTTTGATGGCGGTAAGCTGAAAGGCGAACTCTAATTTTAAAACGCTTACGTTGCGCAACGTCATAGTGTGCTTTACCGAAAAACAATAAACACTCAGCGGTATGTAAAGTTTCACCGCACTTTACCGTAATATTCCCGCTGCCAATGAGCGATTGCCATCTGTACAGAGTTCGTCAATCGTGACAGTTCAACTGTCTCAAATTTTATCAAGGTAGGACAAGTAATATTAACAGTTTTCGCTATGCGTGAGCGTCACTGAGGATGACGAGACAAGAGGACGTTGATTTCGGTGAAGGAGCATGCACTCGATTTATTACCGCAACAATTCTGCAGAAAGCTGCTCCAGAGCGGCTTCAAGTCGAAAAATTTCCTGGATGATTTGCAAGCCTTACAGGTGGACAATTATATGCAAAACATTTTCGAAAAGTACAGAGGGCCACATAAAAAGAACTTCAATATTGCCTTCAAATTTTCAGGTTTTTAATGAAACATAAGCTTTTCTTGCTTTTACACTTTGGACAAAGCAGATTTTTGAGAACTAAATCGTCTACTTCAAGCTACTGGTGGTGTCGACTCGCTTCCGCTCTTTCGCTTTCCTAGGTTGCTGCCGAATTATCACGTGTTGAGCTCGTTTGAAACCAATGGTTTAAGCATTGCCTACGGCTAATTCAAAAGACCATACGCAAAGTCATGCTCATTCTGCTCCTCTTTTTTTGCAGCATTGATATTTGCAGTGAAAAACGGATAGAGGCTTAAAATCTCAAAAGCTGAATGCCGAATCTATTTGATAAGCATGCTAAACAAATCATAAATCCCTATGATAAGTAACATTTGCCTACTTCTAATGTTTTCACTTATTGAATGAATCGTCTCCAATAACAACGATGAAGCGCGAAGAAAAACAAATTCAGAACAAATGAAGCAACTAGTGCAGCGCATTTGCACTATCTATGCGAAATCGTTGCGTGTATTTCACGGCTTACAAAGACTTGCTGACGATAGTACAATGCAAACTATAAAATGAAAATGCAAATACAAATAGCTGTGGAGCGAGAATTATGTAGTGAATTTCGTGTTGTGTTTAAAGCATTGGCAAACACAAACTTGTTTACTTTCCCTGTTTGCAGCGTTATGAACGCGATCATGAGGCTCATTAATGATGGACTTTGGTTGGATGCTTACGCAGAAATATGCGAAAAAGCTCGAAAATTTTGATGAAGTTGTCATATAGAGCTGTTATATTTTCAAGAAAAAAAAATTAATCCGGCTGGCAGAATCAGTCTTGCTATCCAACCAACAAATGTATCAAAGCAATAAAGTGATATACTCGCGTGGAAGCGATTCGAATTTGTAAAAAAAAAGAATCGGTAATGGATGAATGCAAAAAGATTGATTTGCTTATCGCTAAAAAATATCATTGCAAATGGTTTTGAATAAATAATGGCAAATTGTTAAGAAACAAAAGACGTAATGGAGTTGCATCGTTAACATTAGATTTAGTTTGCTATTAGCGCACGACAAGACCATTCTTATATGGGAGAACACCATTTCATTAATTTTGCTCTATGGTGCGCACTATTGGCTGCTTTTGAATTCTCCACAAAGACAACGAAAATAGAGCGTTGGAAGAAAATCTGTGTTTCTTTAACCGACATATTATTGCAGTAACGGCATACCTCGTCGATAAAGGAGGATGAAGATGCGCGGAGGAAAACAGTTTGGTTTATCTCGTGTTACCGTTTTATAGAAGAAGGTACTAGCCGTCGTTTATTTTGGAAGTGCTTTTCGACCAAATTAGAGATTTTCTTCCGTTCTGCGAATCTGATCTATCGAAGAGGACCTCTCCTTAAAGCATTCTGTTTTTTTTTCCTTCTCAAGAAACTACGGTGCTCAGTTTGCGTAAAATGCGAATGCTCTTCGGCATATGACTTTCGGGGGTCCTTCTACAGGCTCACTGAACTTGTTTTAATGCAACGCTGCATTTGAACAACATCGAAATTGCAGCTATTCTTTTTCTCTCTCTCTTCTTGTGGCCTGCAATCTTCGAGGTATCTTCAATTTCAAAACGGCTTCGTGAATAGAATCATCAACAATAAACAAGTTGGCTTGGGCCTCCAACTCTATCTGAGGTCTTAAAAAGTCACCAACAAACGTCAATCACAGCAACAAAAAACGCTTGCCTCAATAATTCCGATGACGTGCAGCAAACGTTGAGCGTCTTTAACATGTAGCTACCAGATTTAAAAAATTGAGGAAGAAACGAAAAATAGATGATTTCGAAATGTTTTCTTCAGTAACGACAGAATCCTCGCTTTCAATAAACCTTAAATGTGTTTATTGAAAGCGAGGATGCCTCCCTAAAATAGGAAAAAAAAACGGATTCTTAAATCATAGCCTCTGAAGGCAACCAATAGTCACATACGCCACAACATTATTCACAGCGAAATTCCTTCGATTTATCCGAGCTCTGAAAAAGCATACAGCATCATTTTGAATCAAGGAGAGCCGACTTCATTCTAGAGTTACTTTTAATTAACTTTTTCTTTAAATTAAAGGAGCATGGCTACATGTTAGTTAGTAGGGCTTAACCAAATGCGCGATATAATTCAAATTACAATTAAGAAATATTTGGATGTCATCGAAAATTCATCTGCAGTTTTATATTCAATCACAAAAGTGTGGCAGCTATTTAAGCTTTTCATAAGGCGGTTTCTATGAACATGAATACGGTTTGTTCGGACGCCAACCTGAAGGTAACTGCTGAAGCATGAAAACACACAGTTTCTTGGAAGGATGCTTGAAAGGATATATTTACTCTGCGACGTGCACGACAACTGTCTTCTCAAGGAGAGTCGCTGAGTGTATTTTTTGAAGATACGCTCATTCAGAAGGACGTCGAGCACTTTTCATGCTTGTGAAACAGAGAACTACTTTGTACAAAAAGAAGCTATCACGACGACAAATGCTATCAACCTTTCTGGAATTGCCGATACAATGTGCACCTGCGGTGTTTGTTCTTCTCCTGCGTCTCACCACTGAGCCTAGACAGTTTTGGAACGTGAATTTCAACATACTGTAAGAACGGACTGAGCAGCAACATTGCGTATTTCAGTGACTTCATGCCGAAAGTTTCGCCCATAAATCTGAAAACGACAGGAAGGGCTCGAGTAGTCTCTGTACGATATTCCTTCACGACTGAAACCTTTCGTTCTGCGAAATATCCTGAATAATAATGGTTGCTAATGTGAAAGTTGATTTTATGTTTTCCTCAGCGAGGGATAGCCGGATTTATGTGACAAACAAATCTGGCTTCCAGCGACCAAAATTTGTAGTGTTTCTTTTGGTTCTTTCGAATCGCTTCTTTCATTTTTTTGCTTTCGTGTTTTTTAAACCGCTCTTCCTCCTCCGCTTCCTCCTCCATTGCTATTCGAAAGATCATGGGAGGGTCGGTCACGAAACCTTCCCGACCGATCGCGGGTATACAAGATGAAACTGGACAACCAGCCACTACATTCTGGCACATCCGCGTTCGCTACAGACATATTTTAGGTTTCATATGCTGCTGAAAGCCGTGGAAGCAATATCAGCCCGTGTAATCTGATGTTTGATTTGAACAGAAGAGCTTAACGTGCTCATTTTCTCTTTTCCATATCTTCTTTTGAATTCCTCCAAAGTGAAATTTCTACCGAATTCAGAGTGCAAGACGGTACTCAATCGTGAAACTTCGTTGATAGTCCATATAGAGAAGAAGGCTTCATTCGTCGCAAATATATTCTACTTACGAACAGCTTAAATGCGCTACAAAGCGCTAAACTGAATGAGATAGATCAGCACATGACAGAGGCAAACGTAGAACATTTGCCGACATTTGTGTTACTTCCCATCCTGAACGATGTTATTTTTCTTTGTAAGGAGGATCTGATCTTGTAGAATCCAGTCAAAGCTCATCCTATCGCCTAAGTGGATTGACTTTTTGAAAAGCTAGAGAATCTCCTCAAGGAATAGTCGACAATTCAGGTGTCGCTAAAAAAAACAAGGCAAATGAGAGAATGAAATCGTGAAGGTAACAGACATTACGATTCAAGGGAACCTTATCCCTTTGCTCCTCAAGTAGGTGCACACTCAGTCGGTGTCCAAATTCAACAACGGTCAATCAGCATTTGAAAGAGCGCAGCGAATTGAAGATTCAGAAAGAAACTGCGAATTTGAAAACCGTCAACAGAAACAATATACCATATAAGCGTATGCATAATAACGCAAACGAACACGCGCAATTGAACGGCAAGTTTGTTTACCTCTTTTTTTTCACGCTAAGCGCGATATACCATTGAGCACTTATTTATATTAAGAGAGGCACGAGTGAGCGGCCGTATACGATTCAAGAAGAAAATCATAAGCGAAAGCGGTATGAAAACCACAAACTCATATAATCGAACACTTTTAAAGAAACACCGCGCATATTAAGAGGATTAACTCGACCAATTTGAATGCTATTAAAAAGCAAGTGGATTGCATGCCATCGAGTTCACATGATGTCCTTTCGTGACCCACCAACCGTACCAAATGGCTTCATAAAGTGTTCGCAAATGAGTAGAATTCAAATTTCATCAAACTCGGCCATCCATGGAGGATTATTGGTAATGACCCTAGAGTGTAGCTTCTGCTTACCGAATTTCGCAACCCTAACTTCGATGGGTTCTAAGCTGAAATTATTAGTGAGACAAAGTGGCACAATGTGCACAGGGAAACGCATCCGCTTAATGCACATGTCGCATTCCAAATTTTTCCACAACGGGTGAGAGCTAAAAGATCGTTTATTTATAGATTTGTGATGAATTTATGAGAGACAATTATAGAAAATGATCGCAACGCAGACCGCAAAAAGTTTTTACGTCGACTGTTTTAGTGCATCGACATCAACGAATGTTTAAAACAAGCGATGATTCTACATGAATGTTATCTCATCGGTATATGACTAAGTGAGAGCGCTGTTATTCGAGTGCAAAATAACATCATTCGGAAGGAATGGCGTTGTACGCATGCAGCTATCGACTCCACTCACTGTTATTACAACTTTTCTATAACGTGCAATGCTCAATGATTCAACACTGAATGAGGAACTTTCACGCTGGTTAGCTGTTGCAACATACTGAGCGTATTGTATTCGGGACATCTCGGAAAACTTCATACTGCGCTTAATATGCCAAGTTGAGAGATAAACGATGTTAAACGAAAATGCTCCACACATTTGGATACTCCGTTTATGAGACATCTCAGTTTAGAAGTTCTACCAAACAGTTTAAAAATATTATTTGCGCTACCTAAATGGAAAATTACGAGTGGAAATTGCATGCATTTATATGAGGTGCAACAGTCACTCGGTTTTGCCAAAAAACGATGAAAGAATACTCGTTCGGAACAGCGGTTAGAGCATAGCCAACATATTCGACCGAGAGAACAGGACATTTCTGCACAAATGAACAAATATCTTAATTAGCTAGCGTCAAGCGACTTTATTCTCCACCTCTTCCGATAACATTTTAGCATAATCAAACAGCAGAAAGCTTCTTAACAGCACAGCGTAATGCCCCATCAGCAACAAATTGACACTTCTATGAAAGAACGCTCCAAGACGCACACATATCTATTATAGCAATATTGCACTTCAAAGCAATATTGTCGAACTCAATAGAATTTTGCTACTTTTGTAAGTACTAAACTATCACCGCTCCAAGAATCTCCAAATTCTCCAATAAACAGCTGGCAAGAATTTTTATTCTTTTGGGGTGGGAGGAGGGGTGAGGGGGAGGGAATAGAATAATAAAAATCACCTTTAATGAAGCGTTCGTGGTCCATTCATTAGTGTCGCTACTTTTTTTTGCAGTGCTTTGCCAACGAAAGTTTAACGGATCATCACACCATTTTACTGTTTGCATATTTTGCAATGATCATCGCTCAGCAATTTCCGGATTTTTACTCGCGATTTTTTCACCGTGATCCTCTTCGGATTGGTGCGCTAAAGTCCCTTGGCATGTTTTATCTCAATGAAGGCCCTTTCCTAATAGTAGGCTACTCTCGAACCCCTACGTAAATTGCAATTGCTTGAAATTGAGAATCATAAACTGCGAGCTTTTTGCAACTTTCCAATTCTTAGTTCTCGTATCACAAAGAAAAGCAAAAGTGATTCAAGTACATAACAACTTTCGCCGATTGTCGTACGTCAAGCTCTCCTGAGACGAACGCGCAAAGCTCATTAGGAAATCATGAATCCAGCCGGGACACAGCTTGTGAAGCTGATTCCGAAGAGGAACATAATCCCAGTTTTAATACTACGATTTTCTAACGTGCACAAAAGTAAACATGTTAACGCGCATCGAACCGCCGTAAAATTTCACCTAATTGGCATTTGAGCGTTAAGGTAGAGGGAAAAAAATTCAGTAATTATGTGCTATGTTAACGAACACGTTAAGGTCGCACAACACAACAATTTCTCCTCTCTCTTCAAAAATTGATATTTTACAAGTATTTTCACTTCTTTCTTTAGTGATGCTTTTTGGGGTTGCTTGACGCTCAGATTTAAGAATATTATTTCATTTCAAATTATAAACAAGCACTCAGCATCGCATCCAAGGTGAAACGGTTTGCAGTACAATCAGCTGAATTTTTTTTTTGTTTTTCATCTAAACAATCTTTCATGCAATTTGAGGCTTAGTCGCAAAGGTTGAAATTTACCAGCCGAGAGCAAACGTGTTCAACAATTTTGCGTAACGCGAGAACCTATTAATGATTTCGAAAACTGGCCAAATCTATAATAACTCAGTGATGACGAGTGCCGTGCATTTCACACTCGCTACCTACACGAGCATTTACCCCAATAAACTGCTAGAAATTCTCGTTCAACACTTCACAGCATATGTGATTTTAGCGTTATGATGCAGCTTAATTTCCACAGGATACCATTTCGCAAAAAAAAGAATCAAAAATCGCAAAAAGGAATTCTCCGTACCTTGCAACGCAAATGTCACGAATAGTTCTGTCAGATTGCACTGCTCACTGAAATCCATTCCAGACCACTTCGCTCATGCATTATGTCTTTGTTTCTTTTATGATGTCATGGCTGCGCAGAACCAATTAACCGGCCGCATGCCATTTGCAGTTTGCTTCTGCCACAAAAGTCTCTGAAACTTGGAACTACTAAGCCATGGCATGTCTAAGTTCTGCTTTATCCTTTGTTACATGATGCATGTTATTTTCTATCATCACGCACACCACAGCCTTTCCAAAAATGCTGGAACCCGAGAGTTTTGACAAGAGTTTCAGCTTGCTCGAGAAAAGCTCAGTACAATCAGTGTCTCGTGTAGCCTTCGCTACTGTATTTCGCACACTCAGAGTATCTCCGTTAATAGCATCGAAAATTTCATGAAGCGTCAGCATCCTTTCCGTGCTTGAGATATGCATCTCGCTGGAGCTTGAGATGTTCATCTCGCTGCACATCTTAAGCTTCAATATTTCTCACCGTTATATTCTATATAAGGCCGGCTACCTCACATTTTCATTTTATGCTTAAGTTCTTCACTTCTTCAGTGTGGTGTTCACATTAATCGTCATGACGTACATCGGTATTTTGAGCGCATCTTTTTTTAAATTGAATTCTTTGTTACGAGATGATTCCAAAAACCTATTAGGGCAAATGAAATGGCACCTGTCGTTTTCATGAGCGCTTTTTAATCCAAAATTTTTTGTTATCTGAATTGCTGGTGTTAGAGGTTATCGCATAACAGAGATTCGATTTTGATATGCTGATAACTACTTCAACGCATACATCGTGCTGAATCGGTAAACAAAATCATTTGCACATTTCGACACCCCATTGGACGCTAATTAATGCACAACAATAAATTAATGCGCCACATGCTCTATCACGAGTGCATCAAGCGAATGGGAAAGCGGTGCTCCCGAAAGACGAATAGTGAGATTTCACCTTACCCAACTTCTGTCAAAGATATTCTGCTAAAGACTGGTTTTCTAGCATTCCGACCGATCAAACTTGCAGCTCTAACGTGTGTAAAATGCACGCATTTTTGTTTCTTCTATGAAGGCATAACTCCCCCGCGGTTGATGAAGTGGTTTGAAAATGAGTGTGAGAGAGGGGGAGGGGACGGGAGGGATACGTGGAGGATGAACTTAGGACACTGATTACACAGCAAAGTTTCACAATTTTACATTCAGTGATTAATGAGTTGAAAGTTGGGGGCAGATAGGCGCGAGCACATATACATATGCAAAGAGTAGTTGTTTAACGTTAAATAGAGTTAAATAGTAGTTTAAAATTTGTCAAAGCGCTTGGAAGGTAATGCATAATGCTCGGAGGTTCGACCCCTGAACTCATATTTAGAAAAATGGAGAAGTTTTTCAAAAATTTCTCTGGCACCTCAAATTTAGATACGGTACACAGAAATTCTGCAGCGAGCGATTTTATTCACCGCCCTAATTTAGGAAAATCCGGATCAGGAGTTATAATGTGTAAGCTGCATTTACTAAAAATCGATCGATATCTTACGAAGGTCTTCTTTGATATTTCTATGTGGAAGTATCGCTTGAACGTTTTGCATTCGATGTACGTTCGCTAAGCGAATGTTAATTGCATGAGGCCCTGTTCTTTTCCGAATCAACTAAAAAGCATCATGAAGATGGAAAAGTCGAATGATGTTAACTTAGAGAACGAGTGTGAAAAGGGAGCGAAAAAAAAAACTACATGAGCAGCAAAGAGCAACTCAATCCCAGCTGGCTTATGATCGGTCGAAAATTCCCTAAACTACTCGTATGGATGCTTGCACTTAGAAATTCGTGAGCGATTGATAGTCGTCATCAAATTTACAGTTTCATCATTTCATCATTTTCAGCGCGAAAGCGAGCGATAAATATTCACAGTTTTGGGAATTTCACGAAGGTTATTAAAGCATAATTTTGAATTATTTTAAAATATTTTCACTTTTTCGTTGCCACTGCCACTCCCTGCCATCAAGTATAGAATCATTCGAATGAGACAGTCATGCTGTGCGTCAACTATTCATGTTAAGGGACTGTTTGATTGAGCTTAAACGAGCTGCCATCTCATACTGTGAATTATATTTACGTGATTTTCAGCATTAATCAAAAATGGAATTTCCAAAGACGCATGTGAACTCGCTAAAAATTGCTGAAAATGACTCGTTCATATATTTTTTAGTGAATAACGATAACTGCTTTTGAGGCTTGAGTGGCATTCAAGCAGCACTCTAAGAGTGTTGACCGTTGTCGAAGAAAATGAAATAAAGATAAAAAAGGACGATGCAAGAAAAATAGGAAATGTATTTGGCATCAGATCCAACGTATCAGACAAATGTCGACCTCATTTCATTTCCTACGGAAATTTGTTACCCAAAGTAAAGGTCATACATAAATCGACGAGCGTTTCCGACTTATTCAATGAATTGCTTTTTCGCTGCTTGATTACGCTTCTGTTCTGTATCTGAAAGTTCTTCCTGTTTCTCTAGTAAGCACTTTATTTCGTATTCACTTTAATTACTTTGTTCACATGACAGTAAAAATCTGAAAATCTTTTAGGCATTTATCAAAACTCATGCATAGATTATAGGGAAAACTGTACTTCTCAGTACTCAGCTGGCTGCTTTATGAAATCAAGCAGTTCGGCCTCGCCATAGTAGACCTATTAGAGGTTCTTTTTTTTTCTTGCCACATAGAGGAGAGGTGCATGTTTTTTTTGCAGCTGTGTGTCGCTTAGTGCATATACACTGCTAAAATTTTGTCTCCTCAGCGGGCAAACACTATGTTCATTTGCACAAAGCACCCTTTAAGCTCGTCATTGCAAGTTAATATGAACACTTTAACATTTCCTGAGCACAAATTCAATCAAGAAAGCAGGAAATCCTGTCTTTTTTTTTTTTTTTTTTTGGGGGGGGGGACCTAACCTCCACAGTTATCAACAAAACAACGAAAACTTAAAATTTGCAACGTTGCATCTTCAGTGGCTCCAACAATAAAACATTCATATTTCCAATTTCTGTCCAATCTGTAATCTTTTCTTCTACTTGCCATGTTTACTTTCGTTTATTTTTTTTCTATTTTCCGCTTTCCTCCCGCGTTCATCTTTTCCCGAGCGCTCCGCATCCGAACATATTATGAATCATCGAAACTACTGAAACAAATGCTTAAAATGTTTCCTGTGAATTGACGGGAGATTTGGCATTGCTGAACGATAACGTAATTATGAGGACCTAAAGCAGAACGGATATAATTCGAAGTTAGCCGTGCAATTCAAGATGTTATACTATCCGCACTGACACCGGTTCTGGTTGCTCCGGTATTTGAGATTCAATTTCTTGAGGACGTTGCAATAGATCAATAGTTCTTTAAACAATTTAGAGTCTTTAAGCTCAAAAATCAGCTATGGCAGGCATTAGGACACTTTGGAAATTACCCATCCAAACAAGTGTAGAGCTGCTAGATAACATCAGCAACAGCTAATAGAATGCTCTATTCGGCAAATATAACAGCCTCGTCGGTATTCAGTCGAGCATTTTGTGTTCTGTACATTCCTGAATATGTTTATGCAGTTTTTCTTCATCTACATAAACCATTAACTTGAAATGCATGAGCTTTTGATTACTTGCGGAAAAATTGTTACTTTGTAGAAATTTGAAGCATACAGCAACTAAATTGTCTTGACGTCAGAGGTGCATGTATGAGACAGCAATTTTCGTATTAATTACTCGCATTCTCAAAGCGACGCACAAAAACCTACTTTTCCATTCAGTAATTCAGTTCGTTTTTTTAATTTTTCTGGCCGTTTTACTAAGCAATTTTGCTAATTTACGCGCACTTTTCGGTGTGCGACAAAAAGTTAGTTGAATTTTAAATTTTGCGCGAATTTTTAATATAGTTAAATCTGTGAAATGTATAAAGTTATGCCCTCCACTAAAGAGTGTCACGTCTCGCAAATTGTAATTTTAAAGCAACCAAAACAGAAATGCAACAATGAAAACGTTTGAATTGCTCATATCGAATGGACTACCCTCTCAGCGCTTAAGGCAATTCTTGTGATCTGAAAATGGCGTTAATCCTTCCCAAGTTCCATTTATATCGCATATCGCCCACTGGTGTTGCTGATCATTGTTCATGCGGAGAAACCCGTTTTCGTACAATGTATAGCACCCTCAGCTAATATGTCTTAAAATTCGTTAAGCTGTTATACAGTATCTTTGGAATCTCATTCACGAAGGTATTTGGATTATTAGAACGCAAAAGTAAAGTCGATGAGTTTCGTTCACGTTTGACCATGCATGTATGGTGAAGCCGAAACGTTAGAACGTTTCATCTTGACCACTCCTGCAGCGTATAATCAGAATTGAACTTAACTCGAAATTGCTGAGCAAGTTGCCTCATATGGCGCATTTGGCACCACATTTGAAAGTTCAATAGTGCCCTCCGCTTAGATTAAGCGTAGTGGTTTCGTATGAGCATATATTTTCTTGAAAGTGAAATAGCAAAGATACTATTGCCGCAGTGTTTGAAAAAAATACGCCACTTCACCTTGCTACTTTTTCACCTTGCCGACTGCGAAAATATCTCAGCTGGAAACGTCGGTTTCCTTTGGTTTTTCAGTTATATACATCAGAGTTATCCAGTCCAGCGAGATTCGTCGATCACTATATTCATTCTACATCGCCTCTGCAAAACTTATCACATGTGCTGCTCTGGTCGCTTTTGCCTGGATCAGAAGCGCAAATAAATAAAAGGTTAGGGACCTTGTTACGTGGATTTTACGAAGAATTCGATCCACCAAATTTCGCTGAAGCAATCTAAACTAATGAACAGCAGATGCACACATCAATGCGGCAAATGCAACCCTAATCGACGTTAAGAATCGATGATAGCCAAATAAATGTTTGCACATCAACGAAGTATCATTTAGCGTTAACTAACAATGGATTTTTGCCACCTTTTGCTGCTCTTGTTGCTCGTTGGAAACACAACTGAATTTGCTATCGTATAATCAGAAAAAATTCAATAGCACTCCGTCATTAAACAAGGTTTTTTTTTCAAACAAAAGGCACACATTAAACTCTTTTTTTCTTTTGCTTTCCACGCAATGCTGGGTATAGAAAGGACAAAAGTGCGCTGTAAAGGACTCGTGACACAACTTTTCGGCGAATTAATTTTTCCAGCGGATGCAAATTCGCATGCATCACACAAAGAAAAGAGCAGCTTAATAGTGGAATTTTGAGCAAATTGCATGTAGTCCAACCTTTTAGGAGGAGTCATTTATTGCCGACGACCATTTCGATGACATTTTCTCCTTTCCTGTTGAGCAGATTACTCCTTAGTTAAATTACTCCTCAATATACATCCTCGGTAAACATTTTTGATACTACTCGGCTCAGATCTTTTCTCTTGCCATAATAGAAATGCTCTTTGACCAACCGCTTTCTGACAGGGAAGCTACATGACGTGTGTTCATTGTTCGCTCACAAAGGCGCCTGCTTTGATGGACGAGTCAGCAGCTTTTTGTTACTTCGTGGCCGAATCGGGATCCACTCCCGCCCAAGCCCCTCCCGTAAGACATCCCTCTGGCGAAATTGCTTGTAAGCTTACTAAGTAAGGTCCCATCTCCTTGACCAAAATCTTTCACCGACATACTTATCCACCATCGAATCCGGAATCAGTGCTCGCAGAACGCTGGAACTACTGATAATAAATTTAGCGTATCTACCATAATAATCGAGTAATATCATGATTGTCTTTACGTAAAATCCCAAATACTTTCAAAACGATAAGGTAAATCTTCAGCAAATTTGTTCGTTAAAGGAAGAACGAAACGTTTTTGTATTTGCAAGCGTTGCGGATCAAGCATCATAACCTACCGGTTTGACCAATTTATGAGTTAAAATCTCTAAAACTTGACTTTGGGAACCCGGCATTGCTCGCTGTTAAGACTCGAGTTCCCTAAGGCGCAAATAGTCCATGATCACATTTTATACAACAAAAGCGTCGCTTTTGTTTTCAAAGTTTCGATTTTTTTTTTCGTAGGATACGCATGCTGAGATATATTTCCTGTTGGGAAAATTTTCCGCCCACCGTAATTTCGTCGGTTACGAATGTTACAAAAGATTACCACACACACCCACACACACACACACCACACACACACACGCACACACATGCACATACACGCGAACGCACACACACATACATACAATCCGTGCATCTAAAGAATTAGCAAATTGGAAACATAAGCTGAATGTCACATGTGTAAGAAGTTGAGAGACGAAGGAATACAATTTATTTAAAAGCGCACGTGCCCTACATAGGCGCATTTGTGGAGCGTTTTTTAATTTGCTATGGCTCTCTTCTCGAAGGGATTTTTTCTCGAAATATAAGGCGCATTCTTTCTTTTGACTTCGTCTTTCTTGTTTGAATTCTCTACAATTTTGCGTCGGAAATGGCATGGGGAAGTTGGCAAGAACTGCGAAGAACGTCATTCATTGATTATAAGAAATTCATAACGCTCTCAACACTATTCGCTGTGTCATTATCAGAATTCATTTAACTTTTCACTGCAAAACAGTAGTGCATTCTTAAATGCATTTCTTTTAATGTCGCCAAAAATTGCTTTGAGAAATTCCGTTAATTCGAGGTCCATGCCGAAGGAAACAATATGTGCCCATTCACTTTACGCCTTCGTTATCCGCAGCGATAGCGCTTATTGAGGGACGATATGGCCTCTCAGCGACGGCATTTTGTCTCTGAAACACAGGCGGGGTAGGATCGAATGCCGAGAGCTTCTTCGCTCTCTTTTACAATTGAAATGCATATGAGGATAATGCTATGAGCGTTGAAACGCATCAAAATATTAGCGCTGTTTCAAATTTCGCAATAATTTATCGTTGGGAAAAGCGGACAATCCACTGAAAAGATAGGACAGGATTTGCACATTAAATGGTAGATACGATTTGCTCGATTTGATTGCGATAGATCAGATTGTTTTCCGTCCCGCCTTCCAGTTAGCTGAAATATGCAATGAGCAATCAAGCATTGAGATCGAATTCAGTATCTGTGGATGAAAGCAAACGTTTTGATTTTTGAGGACCACTGCAAATGAAACATCAAACGGAACTTCCAGAAATATTTTCCCAGCAGGAAATAAAAAAATAAAACAATACATTGAAACTTGTTCGTTAAGTACATCAGAAACCCCAATAGACGGGAAGCAGCGCCTCCAACAAATTCTATTATAAGGCTGTCCACTACAAAATCTCCTTAATAGAACCTCAAAATCACATGTAAATGCTCATCGCTTGATTAATAAAAAGCGACATACACCGTTGAACGACCAAAAGTTCGTTGTTATTTCGCTGCAACTAAAACAGTTATAATGTGTTTTATTGCACCAGCCAATCTCGTTGTAAACGAGAGTGCTAAGAACCTCAGACTTCATTAGGTGTCTTATCGTAGACCCATCAACCATTATGGTTGTTTGCAAGCATTCCTCTGCGAAATGATCTACTTGTAAAATGCATAAGGAAGACTAATGTGATGTACGTTTTTATAACGGTCGAAACACGACAGAACTGTACATGCGAATGCTGAACGAATGAATGAACACAACTGTTAACGCCCCATGGAAGCTCTCACACAAATCGTTTGAGGATACGCACCACGGCTTTATCGCATGTGAGCGAAACGAAGTGCGACATTCAACGTGGAATCTAGTCGGTTCTCGAAATGAAAACACTCTAATATTATATATCACTCTCTGATTTATCTCATCTTAATTTTACGTTTCGAACCTACAGCAACGTTCCGTATCGGCAGAGAACAAGTTGCAACATTTAATGCGGACGACTAGTTTGTGGATAGCAGCGAGCGTCAGATATGAGTATGATGCAGATATAATATGATATTTGTTAACGACTCATATATGCAGTAAAATTCACTTGATGAATTATGCAGTTTGAGAATTTTTATGCATTTTGTACGTCATAACAGTGCATCATTCTATGCAACAAAACCAAAAGATCCTAATTTTCAAAAATTTTTTGCTCGCAATTTCAGCCAATCATTCATAACCGAAATCACGATTACTAAATTAACAGAGAAAAAAGCGAGTAGCTTAGAAAAATTTTCATTATGTTGCTGTTCTTCGCTGAGTTTCATTCTTTTATTCCCATCTTTTAAAAGTTAGCGTTAATGCATTTTAATTCACCCTAAAAGAGCTCTTTACGCTCCGTTACCGGACTGCTATTTCAATAGCGTGCCACCAATAGTAAATCATTTATCCGGCAATGAGGACTGAACAAATTCAAGTGGTTCAATCCGTAAGGTTATTAAAGCAAAAATAATTTACGATCTGATTAACTTTTGAGAAAATGAAGAAAAAGCGCTCATCAGAGTCGCACCTCAATCAGAGCTCATGAATTTGGCTGAAAGTATCGTTCGTCGCCTGCACCTTCATTAGTTTGGTCCAAATTAGATCGTTTTCTTTCGATCGCTCCGCAGATTTTGGCAAAACCATTAAATCGTTTGAATTGTTCCACAGAAAATATCATTCGTATTTGTGAAAAAAAAAACAGTCACCGAATTTTTCTTCATTGTTGTTTGCACACTTTGTGGATGGGTGTTGAATATCAAAATTTGATCGTTTCGATGTGAGAAATGAATAAATCATTTTAGCATTGTCTGAATTGTTCCATTTACTTTTTTTCTATTTTTAACGGCAATTTTTCGCTGCTTTGAGTAACGCTGACTGAAGCCTGAAATTTTTTTGATCAATCATCACAGACACTGTATTTAACTGTTGCTCGCAACTGTATACCGAATTTGCTAAAAATAAACAATTAGGATACGAAGACATTTGCACAAGGCAGTTAGCTCGTTACTGCTCACGCATAATAAACGACCGAATGCAACCAAAGTGTCCTCGATATGCAGGACATGAAGTTTGCATTTTTAAATACTGGATGACGGTTCGAGGCGACTGATAAATTGAATGGAAGCCATGAAACTAAAGTCAACGAAAAAAAGCTCGTTTTCATATTTAAGCTGTCAACACGCACTGTGCCCAACCATCATGCAGAAATAAATTTATGCTTCACATGCTTTAATTAATGGACAAGCAATGAAGCCTGACACCTTCACTGATATTTTGAATGACAAAGTAAGCGTTTATGAGCGACCGCGAAGATGATGGAAAGCTGATATCGTTAAATGCTTCCAATGGAAGTGGAGAACAAACATGTTGGCATTTGACATATTCTAATCGGCTTAAACAAATGAAGATCGACCATTCAGAGTGACAAAAAAGATTTTCGAGCACAATTGCCTCGTGTGTGAAGAGGTTAATCGAATATCCTTCAAGCTTACTGAACTAATCCTCTTAAGCTGAGATAATATTTTTAATTTATGTTTTTTTGTTTACCTCTCTAAAGGCGATGCAAATGATTACTACTGAAACTTCGAGTCTGAGCAAAACAAGGTAAAATAAAGATCGATTAACTCTACGGAAACTTTTTCTGCAAAATTCTTAAATCCAGCGATTTGTGTAAACCGCTGTTCTGAAGTTGTTTCAATTCAGTACATTCATTTCCAAATCATAGACAAAGTGTCTTCAAAGGCAACTTAAAATGAACACTTCAGGTTGATTCATTTAAAAACATATATTTCTCGTTGTTTGTGGCACATGAAAAAAGATGCCTACGCTAATAACTTTCATCTGTTACCCGGGCATAAATTTGGACTTGCTGAATGCATGCGGGTAATGTTGTGGATTTTTTTGAATACGAGTAAAAATGAAACAATTTTTTTTTAAATGAAACGAAAGGAACACCTCATCACTTCAACGCAGCAATAAGTCCATGCATTTCCCTGAAAATATTATCGAAATTTTCGTTCGAATTGCAAAAGAATAGCAATTTGATGGCATGGAATTCCGTTTTTTTTTTCTCATATCTGTTGCGCGCGACTATTATAAATGGCTCAGTTTTATTTTCGAAAACGGACGATCACTAGTAGTAAAAGAAATTTATGAGAACGCACTAGACATTCAGTTCGCCACATTAGTCGCACACAACTATTTTAATGTAGATTTATGCTTATATAGAAAGAGCTATGAGATTGTCTAAAGTTTTTCCATTCTTCTTTTGTTTTTGGCGATTGTTGTAAGAAATTAATTTTTGGTGTCTTTTTTTTTTTTCACGAATACTGAAATCATAATTGCAAATTGTGGCTGAAAATTGTTTGTATTGTAACCAAAAATCTCATCTGGCGAATTTGTACCACTAACGAACAAGTATCACAACGACCTATATCATTAGGGATAAATACTGCAATTAAAATTGCTGAATTTGTTTTTGAAAATTTGTACGAAAAATTCACGCAACATCCACTTTTTACGATAATTTTCAAGAACGCCATGAAAGTTGAGATTATCGATGAACTTCTTAAGATTGTTTGTACTGAAACAGAAAGTCCCATCTGGCGGATTCGTACCATAAGTCAACTGAAGTTCTCTCCAAGTAGTGTTTTTAACAAAAAAATTTTTTGGTGTTTTGCTAGTGCTACTAAAGTAACTCAATAAAACAAACATTACAGTATTAAAGAGTGCAAAGAATATAAATGTTTTGATGCACACAAATCCGAGAAAAAAAAAAGAAATAAGAATTTCCTTATCGCTGAATCCATTTTGACCATTCTGTTCCCTCGACCTTTCCGATAGTGCTCCGTCGATCGCGTCTAATAATGATAAAATTAGGGTGATTCGTCAGTGCCGGAAACCATTTGAGACACGTTGAGCAGTTGTGTCTCAAGTGATTTCTGGCACTGACCAACGATCGTTTGGCCGCAAATGATGGGATGATCCTCAGAGCTTCTTTTGTAAAGCAATAAGCGTGAAACGCTTGCTCCTCTGAATGGAAGTCGTAAGTGGTCTCCATTTCTGCTACTGCGCGAGAACGTGTAACAAGTGGGAGGAAATTGGCGTGGTGCCGCGCTCGCAGTTCCTCCCTTGAAAGTATTCTCATGCCGCCAACAAACAAAGAATGCGTCAGATAATAAACACATCCATAATGCAGGCATGCACTTACCGCATTGCTACGAATGAAGCACTCCTTTTTCAGATGGCTCATTCCTGAAAAAACCGCTCCTCGTAATCCCCCGCTTCCACACTCCACCCC
>JPKZ01000490.1:328908-344708 GCA_000803305.1 Toxocara canis
CAGATAAAACCCGCTGTCGTCTCTGCGTAATGGAAGGGAGAAGTGCCCGCGCCAACAACGGTGTAATCGTTCCACAAAGTATTGTACTCTTCCTGCCGTACTTGTGCAGGTACACTGCACATTGTACTATATCGGAATCTGCAAGCATAGGAGAAGTGCATTAAGGTCCGACCTTCGAAGTATGGCGCCAGAATTAGTGTTTTAACGCTTTTCCGAGCCGGCACAAATGCATCATACCATATCGCGACTCTGCTTGTACTACAAGTGTACTTCATTTTATGTGAGCTAAGGACTGGTCGCTTTACTTTTCAAATTAGAGCATTGCATGCCGACGTACCTCTACCATCAGCCTCAGAAATGAGCGAAGCATTTGTTAGGAAATGGAAATTTGAATTTTCGTTTTGGATTTTCAACGATGTAAGTTGACGTGAGGGATTGCTTCCTATCCGCATCCTTGTTTTCATCTTTCTTTTTCATTTTTAAACGTCCTTTTTCGTTTTTTTCTTCCTTTAACTAATATTACATCCTCCTTTATGTGAGTAAACTTCGTAGGAGAAATACTCAGATGCGCAAAGTTCATAAAAATTTTCGAACTAAATTGGGCGTTTTTCGGTTCAAGACGTTAGACATTAGGCAACGATAATTTTCATGCAGTGTGCCTAATTTTCACTAGTATACGGCTTCAGCTTAAGATGGTACTTCCTTGGTCGTTCTATTGTATGATTCAGATAAATTCTGCTTTTAGCGGCGACTTTTAGCCTATCTGAAAATCTTTTATACCGCAGGTATCGACGTGTCGTCGATAGAGCGAGCGGTGAACTGCTCAGACGCAAAAATAGAAGGGGTATGGGGGAGGGGAGGGAGGGAAGGGGAGTAGAAGAGGCATGGCCTTCTAACCAATATTACGAAGTGGCGCACCTACTAAAAGAAAAGAGAAGATCTACCAGTGAACCAACCAATTTAATCGGTGACACATTCAAATTCGATGAGGCCGAAATCAATGATTTCGAAGTCAAGAAAAAACAATGCAGCACGATGTGCGATTTCCGAATAGATCGCTGTGCATGAAAAAAATATTACTTTTCATGTTTCCCATATATCTATTAATGATTATCAAAAACATAGCGCTTTATTTCCGCAGAAGAAAATGGTTGCATTTCCTTCACGGTTACTCGCTGTAGGTGTGCGGTGCCGCAATCGGTTATTTGGATCATGCAAAACTGCTAATGAATTTCATGTTGATTAGGGATCTGTTGCTCATCATTTGAACTGTTGTTGGTTTCTGCAGGTAATTAAATTCTTTCTAGCTTATGTCACTAATGTCTGACTGGCTCTTGAAATGATTTATTAGGCTGTTCACATAAAAACCATATTGTCCACCTATTACTTCTTTTAAGAGGTGCGACAAAAAAAGGAAAAACAAGGGAAGGATTTGAACGCTTTGGCACACGTCTTGTACAGTATAACTAAAAACCTGTTGGAATGCAGGTAAATCCGTAGATAAAACAGCGTGCATGTGCTAAAGAGATTGGAGGAAACCCGTCTTCTCCTTTCCTTTAATGAGGGAATGTGGTGCGCTTATGCTTTTGCTTGTGTGGCTGATTTATGTGATGTCCGGGTTTAGTCATTTTCTAATCTCGCTTTCTTTCTGTGCGATCCACTTCCCTACTGTTTTGCATCATGTCGGCACGAAGCTTCGCTCAGATGCATTCGAATAACGCTCGTAAGAAACCGGTACCTTCACTGCTTTTAATCTCCACCTACAGTATATTGTTACCTCCATAAACTCACTTTCTAATGCTTCCGAAAACATGCTTCTTTTCCGTCCCTAGTCGCTTGCACACAGGAATGCGGTGGAAGCATTTCCAACCCCTGGGATAGGCATGCTTTACGGCATG
Organism: Toxocara canis; assembly: GCA_000803305.1. NCBI lineage: Eukaryota > Metazoa > Nematoda > Chromadorea > Rhabditida > Toxocaridae > Toxocara > Toxocara canis. The sequence continues at coordinate 330,807 of JPKZ01000490.1, forward strand.
AGCCATAAATTATTCTTTACGGTAATGTCTGTGTATGTGAAGGAACGCCTACGGTGCGAAAGGTACAGTATAAGGTGCAAGTATGGCAATTCTTCTGGCCTGAATACTTGGTACCTTGCTGCATACCGTTTGGAACCATAAGTGCAAAATAGATGGAGTATAGTTGGCTTTTGAACAAGTGGTATACGAACAACAGCGCACCGTTTTTGGGAGAGATGCGCAAGTACGACATTATGCCAAGTGAAACTTGAAAATCATCCCTCTCTGTTTCATGGAAAAGAGATCACAAAAGCAAAGTTCATATCCTTTCCTTCCACTAGCCGTGTTTGTCACACAACCACTGGAGATGTTCAATGAATGTAGCCTTCAGTAATTCAGGGAAAGCTGCCAAAAGCACTTTTTTTTCGAGAACAGGCTTCGATATACGAGGCTCGATACTTTTCTAATGTCGTCTGTTTTGAGTGTTCGCTGAGTCTTTGTCCTCTTTGTGAACCTACCATTGCTATATAGCATCATTCGCCTTTAAAAAGCACTAAACAGAAGAAACAGACGTTATGTTGGCAATTTAAAATTGGATATGACAGTTGATCCTAGATTTAGATTAAATCTAGCAATTTTCACTGCTCTATGTTGCTTCTGTGGATCCTGAGTTGAAATTACCGCATCTACAGACAAAAACACGCACACACGCGTGCCATACATAAAACTCAGTTGAAACCTCTATGGTATCGAAGAACTCAGTTCGACCTACATTTATGTTTTAAGATTGTTAAAGGTTTTTCGGGAATTCCGTTCAAGAGCATTTTTTCTTTTACAAAGTTTGCATCACGCTCGAGGTTTCACCCTCTGCAAATCGAAAGGAAGACAACGAGTCGAACTGATGTGCTCAACTCTTTCGCTTTTCGTGTTTTTTTCTGGAGGCGTTGTTACATGCTTTCTTTATTGTAAATAAAGATTCTCTCTCTCTCTCCAAAACGCTATCGCCATAATGCGATTTTGCAAAAGCTTCTAAAATTCAAATTGGTGTTTGAAACAATCTTCACATTATTCATTTTCGTGACAAGCACATGGACATTTAGAGAGTTCTAGTATGAGCTTTTTGCTACAACGGGGAAGAGGGTTCTGCAACGAACTCTGTGGTACAAATGGTAGAACAAAATGAACAGTACAGATTTAGCAGAATGAATACGTGGAGATGTCATGAAAAGAGAATGACACAAAAAAAAATGGGAATGAGCACGGCAAAACTGCTTTAATGCGCGCAGAAGAAATCAGTGAAACAATAAATCTTAATATATTCTCTCCTTTGCGACCTTTCCACACCCACGTCGAACTCGTTCAGTGCGATTCAGAGGGCATTTAAATAAGCACACCAAATAAATGAAGTGATGAGAGGATGACTATTGAAGACTCGTGTTTCAATGAATATTGATTGTATTGCGTGTCGCGAAGCCATTGACGAGAAATTGAGAGATGGCAATATGATTCACAAAGTAATCAGCGGTTGTCGCGGTGATCGAAAAAAAGTGATGTTGGGCTACTCTTGTTGTGATAAGAGTGCTGCACAATTAAATCCAGGATTTTTCCGGCGCTGCTGCACATTAAAACGTATCACTGCCGATAATCCTATCAGTTCCCGTAAATATGCAATCCGTTTACCCATTTGTTGCTCACACTTTTTCACTGCTGTGACTGACCTTCCTGGGAAACTGGCACGCTTGGAGAATAGTTTGTCGTTAAATATCCTTGTATAAGATTGCCAACAAATTCTGTTCATGGGAAGTAGCGTGTGAGTAATTTTTTAGAAATATTACTTAAGTTTGCGGGGAAATATTGCCATAGTTGCGCCGAAATTTTCCTATGGAATTGTGCCAGTTATAGTTGGAATGTCTGTGTTGTCTGCGACGAGTGTTTGTGTCCATTGCAAAATAATCGCGTTTCGCCTCCATTAGATGATAAGAGGTTAAATTATGCTTCTGACTAAGGTTGAAATCATGTTCTTGACGTTGAGCAGCATGTATTCATACGTTCCAGTTGTATTAGTTGTAGATGTGTGGTGAATAAGGGTTTATTTACTTACTAGGTGAACGAACCATTGAGATGTGAAGTCATGCCATCGACCAGGACTTCGAAAGGCTGATCGTCAATCAAGTACAACAAAAGGCTGGCTGGCAATTCCGAACTGACTGAAGAACAAGCTCAGCAACGAGAAGAGAAACAGCATGTTTTACTTGCTTTGTGTAGCAAAAATGTGCGGAGAAAAAAGGCATTTGAAAGCTAAATGAAAAGAAACAGAAAGACATCTAAGAAAAAGCGAAATTCTGAACGTTCAACACATAAATCAAGATTGTTTGCTTACTCGTATTTTGTGTTGAATCGTTGCTAAGAAATCCTCATCTCAAGCAAAAAAGGACAGTGCGCACCAGGAAATGATAATCCATAAAGTTACCAATGAAGATCGCAAATCGCAAAGAAACACAAATGAATGCGACGATAAACGATAGTTTCATTTTCGATAGCCCGTTCATCTAATTTAATAGGTTTTAGTTTATAAATAACACTTATCGAAATACAGCGGTTACATTAAAATAAGCAAAACTTGCAAAAAAAATGCAGCTAAATAGATTCCCACAGAGAAACAGATGACATTGTCATCAATTTTCAATCGGTTATTTTGTGAGAACAATCCTGCGAGAAACCAGCGGAATGGCAATTGCACCACCGCATTGTGATTCAGCTGTCGGATTGTAGTCCTTTTCTATCCCACCTTAAAATTCCATTCAGAAATTATTCTGAAATTCGGAAATCGGCTAAAAACCTCATTTATAAAAACGCTGTGGACATGTACTGTGCTCATCAAATTTCACTTATGATTTTTCACAATAGACTATTGCTAAGATATTTCTTTTCCACGTGCAAGGTCACGCATTGTGCACTGGACTCAGTTTCAAGCAGCAGCGGAATTACTATTATCTCCCTAGACTATTCGAGTTTCTGCCGGCTTCATTCCCGATTTTCAAGTTGCAGGTTAGCGCGTTTGAAAATATCTCGTTGTCGATTGAGCATGAATTCATCTCATTAAACAGTGCCTCGAATGAAAAAAAGAACAACTTGCTACAGCTTGAACTTGAGCGCTCGTTCCGAACCAATATGGTAATAGTAACTCAGAAGCCCAAATATGAAAAAGCAATAGCCATCTGTGTTGCAGCCGAACGGCAACGCACAACTGTGTATTTCAATTAACGCGGTCGGGCTTTTTTCTGTGAGTGTATGAGCCATAAAGCCTATGGCATGACGAGTGACTGACACGATGCGACACCTTAGTGGATATGCAGGACAATCACCAAACAAGACAGAAATTCGCAACTGCTTAGTTCAGTAACTTTTTCATATAATGGAACGCTTTTAAAGAACAGCATTTAAAATCCTCCTCTAATTCTATGTTACGATGATCGATAGCGGTTAAATGCTTTTTTTACAAGTAGAAAATAATTTCTTTCAATCTCTCGCCATGCATCACGAATCTACTATCTTTCAGAAATAACCAGAGTAACATGTGCAGAGCCGGATAGAAGATGAGTGAATGAACACAACTTTAGAAAGGTTAGCGCTTAGTCTAATGCGCTCATAAGCGAGCATTATGTCTGAAAATCGCTTCAATTGGATTACCACGTTGTCGTCTAACTGTTGCATAAAAACGTTATGCTTAAAAGTTGTCGTGTAGCTTTCGATAGCAGCTGTTCTGATACAAAGCATTCCCTTAGCTTGGATAAAAGATAAAGCACCGGTGACGTACCAACAGTTGATGGCAGCGGTTGTGACGAAAAAGCAGCAAAAGTGAGGAGGTGTTCTTGAGCTATAAAAAGCGGATAGAACGAAACAAATGACGTAGAACTTATTAACTTTACTCGAGTTACGGTCAATAAAGAATTTTCTAACTGAGTAAAACCATTTAATGCTGTCCTTTGTTAAAATTTTGTACAAGTTCATTATGGCAACCTCATTAAATATTTGCATTCACAAACTTCATTCAATGCAACGCTGCTAACGCATCGACGCTAATTGACAAGAAATACAACAACGAATAAATAATGCAATCAGCGTATTCATATTCTCTGTTCGCTATAAAAATTGAAATAATCCAACAGGTTTCACGCACGAATTCTCCAGTTGAAAGTATCTGCCGATCTTGGAATGTTACGCCCCTAGCAAAAACACGAAATGTACAGAGGACAACTCCATAAACGAGCTTAATCAAAAGTACCAAAGTATCACTGAATTATACTCCCTTATCGTATACTCGCTTTCTAACCTTCACAACTGTTTGTAAGTCCTGCTTGACACCACACTATTAACTCAGCTGTCGTGAAATTAACTATAAGAATTTGAGGCTTTATCGTGAAGCGGCTAACTGGGCACAACGTACCCGAGTTGAGAACCTGCACTGAATCACTGACGGAGCGGGTTCTTTGCCGTAACGATTTTGATGCAGGTTACGCCAAGCGGTTCCTAGCTGAAGTGAACGGACTTCACTGAAGAAGCGTTTGTGCTTGCACTCATCATATGGCCCTACGATACAGCAAAGAAATACCGCATTTGTTTCAGCATAGTCCCTTCACTGCAGCAAGTGCAGCTATATTATAGCCATACTCCAGACGTTTACTTTTCACCTTTACAGCTTCTGCCAAAGAGTCCTCGATGTTAAGCTTTGATGCGGACAAATGCCGCTAATACACAATAACAAATTCCGCTAGCTTAGATAACAAACTTTATGATTAGAAATTTTTAACAAATCTCGTATACCTCATTAAAACGCTGCGAATCACTGCGAAAACAAGAATCTCTGAAGTCTTTGTAATGTTGTTCTGTATCGGTTCAAACACATCATTTTAAAATAGATTATGACTTTTTAATAAGAGGGCACTAATGTTAGCAGCATTTATGTAGGAGAACTTCAGAATGAAGCAAACAAATAAGTCGGCTGCTGAATCAGCTGGTTAGATTCAGTGGTCGCAAAGCAAAAGTATAAAGCACGCTTATCTCAGTACCTCATATGAGTTGTTTGTTAGGGTCATGCATGAAGCTCAAATATGCCGAGAAAGCGACTTTCGTGTTCATTAACAATCTTCTGTTTTCGAAGCTCAAAAAAAAAAAGAATCACTGTGAATGAGTCAAGAAAACTTTGATTATCGTTTCACGTTAACGCCTTGCATGCGCTGCCGCATAAACGAGCTTATTTTCTACTTACTTATTCTGTTGCACCACAATAGCCACACACACGATCACGTTCTTTAGAAAACGAGACATCTTTCGATGTTTGGGTTATGCGCTCCGTTGGAAAGCCAGTTTTGATATTTTCATGCAAGCCATTGACAATGCGAAAGAGCGCTTGCGTTAGCTTAATTTGCGCCGTGCAACGCTCTTGCTGGGTGATGAACGGTAGATTGGGAATGGTTTGCTTACTTTGCACTATTTTGAGAAACTAAAGTAGCATAGCACGTTACTGCTCGCGCCTTCACTGCGATGTCTGGATGTCACTTAGGCAATCGCACGCCAAGCACAGCCATCCCTTGGGCTGTTTTAGCCTGTTGTTAACCACCCGCTGGCTGGGCTGTGACTAGTAGTGATGCCATCGTACCAAAAAGTATAATACTTTTCGTACTGTACTTGTACTTATACGGGGTATAGTACAGTATCGTACCAAATTTAAAATCGCAAGTATAGTATAAGTATAGTACAGTGCGATTTTTCGAGGGGAGTACAAGTACAGCATCCTACCGATTTTTTGGAAAAAAGTACAAGTACATCGTACCAAATTTTGACTGTACTTGTACTTAAAATGTACTTCGCTCGCGTGAGATGCAGATTATCGTTACCGCGCTCCTACAGTTTTAAACTTCATCGTTGGTTCCCGACGCTTCGCGACAGTTGACTGATGGCGAGGAATTACTCAGTTGAGAACCTGGGATCGAACTTTCCTACCTTAGATATTCAACAATGTCAATTGGGGCGAAGGATTGACATTGGGATCTGCTGGAGCATCAGTCACCGTTGACATCTGGAGCGGAAGGTGTATCAAGGATTCGTTCATTGCTGCAACGATCCAATACATAGGAGGCGGATCTCTCAAAAAAGCGTTTCTGGGTTTGAAGAGACTGAAGGGGCGTCACGATGCGAAGACAGTTGAACGAGGCTACCTTAAAATCCTGAAAGGCGTGGGCATCAGCGAATCCTCAATATACAGAGTGGTAACTGACTCAGGGCCAAAGTAGTGTGCGCTTTCAAAAATGAGTATGAGGTGCTGCACGATGAAAGTGGAAACGCAGGCTGCGAAGAGGTAACAGCAGTAAGCATCTGAAGCGGCGAAGATGACAGCGCTTCTACTTGCTCCGACGGTGACCTGCTTGACTTCGGTGAGGGCGAAATTGACGATTTCGAAGAGGCGGACAGAAAAATTGGGCTCGATATGCGATTTCNNCCACTGGAACTGCGGATGCTGCAGGGCATTATTAAGGACATGATTCCTTTTTCATGTAAGTTTTGCCAGGCGTTCTTTTTCGCCGTTTCACCACTGGTCATTATCTTCTGTCCGTTGGCTCGCACAGTTTTGCTTTATTTTACTTATCAATAAAGTAATCTATGCCCTTTTCTTCATGCATGGCAAGAAAAACTGCAGGAACGAAAAGTACAGTATTGGCATTGTACTTTTTGGGCCAAAATATTTGGTACAGTACCGTGCCATATTTCGGCCGTCAAGTACAGTATGGGTATGGTACGATCCGTTTTTTCAGGGGGTGGTATTTGTTCAGTATAATGCCATTTTTCGAAGGGAAGTACAAGTACAGTATCCTACCGAAAAACCTGGTACGATGGTATCAATAGTCACTAGTATGCTGGGAAGTAGCCGGTAATCGAACGCGGGTCTCCCCGCACGCGAAGCGCGGGCTCTACCACTGAGCTATCGCCGCCCCTTATGAAAAAAAAAATGATAACGTTAAATATGTTTCGAGGCCAATTTTGTTGCATATTTTCGAAATATACAAGCTGCTCATAGAGTAACATGCCGAATGTGAGAAACAGAATTTGCTGAACTGCCAAAAACCTAAAGCAGAAATTATGCGAGACGCTAGCTAACGTGCAATATCAGTAGACCAATATGAATGCAACGAGATGTTTCGCCGTGAGATTTGTTGCGCAGTTCGCCTCAGAGCCGAGCTGGGATGGCTCAGTGAAACGAAGTGCGCAAATGAAATGCTAACAACGAAACGTTAACAACTTTCGAAACGGCTATAATTCGAGCATTTTATGTGACGTCATAACAAATTAGATGGAAAATTCTATCATGAGCTTAGAGGTTAGTGATGAATGAAAAACGCTATCACATTTGCGGAAAGAAGCGTAGCGGATGAGACATTCGCATTCTCAACTGATATCGGTCTCAGTGAATGCAGTGGACACTGGTGGAAAGATGGGAGAATATCCTCTCAAAAGATATTTGTTCAAGATGGAAAGGACGGCGCAAAGCAGTAGTGGGCCAAATTGTGCCACAATGAGGCATATCATAGCTGATGAGCAAAAAAAGAGGAAGACGACGAAGAAATAACTTCAAAGTACTTACGTGTAAGGACGAAAAAAGAGTAGATATTGTATCACTCATACGAACCACAATGAGCTGCTAAGGAAGCTAAATTTGAAGCGACGTCAATTCTTAAAGCTTATTGCAGTGCACTTATCATACTGGCAACTGAGCATAAACGATGCTGAGAGTTTCAGTAAAGCTGCTCATTTTGTGAAAGTATAAGAGTAGAATTGTGTGCTATCTGCTTCTGCGGACTAATAATTTTGATCGAGTCAATCATAACGTCGAGACGCAACAAGTCAGCCGTAAAAGCAGCGAAAAAAAAAAGAAAGAAGAAAGAAACTCTCGGACATCTCATAACGGAGAACTAAATTTTACTCTAAACAGTGCTTTTTTTGACGAAACCCATTCAAATCCCAACGAGCGTTCTTCACTTTTTTCACTCCATTGTTTGTTTTCACAACAAATGAACAAATTTGTGTTATTTCAACGTTTAGTCTTCCTATTCTGGTGAATCGATGTATATCATTTATTGAATGGCGAAATTTCCAAAGTGATACTTCAGTTTTTTGAGGCCGATCAGCGTTCGCCTCAGCTAGCATAGGCTGTTTAACGTTTATGGAAGTGCGGCAGAAACCAGCAGATATCAAGTCGCTGGTGCGCGTTTAATTACATTTTCAATTATAGAAATGACCTCTTCGTTTTTCTATGAACTCCTTTCATGGTGCTTCGTTCTCATCGAATTTAATCTTTTCTTAAGACACTATATCCGATCATAAGAAGCGTGAATTGCATTTGTGAATCCTCTCAGTCGACGTCAACCTTGAGCAATTAGATGACAAAACAACAACTACACGACCACCAGGTGAAATAGGCGATTTTCGATCACTCATTTACCTGCCTGCTGAATTCGCTTTAAGAGTTGTGTCTTTGTGATTCTTAGCAATCGTTTTTTAGCTGAGTTTGAAACACTAAAAATCTAAAAAAGCATTGATTGCAGTATAACTGGAACAAAAGTGAGCAGCAAATGAAATTGAGCGGAAGAAAGCGTTATTCAACAAATTGTCTGTTGACTATTCCATTGCGCACCAGTGACAACATTTTAGCTCTACAGTACGCTATGCGCGATTTGCTTTACGGATGCGATATATCACTGATTTCAAATGAAAATGCGAAGAACATTTGCTTTACCTCGTGCTGAAAATGAGATGAATGAACTTCTGCAAGTGGAATTGTCGAGGATTCGTCTGACAACCAAATAGAGCCGAACTGCACAACGATAGCTATGACACTGAAGCTCACTACTATAGGAGTGCTGTCACAGTGCTTTGAAAATGAAATATTTTCTTGAGTTGACCGATGATGTCGTTTCTAAGCCATAAGAAGTTGCAAGTTTAAAAAAAGTGATTTTACGCCATCAGTGAAATCAATCATTTTGAGCCATCAATGCTCATAAAAGTGCCACCCAAACATCTAATAAAAAGTCTATTGAACGCATGTTGAATTCCTTCTTCATCAATGCACGCCATATTTTTTAGGGAAAATGCGGAACATCGCTGCGCTTGATAAAATTTAATACAGTTTTTCGCGACTTTTAGGTAGTAAAGGATATGGTTGACCCCTCATTCATTTTCTTTCAAAAATTGTTTTATTACGCTGAAAGAATATTCCTGCCAGTTTTAAAAAAATTAGAAACTACCCTAATTTAATTCGTTTCACTTCGCATGGCTGCATTGCTGAATTACTCATCAGAAATATTAGCTTGTCACATTCATTAGAATATTTCAATTTCACAAAAAAATTAGCATACAATAATTCACTTTTTAGTATATTTCAAGCTACCAAATGTTAGGAATTTCCATAAAAGATGACCTACCATTATCATTCTGAAATAGGTGGAACTTAAACAATGTTTTCTCCTGCTGTTAGATTACAATAACTTTTAGATGGGTTTTTTTCACGACTAATGACACACATGTTTCAAATGTTCATTTCCTCTTTTTCCCATCCTACTAGATTTCTTCTAACTGTGAAGATTCGTTTCCCATAAATATGGTTTTGAAGGCATGAACCAAGGCAAAAATTCTAAACGCTTTCAATACTTCTGAGAAATCCGAAACTGAAAAGCTTAGAAAAATATCTGATGGTTGTTGAATATTCGAAAAATTTGTCAAGTAAGGTGTAAATGATAGAATGAAATCTAGCGATGAAAGCATTGGTAAGTAATTCGGTCTAGACCTGTGACTGTTCTGCGAGAAATCGCTCTTTTACAAATAAAATGTCATCGTGGGCAATTCTGGTTCATTATATTCAGAACTGCTGTTGCATGCGAACGCTGATTGCAATTCTTATATGAGAGTGCTAAAGCACAGTCACGATACGCGTTTCCCGCAGTCTTTGCGAGGATTACTGATTTCGTAATTAGTGAATCAACGTCAACGGTCGGCCTCGCAATATAAATAGCAACTTCTCCCTCGTCTTTTCTATGTGAAACATATTAGCTTGTTCGCACAACAGCTTTCTGCATTAAGTGGGAGCAAGTCAAACGAACTTTCATATTCGCAGATGAGGTCTTTAGCCTATATAAGGTTTGCATCTTTCAGACTTTATTGCATTCGCTTTATGAAAAAAACGTGGCGAGGTTGGACGCTGTGAAAATGCATACCCTCATGCCAATGAGTTCATTCGAGCAATTGGACAGGAAAAAATAGGTATCATACATTGAATGTTTCAATTGAACCGCACCATATAATGAATTAACACAATGGCGTAAAAGTACGCCGGCCACAATTGAGATGTTCGAATTTCTTGATGGACTTTTTTTGCTCCAATCGTCGACTTAATTAATTGCCACAAACTCGTTTAGCTTTAATAAATTCACCAGCTCTAGGTAAAAACTCGCATGATTACGATGTTGCCTAATGCGATTTGCATTGTCACATTATTTCAAAACAAATGAAAAACGCTCAAGCCATTTGCAAGATTTCTCGCATAATTGCTTGATGAATGCTTTATGCGAAGCTTATTGAATTGAAAACCGCGCGAATTCAATCATTTACATGCTTGTTCGACATATATCCTTTATAGCTTGCAGTAACATAACAAGCATTTGCGAATGTCTTCCTTCATTAGAAAATATTTTCGAGAGATAAAAATAGAAAAAATATGTCCGCGCAGAAAAAGTTACTCACATTCATAATTATGTTAAATTTGAACACGAAATACTTAATCAATTCGGCACTAGTATCTTGCCAAATGACTGTATGAAACGAATATCGTTTGCGGTTTGCACAGAATGAAACGAAAATATTTTTGATGCTGATCGAAGTATCCTATACTTGATATTCTCATAATGTCATTGGGAGAAACATGGCATAAAGTGCAGAAAAAAATGCGGACAAAAATTTCACTTATTAATTAGGGTTTTGCTTGTTTGACAAGACCCTCGTTCACGACATGCTAATAGAAGGATCGTAAATGTCCTTTGACAATAACGACACTGTTTGGCTCTTTGTCTCCGTTTTCACAGATGCATCGTATATGTTCGAGTGCATTTTCAACGAAATCATTTGCACCATTGAACAAAGAGAACATAGAATCGGTCAATCCAAGTACACAAAGGCGTTTGTTGCGAGCGTTGACGAAAAAATTCCACTATGGTGTAAAGCTTCGGAACAAAGATGAACAATACTGACTCGTACAGAGTAAGTACACATAAAGGGAAATACTGTAATCCCGAAAAAAAAAGGCTGAGAAAATTAAAGCGGAAGCGATGACTGAAGAATAACTGTCATGAAGCCATGAAGTTTTGAAATTTTGTTTTTGTTCAAAATATAACAGGTAGCGGTAATGACTTCCCGCCTCTATCCTTTGGCTAGGTCTGCACGCTGAAACATGTAGCGGCGGAAATGTTTGCAAAGACTTCTTTTCCGTTCAACATATATGCAAGGAGAATGAATGTGGAAAAATGATACGTATAACGTTTTGGTTAGATGAAACTTGAATGTTCATCGGCGGAGTTCCTAATGTTTAAAAGTATCATTTATATGGAAGTGGCTCACCATTAATGAATCACAGCATCATTTTTACAAACTCGTCCACATAATCTGTAGTACCTCCAACTGCATAAGTAAATTTCAATGGTCGTCTACATTTCTTACCTTCTAACATCACCACCTCTGATTTGCACAAGTGCAGCAACATGGTGCACTCCAGTTCATTTCAATATATCTTCTAAAATTCGGATAATCACACAATTTCAGATTCGGGTAACTTCAGTAAGAAGTTTTGAATTCTTCACCCAACATGTACTGGGATTCCACTTGATAAACTATATGGATTTCAATCGGGGCAGGCAGTCGTTAGCGGAGCTCATTAACTGCTATCAGTTGTTAAGATTCACTTTTTCATATGATCACTTTCATAACGAGCGGAAGGGACGAGAACGAAGTCAGATACATATAAAAGTGGTGAAGGAAAGAGGCTGGTGGACGATGTGTAAATTTGTTTAGGAAACGAAAACAACAAGCATGTGCAGAAAATATTTCAGTAATGCTGAAGGGTGCGATAATCGGGATGCAGCTTACAACATTATCGTATCTCATACAACCATATAGGCAAGACCTAACGAACGCCTTCACCCATGTACGGTTACATACAAACGGTCCACAGACGCTTTAAACCAGCTTTTGAATATTTGCGTTTCAGCGCCTTCAAATTTAAAAATTACGCTTTTGGAAGTTCGGTTGAAAACAACGGTTTACTTCCTGATACGCTAATTTGCACATAAAAATTCTGGGAACGCTATGTATCCTACGCTTCCAGCACCCAAAACTCGATCTTCATCGTGCACATTAGACAACGCTTTGAGAGATTATTTATGATTCATAGTTGAGGATGATGGATTTGGCCGTACCAAACTCCATACATTCTCGGCTATACAAATCGCTATGTCCATTAACAAAAAACCAAAACTGTCATGCAGACATTTAAACGTCACTTATGTGAGTGTCTGATTACCACCGAGACTTAAATATTAAATTTGTGATTATTTGCAGTCAATTTCGCAAAAATGATACCACAGACTTACAACAGGTGTGATGGAAGCGCACAACAAATATTCGTTTTGCAAAATCGCGACAATATGGCCTCATCGAACAATAGCAAACAATATATCACAGAACTCGTAGAAGTCGTCAGTCCAGCAGCGTTGAAGCGTTTTTTTCTACGAAGTCGAACAGCGAACGAGAAAATGCATCTGTGAATGTCGCAAATTTATCATTCGCTTGGTTCAGTTTTGTTAATGTGTCTTGTTTTTGTAGTGACAGGTGCGGCTACTGGCATTAATGCATATCTTTGAAACATTATCGTGCGCTCAGTAGCAACATTTAGATTTTCAACCTCACTATCAGTTAATAGAATTTTATAGAATTTCCTATTTTACTGGGCACTTTGTTGCTATGCTTATTCCACAAATTTCTCTATGTCAATGGGCTTCCTAAGCTGCAAATGCTGAACTCACTTCGAAGAAGCGACAATGGAATTTCCGGAGGATAGGCTATGGTTGGGAATATGGAGCACACCCACGAAAACCCTAACCGAAAAACTCCCAGTTCGCTGCTGCAGCACCCTACTCTAAGCACGAGGTGTATGAAAGAGGAAACAACAGACGTGCCGTTTCGTCATTAGTGTAGTACTTGCAAGTGCCTCTTCGCATATGCTCCATGTGAACGACGCGAACTATATGCGAGCACACCGCTTGCATTTTGCGTTTTTCGATTTTGTAAGACCCCATTATAAAATCCATCATCTTACTCTTGTTCGCCACCTGGCAACGCGCAATTAATTTGAGCTTATCTGGAAGAAAGCACTGAAGAAATCACAAGTCTTCCATGTCATCCCATTGGTATACTTTCCGTTTTTTTGAGAGAGACTGGTTAGATTCAGATCGATTTTCAGCGAAGATCGCTTGCTTAAAAGAACTAAAATATTTGCGAGGTGGACAAGCGGGCGTGAAAACAGCAATGTGGATACTTGAAGGGGAAAAAAGCGTCAATAATTTCCCATTCCGGTTGATTTAAGGTGTTTTCTTAGTTAATAGAGAGGTTTTTGTGACTATTTGTGGGCTGCGTTCACTTCTCAACAATTCACATTTGTGCATCGCATTACGCCTCTGTGCGTTTTCCGCCTGTTTTGGCGACTAAAAGCGGTCTAAAATCGAGCGCCATTCCCCACATAATGGATATTCACTGGGCGATTTCTGCCTCACCAGAGTGACGTTATTATTGGACTGAATTTGACACGAGTTGCGAAGATGGGCTGTT
>JPKZ01000490.1:353388-365225 GCA_000803305.1 Toxocara canis
CTTGCCATGTTATATTTAGCAGGTCTGCTTTGAATTTTCCTTCAAACATTTGAAACATTTGGAGTGGAAAAATAATTATTCGAAGTGAGAGTGTACTGTATGCTGCCAACCGTAACTAGCGAAATAAAACGATGATCACTATTTGCTGTCTTATTTCGTTCAACAAGCAATTTTCGAAGACGACTCAATTTGAGAATTTTACAATTTGTTTTGCTGGCGAAATTTGAATTTGTCTCTTAAGTACTTAAGTACTTAAGTAACGATATGAATGAAATGCAGCGAAAAGTTTGCAGCGTGTGTGTTCACATTATGTTTGCTTAACGGTAAATGTTAAATGTTAGCAGACATATGTGCTTCTTTGATTCGGCACGATCGCTATGGTTCGCCATAAACAAATTACTACGCCACTCTGGCAATCAGATGGCTTCTACGGAAATAAAATAACCTCCATAACCTCCACAACCAAGCTTCGTAGTCAGAAAGAAATAAACTCCACAACAAGGAAGTTCGGTTACAGCGTTTGGAAAAATCGCACGCGAACATTTGATCTTTCACTTCATTTCAACACGGTGAGAAAAAGGTAGCTGCATTCAAAGACATGTCTAAAATCCCTTAGAAATTACGAGAAGGAATAGATATGCAACTGATATTTGTGGGACTGTCAACGATAACGAGAAGAATGCGAGTAATGTAAAAGTGAGTAATGCAAAAATGTGCGACATAAAGTTTCGAAATTATCAGTTACGAAATTATATTGCGCAGTGACACCACGCACTCACCAGCGAAAGGAACGCGAGAATTCTCGCTTTACTAACTTCAATGCACCCCTCTACGAAGAAAAAAAACCTATTGCGGGAGTTGTCTCGAACTTCTGGGGAAGTCTTACTCAGTTTGCTATAGAAGCTCGAAAAAACGTGATGACCATTTATGGCTTTGATTAGCATCCTGTTCGCGAAGTCACAATGTTGCTGTTAAGTATTGACATGAATGTTGAAGAAAATTAATTAGGACTTGAGTGCTGTTTATTTTCACCAAAACTAATTATAAGTTGGGAGTACAACAACCATCGATAAAGCGGACCATTTATGATGTTGTATTACCCATGTAGAATATCTATTATAAATTCGTTCAGAAAACTATATGTTGACTTGAAAATTATTACAATCTTGGAGCACTACACATGAATTTCGTCCAAACTTTGTTAAAATAAATGAATAAGTGGTCAGATTGGAATTATACTGGATGTTTAAAATTATTAAGAGTAGAAAATATAGAAGAAAGCAAGCAGTCGAAAAAGTAATGTATCATTTTTAATGCAATCGTAAAATGCCGCCTTGAAAAGTATAAAGCTAAATACGAATTTTTCAACTGGGGTATGTCGGCGATGTTTTACAGTTTTTCTAATACTGCCAATCGAATGCAAAAAAAATGGCACGATGATAAATTGCGTTTATAGCCGGTGGCCACCAAATACGATCCCGCTATATTTTTTTGGTGGGCATTCACACAATACGACGCTTCAGGTTAACCAACGATCATTGGTTATAAGGTCTGACGAACACATACGAGATGCTTCAACTGCACACTAAATTATTTTCGCTGACAATTGAAATTATTGCAAACAAGAATTTATTACACTAAAAAAATTTCGAAAATGTTTAAAAAGAGAGGAAGTTCATCGACGTTTCACGATTAGAATCGATCACTCTGAAAGACATAGAGTTCTTTCCGCGGAGATGAGTTCGCGAATAAATTTGCTTTCTTTTCGGTGTGCTATATGGAGTCAGATCTTTGGTCTCTTTCTCATTTTCGATGCCTCGTTTCTGCAGCAGTTCATCATAACTGCGCCTATGCATATATTTCAAATGGTTAATTACATTCGCAAGGTTGCACACCTGTTTCATTTGGCGTCATGCATATAGCGCCAACCAGAGATCGCACGTACTTCCTCATAATGCTAAATGTGATCAAATCGCCCCCTTCCTTTCCTTACGGATGACGATTTCTGAGAACGGCGCATCGATAAACATCACACACTATTTTTTTTTAAACGACTTCGGGAAAGTGGGATATTCTTTGTAAGACGAAACGCCGATGTTTGTGTTATTTATTAAAACTTAGAAAAGGAGTTACGAGACTAAATATGATCAACTGCTGCCTTCGACTTTAGCAATCACTAATCATCCGCTTTCAGAGTATATAAATATCAAGACAGTTATAAATGATGGAGCGCGAAAGTGCGAAATCAGCCATTCAGATACGCCGTTTCGTTTTGATTTCTGAACAGCCTTATTCTCTGCTTTCTCGTTTCTTCAGAAAACGGTTTTTTTCCTATTCCATCCATTTTCGGCGTCCCGTTTTGCGATATCGTTCCATTTCGTGCACATACAAAACGCATGGGAACGAAAAATTATAAAGCGAAGAGGTACCAAACGAAACACACCTGAATACTTCAAATTTGAAACTAAACAAAAACAACCACAAATGATGAATTTGTGTCGTGAAATCGTGTTTCTGATATCATATGGCAGAAGCAAATTTTGCACCGTAAACGATATCACCAAAAATTAATTAGAGCAACCAAAAGTTTTTTCATTACAGCGAAGCGAAAAAAAAAAAAACGTTGTTTTAAGGTGATTATCAAATAAATTACGTTGTAAAACGCAGAGAGTCGGTGCTGGAGTATATTGCCCAAGTTGTAGCATTTGTAAACAATATACGGCCATAAAATAGTGGTGATGATAGCCAAAAATCTTTCGAAGAAATGATGAAAAAAAAAAAAACAAATGAAACATGCAATGAAATATTTTTGAATGAAGCATTCACATGCCCACACAATTGCTCATCGTCAATGAGACGGGCATATTTACATCCAAAAAAAAATTCGAAATCATTGTGCAATTTGCTTTATATCACCTTAATGATCAATTTCTAATGGACTTGACCGCATTTTTCGTTGACACTCTCATAACTCTAGCAGCCTATTTGATGATTGCATCCACATGATTGCGACGACAGCAATTTACATATTTGTCGCTTCGCTCTACTTTTCGGTTATTTTTACAAAACTTTTAATGATTATGATCAAACTTTAACGTTTGTTACAATTCCAGCTGGACTAAATGAAGAGGAAATGCAATATTTGTTGCAATTCCAACTGGACTAAATGAAGAGGAAATGCAATATTTGTTGCAATTCCAGCTGGACTAAATGAAGAGGAAATGCAATATTTGTTGCAATTCCAACTGGACTAAATGAAGAGGAAATGCAATATTTGTTGCAATTCCAACTGGACTAAATGAAGAGGAAATGCAATATTTGTTTAGAGGCGAATATTTATGAAACGTAAGCAGAGATAAAGCGATATATCACTATAAACATTTGTGGCAACGCTCACAGATAATGAGCAACAAATTGGCGCAAATTGTTGTAACCATTTGAACTAAGCGAAATTATCTATATGAAAATATTTAACAAATGTGAAGTTGTTCTTAAATCGAAATTAGCAAAATTTAGTGGATTATTTTTCGATAGCAATACGAAATTGATACGAGTGGAACGCAAATCTTTATGAACAAAAAATATTTTCTTGTTACTTATGGACGGTTCTTCATGGAAATGTTGATTTACTTAATGTGAAAGAGCTGACGAGTTTCTGCGATATTCATCACAGGTTTCATGAATTGCTCAAACGATTACGGTAGCACATTTATTACTCAGTAAAACTTTTTCTTCGTTAGATTTTGAGTTGTTTAAAAGCGAAAATTGCGCATGAAGTGACGCAGAAAGAACAAAAAAACAAACTAAAGAAGATGTTTCGAATAGACGCCCTAATTGCCGAAACGAAGCATGAGATAGATTACGTGCTAACCAACAACAAATGCAATCTCATCGATACAGGTCTCATCAAAATTTTTTGCAAGAGAATTAACCACAGATTGCTTTATGCGAAAGTTACTGAAAGAACGATAGACATCAAAACAACGGTTTATAAAATGCGTCACGCATGGTGGTCGATGAGCCAATGAGAGCAGAGATCGTGTCACAAAGGTGGGATCAAAAAGAGAACGTTCATGCCATGCCTATTATGCCGCATTCATCAGCCGCCTAAGTGAGATCGCTAAGAAGGCACAAATGAAGCAGTCGAACAAAAACAAATGAACAATTTCGGGCGTTGCAATAGCGCTGCTAAAGAAAAGAGGGTTGATGAAGAAAGAAGCAGCAATCAAGTTCGAATGCTCTCTCCACGCCATGAAGAGGATATATCAAGGAATATCGAAGGAAACGTCAACCGGGAACAACTATGAAAGGAAGGAATCTCAAAAGGTACAGTACAGATTTGATGCTGCAAAAGAAATTCTTTCAGCAATAGAAATAAAAGATGAGAAATCGACATTGCAATAAAAGAACTGGAGGGTACATGCAGCTAGTTTTATATTAGGCTGTTCTTCTTGAAGGACGATGTAGAGCCGACGCCATTTTAACGTGCAAGCAACGTGCAAACGCTTTGCAGCAGTTACGATCAGCAAGATCGCGGATATCTTGCGGATTACGCATCAGTAGAAGGCGTCTGGCAAGAATAGGTGCAATAGCAACACTAAAAGAGGAAGGACGCTTTCGTTGGAAAATCATCGCGCTATTGTCGATTTTTAGAAATAGACGAAATGTTCGATGTGCGGAGAAAATCGAGGATCATTCTCTTGCACTAAAACGGTGATACAGGCAGCGGTAAAGAAGAACTCAAAAGCTGTCCTTCTCTCTCACTGCTCTTGCCTACTCACGAGCATCAGGTCACACGGCGAACATTCTAATCAAACGCAAGTACACTACGATAGACCACATATTCACCTAAACACAACCGCTTCAACGCTACCGTGAAGTACGTGAATTCAGGCACCCGCTCGTCGTCGTTTTCGCGTGATTCGAAAAGCTTTCCAATTGTGTGAAGGTAAAAGCTTCCATAGAGGCGCTTGAGACCAAGGATCCACGACAGTTGCACTCGATTGTCGCAAGCCGCATCCGACTACAATACGACCGAAATAGACGTCGTCGACAATGAGGTTCGTATGCATATGCGAGACGATGATAACGTCACCTGTGCTGTTCTCTGCTTGCTTTGAAATAGTGATACGATAGATAATTGAGCAGATAAAGGGAGAGTCAATGGTGAGCTCAATGGTCACATGCCTTTTTCGAGCGATAACGTTCGCATGTCGAATATCGTAAGCAAAATATGGTAGTTGCTGACACAGCCAGAACATAAGGAGGCCACATTTGGATCAAAGATCAGTAAAGCAAAGGGGATATTCCAGAAGATAAAGAATGCGCGGAGCGACGTCCTCGAACTCGGTGATGAAAGAGTAGAGGTGGAAAGTTGCGTAAGCATGAGAATACAGGTTAAGATTGATAACAGCAATCGCACAAACACCAGTGGATTATGAATTGCGTATTTGGCCGAATGGGGACAAACGATGGATGCATTGAAATCAATGTTGAACCTTGAAAAGAGGACACACTTTTTTAGTTCAACAATTCTAAACGCACAGAGCAATAGGATGGAGAAATGGTCACTAACGCGAGCGAACGAAAGCGAATTGCACATTATACAAAAGGCCATCGAAATATCGATGCTCGGTCTCATTGGGCTCCATATCCGAAAAAATAACAATTCAGGAAAAATTTGCTTGAAAGATTTAGTGATGGAATGCCTGCAAAACAGGTGAAATTGTTCTTGCGATGTCGTTCGAAGCAGAAACAACAAAGAACAAACACCAGAAACATCAACAACCAGCATGGGAAGATGGCTCAGGATAATAATTGGCCTTATGTTCGCTACCTACGAACGAATTATGAGCTTACTGGTTGCACAAGCCAGCAAACCCTGATGCACTAAACTCGACTTCGAGTTCCAAATCCAATAGGAAGTGCGAAATTTACGGAAATAGGCCTAAAATTTTCGAAAAAGTTAGCGCTAACGACAATCTCGTAAAAAAAATAGTTCGAAGCGAACTGTTAGATCGGAGGCTAATCACAAATGATAGTGCACAGCTGAGCGTTTTAAATTTTTCTTCAGACATTCGCTTAAGCATTTCAACCGCAATTTTGGAAATCCGCATTGACTGCTCCCACACAGTGTTGACGCTATCGATCTGCATAACCGAAAAAGAAACGTGCTTCATTTATGAAAGCATTGTTCAGTGCCATGCACGTTGAGCTATTTCAAGCTCATGGAAAAGGTTTCTAGCAGAAGCGATTGTTTTGTAGCTGATTTTGCTGCTCGTTCTTCCGAAATCTTCATGAAAACAATCATGCAGCTACTTGAGTTTTAACCGAGTCTACCATTCCATCGAAAAATTAATGAATTCACCAACTTCTCGACGGTTCTCGTAGAAGCTTTTTTTTGATACTTAAGTATTCGTAACACTTTTTTTGAGAAAAATATCCCTCGAAAATCGCCACTGTGTCGCATACCTCTCATTTAAATGTATCAACATTGAAATGACCTCAGTATCATAAAAGCCATCGCTCAAGCCAATCGTCAAAGAGAAAAATTCATTGTGTTGTTGAAATTCACATCGAAACCTACACTGGCTACGTCTCAGGTCTTCCATGGATCTTGGCTAATCGTTTTAGCAAAATTTTTGTTATTTTATAACAGAATCGACGATTGCATTCTCACATTAGCGATAATGCGCTCACCTTTCATCCTCATTTTCATCTGAAGCGCTTTGCAGTATTGTCACTTTGGCACTCTGAAATCGACGAAAGTCGCTTAATTTGTTTGTAGAGGATATCGTTCAGCGTTTAATAATCATTCATTAGCAATAGCTAAAAGCAACTAATGCATATGTTCATTTCTACACGATGCTTAAAGAGTCATCGTTGTAAATAAGCATTGAAAATTGATTAAAGTTTCAGAACGTTGATCTGATTTAATGATTGCCTTCAGTCACCATTCAGCTAACGCCGATTGCTCCTTTCATGTTTTATTTTTCGGTGTCTGTTGAAATCGGTTATTTTTTTTTAGAACCTTTTAAATTTCTATTTTTTGTCGGTAATGACATGCAATCCATACTCACCCTCATTATTTGTATCACGAAACGATCTGTTTTGTTTATATAAAATTTAACAATTTTTTACAAAATGTAAATTTCATTTTTACGCTAAACGATTTTCTTTTGTACCTTCATTAATTTGTTTGTATCGCCTTCATTGTTTATAACAAAACCACGAAACTCATCGTTGTTTTTTTGAAGCTGAGTCAGCGTAAATCCGCAAGCAATAACTGGCAACAGTGGTGTTCAACATGAAAATTGTCGACGCTAAATGAATCACCGAAAAAAATTTTCTGTGTATAGTGAACGTCACTCAAAAACGGCAATAAGCTGAGGTGGAAAAAGTGGAAGAAAAAAACAGATGCGTATATGAGATGTAAGGAATTCACCTAATGCTACCATAATTAATTGTCTCACGCAATGCTGTGAACTGAAAGCGATCAAATTTAAAAATTTGACGCTTCGCTCATGTAGAAAACAGGCAAAAAGCAATAGTGGCTTAAATGAGGAAAAATAATTATCGTTTTTTTTTTTAAAAACAAAAGGCGCTGATGAGATTTATTAAAAAGTTATCGTGAATTTCGGCATTATTTTTACGGAAGAATTAAAAATTCGTGCAACTTTGAAGGGAACCGATGAACGTTTTAAACGACTTGGAAATTATTTACCGAAATTCGCGAATGATACTAAAGATACGAATAAAATAAGTCATACAATCGGTTCATTAAGAAATGTCTTTTTTTATGAAGTATGCGGCGGCCCTGGTAGACCGTTTCCGTAAACAGTATGTTCATGTGCAAAAAAAAGAGACAAGCAAAACATCCCGGACCGTTCGTAGAGGCCATAAGCCTTTGCACGATTTAGTGTTTTGCTCTAGCCTGATTACGACACGACCTCCGCCTAAACGTCCTCGGAGAACTATTCGCCGACCTTTTCCACATTCGATTTTTTGGTCGAGCAGAACCTTAAGAAATTATTCCTCGATGGAATCTTCTCAATCTCCACCCCACCCCTTCCCCTTCTCCGTACCGTCCATTTCATCCCAATCAGTGCACAGAAGCCCATCTAGGACGCCTACTTTTCCATGAACTCCCCTTCTGACAGACGTTCCGTTTCTATGTCTTTTAGATTCACAAAAACGATCTCTTTTTCTAGGCAATTTATTGATTTTTGGCCACTTCTAACCTAAATCCCGCTTCACACCCCCCCCCCCCCTTGCCACCGCCTCTTCTAGCGTTAAGGCTTCACCCGATTTTCTTCAGCTGCGGGTTCTTCGACCATATGGCACTTAGAGAAGTGGTCATCCACATGCACAATCTCTCCATTCCTTTTTCGTTGGGATGCCCTTACAGTTTGATCTTCGACAGCATGCCCATCTCACCAACCCACTCCCCCCCCCCTCGCCTCCCTTTCCCAGTCGAAAATTCCTCAATTAAGAGCAGGGATGCAATAAATTTAAATTTTGTTTAAAAGATCTGCTGTCAATTGTGTTAAAAAAAAACGACAATGAGAGAAAGCTGTATTGAATGTTTCAACATATTAGGCAACCTACGGTTATATGTGCAGAGCAGTTGCTGTGCACGTAAACATTTAAGATTCCGAATGGTGGCTGCCAGACTGTTGCCATAACGAAATCGAACATTACTAAAAAAAGCAAGCTGGACAGCTAAACTGAACTGATATGCGATGAAATGATGCAAATGCATTTTACGGCCAATGCAGATCGCATTAAATGAACCTAAAAGATTTATGATCGTTGGCCCTAACGGATGCTTCACATTTGTGCCCAAGCTGCGCGAAAATCGCGGAACGTGTAGCATTCAGAATTAAACCAAAATCATAAAAACTGCACAACAAATCGACACTTTTCCCGTTTTTTGTCGTGGGAATAACAAGATCGATCATTGAAGCAACTAGATCTGAAGCACAGCTTCCACAGCCATGAACGGAATCTCAAGTCATGAATTCGCTCTAACTTAGCATCATGCGTTCCGCCCATTCGTTAAATTTAAAGGAGCATACTCTCTCGAGGCGGATGCACTTTTAAGCTACATTGGAATGGTTTGCCCCTTGCAGCAGTGATGATGTCTGATCTCGATCTCGTTTAAGTCCTTTGAAATTCAATGTGTGGGCTGACTCTTGTCCACATATTAATTTTGAATTATTGCATCTGCTTCATGCGCTAATTATGAAACACGACACATGTCATTGACATTTGCTAAAACGTACGTTTTTCACGTTGCTGAGCCTCTTTTCCTTCCTATCTTTAATTTTTTAAAATTGCTGGTTAATTTATTCACCGATTTATTTACTAACTGACTTCTTCGTCTACATTTAACGAGCTATTTACTGGCCAATCAGTTAGTTTGTTGATTTATTTATTAAATATAGATCTTTTTTGGTTACTTTAACGATACATTTGCTGATTCATCGATCTCATTCATCTAGTGATTTTTTCGTTGACTCATTTTTTCATAATTATTGACATGTTTAATGGACTTATTGGTTTGTTTAATAGCTCATTCGTTATTTATTGATTTGATGATCTAGACTTCACGATTAATTTATCCAAGTTATTCACCTGGCTATCAGTACATTTATCCATTTACTTACTCGTTTATTTGTCCACCGAACCATTTATTTGTTGACTTATTCATTCGTCGAAGTATTTTTTTCAAAAACTTTGACTTACTTCTTTGTTTGTTTGTTGATTTCCGATCATTTTATTGAGCTCTTGACTGATCACTTCTTTTTTTGATCCATAAAGTTAGTTCTTTCATTCATTGAATCTTTGAATAATAAATTTTATCACTTATTGGCTGATCTGTTTTTGGATCGGCCAACCGAATTATTCATTGATTTATTGATTTTTTAAACAGATATCTTAATTTGTTAGTCGAATTAATTATTGATTTATTTTTTGATGTCTATTCTTAACTTTTTCGACTTTTTCTTTGATTTATTCATCCAGTTGCTTATTTGTTTTATTTACGTAATTTTTTTTCTTTTTTAAAAATTTCAATTGCTTCATTATAACTCTTCTTAGTCAATTTGCTCATTAAATTTGTCGATTTAATCGGTTAACTTTATTTGTCGATTCCCATTGTTTCTTTACTAAACTTACTTCGTTTCTTTTTCTTTTTTAAATTTCTCATTTTTTGCATGTGATTTATTTTTTTTAAATTTTTTGGCTATTCAATCGGTTTTATTTCATTTCGTTAATTGTTTCATTTATTTGATTTATTGATATGATTTAACAGTAAACCTATTTATGTAATTAAATATTTACTTATTTACTCTTGCGCGCTTATTTTTCAAAATTATTTGTGTTTTTACTTTTGTTTTTTAAACTTATTAATTGGTGATTCGCTTATTTTGTTATTTGTATATTTTACTCGTATTTTTTTGTTTTTCGAAATCACTTACGCAGAAAACGAGAGCAACAATGGACACATAAATTCACTACATATATTCGGTGATATTTTCCCTCACATTTTGTACTTTCCTTAATATTTTTCTATAAAAGCGATTGCATTTGTTTGATCTTTTCGAACGTATTCTGTTCCTTACATGGCATAAATGTTGAAATGGTTATGAAGTATTGAAAGGATTTTACTGAGTTTGATTGTGAAGTTTTCTGTCTGAATTGATGATGATCGCGAGCTGAACTGTATACGAGTAAGAACTGCATAGATTTATTTATTGCAGCAAATGGTTCATCAGTTAATTTTGTGCTGCATCACAAAGATGTGAATCCGACTCGAAAAAAAAAACGAGCAGAAAGAAATGTGATAGCGTAAACGGATAAAGCAATTAGGCTACCGAATGCTTATTTGAGAAATGCATAGGCGAATGTTGTAGAACGTGAACAAGGATCGCATATCATGCCGCTAAACTTTACGACGACAACAACTGGAGACACTAGGAAAACCCTAGAGACGTTGGCAAAGGTATAAACCGAAGAAAACAATTAGGGAGAAAACATAAAAAACACGACGGCGAGAATGAAAAAGAGAACTCTCATGTGAATACAAAATGTGATCACATACAATGCAATATTTGACAATTTTTTTGCCATACGCGGTCTTTTTTTGTATTTGCGTCTCTAAGAGTTCCATGATTACTTCTGCCTCCTCCGCTAGCACTCCCACACTTCTTACACACCAAATATTCCAAAGCATTACATCCGTACACTTCAAACGGCGACAGCCAAAAAAAGATAGCGGTGTATTCATTTTAAATTCTACTTGAAAGAGTAAGTAACTTTATCCTCGCGTAAAGCTCACTGAAGTGAGCCTCCTACATGAAATACTTAGAAGCCGCATTCTTTAATGATTACAGCGAATAAATCAACGCTTCCATCAAAAGAAGAATTTCTAGAAAAGCGCCCGTACTTCTCAAGTAGAAATAAGCTTCATGAATAGGTACAGTTATAGAGTATTTTAAAAGAAGAATTCGCTAAACAACCCAATTATTCTCAATCGTTTGGACTAAATTGAAAAAAAAAACCTAAACTGAGTTCAGTCGGATAGGACGCATATGTACATTGCCGAGTGCCCTGCACAACGGTTATTTATGAAAAAATATAGCAGCAATTGTAAAAAAAACTTATGGAAAATATATTGCAAACGAAATGAGAAGGAGTCAGCCGAAAAATTCGAACAACACAGCTCAAAGCTCTCATTGTAGATCGCCGCGTTTAAAAATGATATTGAACAAAAGTTTTGTCTCGTTCATATAAACCCATCTCCCAGGAAACGTTTCATAATATTTCTTTATCAA
>JPKZ01000491.1:0-43986 GCA_000803305.1 Toxocara canis
TTTTTTTTCAGCGCTAATGAGCCCTTCAAAACCGTTCGCAAATAATACAGATGTCCGCATTTTAAACAACCGTTATCACCTATGACAAAAATTTGAAGTTTTCTTCTGAAACGCGAGTCGAAAAAATTCGATATTTAGTTATTGCTAAAACTATAACTTCAGGAAGCCATTAATATCTAGATGCTTGAAGCTCATTTGCGCAGTTATGAGGCAAAAAGTTTTCGGTGCACTGAGGCTGTCTAGAGAGGGAAACATTGCTACTGCACCTTTCGCATGTATCGCGGTGAGGTACTATAACGATAAAGATGTTATCTAAAATGCTATTCCTATGTAGCCCGAGGTTTTCGATTTCTTGGGTGTTTTATTTCACTCTCTGCATCTCCACTTATACCACGTCCCTATCCTTCCTCCCTCCCTCCCCCCCCCCCCCCTTACCCATTGAGAGGAGGACGAACGTGCTTGTGGTTATGAAATAGTCATCACTGGCACAGTTCGAACATCTAACGTTTTCCTGAATAAATGTCACATGTGTGTCGCTCACATATGCTTTTTTTCTGGCTACATTGTGAGTAAGCAAGGGGCTCACCAAGGCAAAGCAACCGTCCAATTCAACTTTGACTAGTGCTGTGCAAAACGATGGTTCTTCTGGAACGCTGGGAAAGTCGGCATTGCTAAGGTCCAGCAAACCGTTTTCATCTGTTGGTGCAACCTCAGCGGCTTTGTCAAATCCCTGAAACAAGAACGGTATTTGGAAATCTAAATAGTGCGTGATGTTGAACACAAGATAAAGTCAGTATTTGACTCCAAAATAATGCTTTACGGTTCCGGTTCTAAGTTCTTATCGCTCCCTCTGATATACATCTAGTAGCTGTGATCACCTACTGCGAGTCAAACTAACGTTACTGTCCACTGTTACTTTCCTCCTTCTGCTAGCGCAGCTTATAATCCTTCCCTTTTTAACTCCTGTCCCTTGCACCCGCCAGTTAAGCTTACACGCTTACCCTGCAATTCAGCCTGTATTTGCCGCTTTAGTTAATGGCGGTAAACGTTTCGGTTTTGCCCTCCAATGATGTTGCCTTAAGCGAGCTTCCTACAGAACGCAGTACTCCATACAACGTTCAGCCACGGCTCATTATCTTCTGACGGTCGCTCATAGCCGAAACGCTCAATGAATTATTATGGCCTATATGGCCGACATTCATCTCCTCCGTTACGCGTCTCGTGCATGAGGAGTCCCCCTTTGACGCTTTTTTATGTGCAAGCGCGTGGGACGCACTGATCCTGTCAATTTTCCTTAAACAACCATGATGAATCTGGTGATATCCAGACGGGTAATTTATTCGTAGTAAATCCACTGTACACGAATGGAGTAGCTAAGACCGTGAGACCTTACTATGAACACCACAGAATTGCTTATTGTAAGTTTCCATCCTGTCGATAGAAACTTACAATAGCAGTTACAATAAGCAATCCACTTACAATAAGCAATCCAGGATGGCTAATGAAATGTACAAGCTTGCGCAGCCACCAACCTCCACATGCTCCTTCAATAGTTCTTCGTACTTCGCGTTTTCTTCCTGCTCCTTCTCGGTGAGCTCTCGTATGAAAATCTCGTCGAAGAAGAGCTTCTTGCCATCCTGCAGATTCTTTTTTTCAGAAAATTTTCAGTTGTCTATTTTGTATGCACAGCAGTCAGTCGTTCGATGGAATAGAAACTCGTTTGAGAACCCAAATAATAAAATTGCAAGCATACCTCAACTCTGCAACCAAACTTTTCATCGTCCACTTCGTACACTTGTACGTTGCGCTCAGAAGAGAGAGGATGCGCTAGCACGATGGTGATGGCCGATGCTCTCAAAAATCTATAGTTAGGCTTAATTGCTCATGAAAGGACCGTCAGATTCATTATGTGCCTAAATGCTGAGCAAGCTTTTGTGGGGTCCTTATCCTCGTTGGCTTATGAGGATATGGGCACGCTTCTAAAAAGTTTCGCTAGAGCGGGAACAACTTTGCAATCGAGGCGAAAGGAAAGAAAGACGACATTGTCTTCGTGGGCCAAACTCCAAATGCTATCAGTGATGAAAAACGTTCAATTCCAAATTTGCCTTTGTGGTTGCTTGCCGGAACTGGGAGGAATGAGAGCGGATCTTGGACAGAACTGTGGTCGGCATCAGGGATGCGATTATGAAGCAGAATTTCTTCATTAGATATACAAAGACGACTGAGACCATTAATGCATGGATACCTTCCTCATCGAAACCGCTGGATCCCAGCCAATCTGTTATATCCTCATTAATCGTCACTCAAGTTGGAAATACAAAACGGCCATTCGCCGCGCAGTGAGGGTTAGCCAAAGCACTGGTTTTGCTGGTTCCAAGGGTTATGCTGCATTTTCTGTTTGACATCCAGTGCCGCCATAATGTGGCCGTTGGCAGGAGCAAATTCCTTCACAACTTTTCTCCCCAAAAATGGCTCATGGTATCTGGGGTGTTACCAAACGATTCATATGAATACATATGACCAAAATATGGGACAGATCTTAAGTGGCTAAATCGCATTCTGAAGCATCGGATTCACTCAGAGAGCAAACAACTGGTTTTGCGAGTATTTGTGAAGTTATGGTGAAGAGCAATTAAATCGTAGTGACGAAAAATTGGAGGTGATGAGAGAACGCTGCGTATTGCTCGAAACCATTTAAATTTTTGAAGAAAACATCACCTATGCTGGAAAGCATGAGCATGTTTTTTGAAAACTTTGTATTGTTACTTATTTGTTTTTACTTGTTTTACTTACAAAAACAATTGATTGTCGTCCTTTTCAACCAAAATGAAGCACAGCGCACAAATGCAATTTCGAGAGAGATCTATCACTGGGAGACAATTTGGATAAAGGGCTCGGCTATTATGGTCACCGCATATTGTCCTCGATCTGGTTTCGATATTCAAAAGCAGCATTTTTTTTTTCATTCTGCCTAACAGTAAGTGATCATCATATTTCTTTCACATCTGCAAGAACGGTAATGCTTAACAGTTCCTTTTGTTCTCTTCTGCAATGAGTGTTTCCTTCCCAGTCATCATGCATCAAAGCGACGTGCTGCGATCTCATGGAAACAGGAAAACTATAGATAAGGCACATAAGACTGGTTTCCAGGTATAGAGGTTCTGCGAGAAGTGTGTTTCCGTTACTTACTGCCAATGGTCTTTGCACAGCGTAAGAAAACTGCTGATTCATTCTCACATATTTCGATCATCTAGTTTTGCTCACATCGTGAGGAAAAAAAAGATACGTCAAGAACAGCGAGTAATACACAAGTGAGAATGGACGATTCCATTCCCACCGAGAATGGAAGCGGTGATAGCAGATGTGCTAAGCACGTCTTCTGCTCTACGCTAGCCAGACGTGGTTGTACGAAATAGATTTGATGTTTCGAAACTGCTTGGGTGAATTCCACGCTCCCTGCATTTATAGTGCAAAAATTCGGAAGTATCTGTTTTACAAGCTATTTAATGGGTCGTCAGGTTTTCTTGTTCAGTTCCCAGTGATTCTCAAGGACCAGAATTTGCGCCCCATTGGGCGGAATGATTCTGGCCATTTCTGCCTTCCCTTCGAATGTAATGTTGAGGCTTTTCATTTTTGAAGGTCTTCTCCCGCAGCGGTCAATAAATTAAATGGAATTTAGAGATTTTCATTTATTTCTGAGTTGTTTCAACAACTACAAGAAATGATGCTTACATTATGAGGAGTCGCATGTTGTCCGCAAATGCAGCGATATGACGTACTGAAGATGCCAACTGAAAAGTATGCACTATATGATATTTTAGACGTAAGAAGCGGAATGCGCCGAACGATTGCCATTAAACAGGAGCTGGCAAACGGTAGAAGTATGCATGTGGTGAATTAAACAAATATAACTTATGGCAGAACGACACTTGACTGCACTGCTTTTTATATGCCTTTTCAAAATTGCACTTGCCAAGGGCATCATAGCGACGACGTGATGTGTGTGTGTGAGCAAATCATTCTGTTCTTAAGCTATTGAAGCTGAAGTGGTTGCTTTTTGAAGCATGTTTTGCACCCTTGGGTCACATCTATACTCACTTGTAAAGCGACTCGTCGAACCGAGAAGAAACAAGCTCCTTTAAGTGAAGTGAAATCATTTTTCAGGTGGTTTTATTGCCTGCCTTATTAGTGGAGTCGCAGAAATGCAGTCCGCTAGTAAAATATTTGTGTGAGAAGTCGGATGAAATAAAATCTGCAAGCATCACTATTTTCGAGCATCATATGAAATAGCTTTTTGAATAAGTGCTATCGTCAATGCGCACATCAGAGGAATCTCATCGCGCGATCATTCGTATTTGGACACCAATGTTCAGAATGAGTATTACTGCCGCTTAGCTAGTACGCATTCTTCATTTTTTTTCTCAAGAAGTTTTCGTAAAACGTTACTCAATCTACATTCACCTTATGGCCAAAACTGGCATACTGTAGAGCAGGTCCTCATCATAAAGCAAATAATATTCAACTCATTTCATCGGTTCATTGACCGTCAATCCGATGAGCAGCACAAACAGCATAAAGCAACACAGTGACGCTTTAATATTAAGCACTTTTAACAAGTGCGGAATGAAGGCGAGAAAAAAATGGGAGGCAATTGCACATCACGTTAATCTCGCTGGCTTATATACAACAACAGTCTTCATCTTGGGAATCTTAGCAGCTGAGGCTACGAACTCAGTCACCCTATGTTCACCTTTCACGCTCGGTTTCAAATGCGCAAGTGCAACTGTAGACATGCTAAAAATTTTCCACATGTTTTACGAAATGTCACCTAAATCTTTTATTGTTCGGACCGAAGAAGAAGAAAACTTTAGCAGAGATTTTGCAAAAGCGGTTGCGGTAGTTCGAATTTCAATTTTCTTCACTTTCTATCAGTTTATACGACCTGTTAGTGAGAACCATGAGTCGTCGGTGTGCATATCCTGTCCGCCTGATGTAACTTATTCTCGTATCTATTCTCGTATCGGTTTTCACAAAGTCCATGCAAATTTTTACCGGCCGCAACTATCCATCACCGCCTCATCAACGGCATAGCAATTTGTAATTCTGTACAGTAGTCGCCACTAAACGCGCCAACCAAACTCTAACTCCACTGCTGCTGCTTTGTGCCTTTCAAAACAGAAAATTACAATAATAGGGTTCTCATCTCCATCAGGCGTTATTAAATACACTCAAATGCTTTGAATTTAAACGCTTGTTTGACAACAGAAACAATATTCGTTCAAAACCAAAAGCGGTTGCGGTAGTTCGAATTTCAATTTTCTTCACTTTCTATCAGTTTATACGACCTGTTAGTGAGAACCATGAGTCGTCGGTGTGCATATCCTGTCCGCCTGATGTAACTTATTCTCGTATCTATTCTCGTATCGGTTTTCACAAAGTCCATGCAAATTTTTACCGGCCGCAACTATCCATCACCGCCTCATCAACGGCATAGCAATTTGTAATTCTGTACAGTAGTCGCCACTAAACGCGCCAACCAAACTCTAACTCCACTGCTGCTGCTTTGTGCCTTTCAAAACAGAAAATTACAATAATAGGGTTCTCATCTCCATCAGGCGTTATTAAATACACTCAAATGCTTTGAATTTAAACGCTTGTTTGACAACAGAAACAATATTCGTTCAAAACAGACAATTCGTTCTACGCGTTGAATGTTTACAGAATGGGCAGTCGTAGCTGCGACTGCTTTTCTAGAAGTTCTTTCTCCGACTCCTCGTCACTTTTTAGGAAAGACACATTTCTTAGGACACGTTAAACGAATCCTTAAACTCCACTATAATGTACTTTTCCTATTTTTCCTTGTGATTAAGCCCCTAGTACACTGCTAAACTTTTCTGAGCGGATATGCCCTACCTGTGGATATGCCGTACCTGTTGATATGCCCTATCTGTAGATATGCCCTACCTGCAGATATGCCTTACCTGTATCTACCAGTGTGTTTAAGTTAGAAATATATCCTATGCTGTATTATATCCTATGGTGCATCACGCCATGGAGTAATGCAAGTTTTTAAGACAGAAGAACATCATTCTTTTGCAAGACTTTCCTTATGATAAAAGCTCCCGAAACCTATCATTGGCCTAAGCCGCTTCCTGAGTGATCATCAAAAACGGAAAATTCAGGCGCCGTTAGCGCTAATCCTAGATGATACACGTTTAGAAAAGGAAATGACTAGTTAGTTAGTCCATCTTACATAATGCATGTTAATTATGACGTTCTGTCTTTTGTCGCTAGACCGCAAAACCGGCCATAAAAGTGAATAGACAGCAGTGGATATAAGGCTCCAAACTGCTACTTCACTGGAATTATTTGGTGATTATGATGAATTTATTTATCGAAATACAAATGATCGCTTTTGCAGCGCTTTGCATAAGGAAGCGCCCTCACGAATAATAGTTGTATTTCGAACGATTTATTTATCGAAATACAAATGATCGCTTTTGCAGCGCTTTGCATAAGGAAGCGCCCTCACGAATAATAGTTGTATTTCGAACGTGCTAAGAAAATTGGTGTGCGCATTATGAACACAGTTATGTTTGGTGAAGGCTTCAGGTGTGCGCTGCACATAGAGAGTTGATCTTGAGCACTTTGTTGTAGTGTCAAAAAGATGTCGTAGTTCTTCATCAAGCTGGACAAAGGCAGTGAATTGGCAATTTTCCGTTGGGACACATATTTGCACCACCAAGTAATAAATTTACGTCTATCAACGGCATATAAACCACCACCTTTGCCTTTTGCATTGACCAGAGTCGTGAGGATTGTATAGCCGACTCTCCTAACAGGAAGTTGTATGAAGCGACAGTCGGAGCCTACTTATCACCGCGTACTTTCCTTTGCTGTTTTTTCGCGCTTGCATTTGATTCTCTCATGCGCACACACTCTTACGCTTAGGTCGGACTTATGTGCCGTTTGGATAATGTGTCTTTTCTGCTTCGAAATTTTTGGCATTCGAAAAAGACATCCGGTCGAGGGGAGGAATGTGATGCAATCGAATGAACATTATGAAAGGCCTACCCACCACTGAACACCGACTCATCACCAACCATTTCGGAACGTCCTTCAATAGCATGCTTGATGGGCCTTAAACTTTATCTTTCAGCAGGTCTAGAAGTTCTAATTTTTCTTATTGACAGCATTCCACATACCGCAAAGGCAAACAATAATTCGCTTGGTCTTGCAATAGGGGAACAAGTGCGGCAAAAGCCAAAAGCATGGAGCACTGCTCACTATTTTTTAACGGAAAGCATACAGCATTGCTCACTAATTTTCTGCAGCTACCGACATTTGGTCGCCTCGTCAGCACACCATTTTCGACCAAGCATTCTTTTCGCAACGGTGGAAGGGGTGAGGGAATAGAGAGAGAGGGCGGATCCAAATGACAACAGCAAGCTGTCAATATGGGAAAAATGCACGTTGGGAAACGATTTGGCCAACGAGCTCCCCAACGAAATGCTTCCCGCTGGGAAACAACTTGTTCTCAGTGGTTCTCGGCGGGGGATGATTCCCCAGATGATATCTCTGTCAGGCAGTGATTTATTGCCGAGAACCCCACCAAGCAGTGATTTTTGAAAGGGGGAAGCGATTTGCTGAGCTGCGGTTTAGCCGCAGGGCTTCTGTTATGAACGGGATTGTGGAGAAGGGATTCCGACTGAGGAGGCCCCGGTCAACAAAGAATTTCCCAGGTGAGGGGACGGGAATCGTAGCGAAAACGTTTGAGAGTGGTTCATCGAAGAAGCAGGCCGACTCCGCAGACTCTGTAGAGCAGTTGTTTTTGCTTCTGGAGGTCTTCGGCTTCCCATTTTATATGCGATATGCGACGCTTGTTGTACTTCCTGGTTAATCCGGCTATCATTGAAATCACTACCTGCGTGGATTTCTTTACCGGTCACGAGTATCGATCAGCTGTCCTATGCCAGTGACGAAAGGCACTCTTATTGTGTACACGACCGAACAGCATCATTCTAACGTGCTATCGAGGCTTTGCATAATCGAATTTCTGCACCTTCAAATGGATAATTGTCATAGATATAGAATAAGCAGCGAAACGACCGAAATGCAAGAATGCTCGTGCAGAACGTTTTTGAATGCATGTTGACAGTTGAATATGCACTTTCGCAGATGCCACGGGCACTGTTCGTTCCACACCGACCAGTCTTTCCGACTGCACCCTACTAATAGCCTACATGTCGAGTAAAATTTAAAAATGTAATTGACGGCGAAAAAGTGATCTGAAATGCAGTGGGCTGAAAGTGGATTTGGGTCACAATCGAACTCCTTCGGCTTAGTTTTGATCCGAACAATTTTAGTGTGCAAATTTGTTTTGCAAAATGCAATATGGTGACATTTCTGTGCGTCACTGCACAAGCATCTACGCCTATTTTTCGTTCGCTTACCTGAATGCCTTCCTGAAGTCGAACAATAAGATGTTCCATTCAGCTATCTGTTCAAACTATTACTGTTTCCGATGCAGTCTTTTTTAAGGGGTTTAATCCTAGCGATGCTGCCGCGATTGTATGGAAGGGGAGGGTTCACCTGATTGGACAGTTTGGCCACTGTTCGTACCGCTGCTCAGGCTGCCATTTATCCCTCTCGTTTCGTTTTTCTATGTTGTATTTCACAGTGTCAGATGCATTGTTCCGCGTTAGCGGTTTTTTATCTGCTCAACTTGTTCTTTTAAATCAAAACGGTTGTGCTCGGGTCTTTACGCCTCTCCATTCTTCCCTTTTCTTTTTCACCGATTTTCTTCTTTTCTTTTTCATTTTCTATTTCGCCTAAGGAGTGCTTCTTCGTCTTACGTGGATATAACAGCTTTAATCGTTTGTTCGTTCGCTGTTCTGTGCATGTTCTTCTTCACTGTATTCAATTCACCACCAAACATACGATGCTGGGTTATTCGCCTCCTACCTTATTGAATAACTGATTTCTTCGTTACCAAAACTGCCGCATAGTTCGTTAACTCATGAAAAAGTCTGCGTTTTGGACCTTTTGATAAGTTGCTTCTTTTGTTGCAGTTTGGTGGCAGCGAACAAAGCACTCCATACTAACGTTTGCTTGCTGCAGTAGCCCTCAATGAATCACTAATGCACATACAGCGCTCTGTTCTTCTTCACTGTATTCAATTCACCACCAAACATACGATGCTGGGTTATTCGCCTCCTACCTTATTGAATAACTGATTTCTTCGTTACCAAAACTGCCGCATAGTTTTTTTAACTCATGAAAAAGTCTGCGTTTTGGACCTTTTGATAAGTTGCTTCTTTTGTTGCAGTTTGGTGGCAGCGAACAAAGCACTCCATACTAACGTTTGCTTGCTGCAGTAGCCCTCAATGAATCACTAATGCACATACAGCGCTCGTTGTGTGCATAGGGCATCGCAAGTGCACGCTCGACGTGGGAGCAGTAACAATAGCGATATACTGTATCGGGATTATTTGATTACTCATATTCGCCGGATTGCATAGCGTCAAAATGGTGGTGTGTTCTTTGCATTGCAAAATTGAAAATGATTTGCAAAAATTGAACAAAGGTTCATCCTTGTAAAATTTCAGTTGGTGATCGATTTCCTTTTAACAGCTTCTCAACATATTTAAAAAAATTTAAAAATGTATTCAATACATTCGAATATAATTGCAAAGCACAGCAAGCTTCTAATTTACAATTCGCTGTCGCTTTGCATGCTTAAATGGTGCCATAGTTCCATTAACTGTTCAACTCTCTATGGCTCAAAATCAAGCAGCACTATCAATTCGTTTTTCAATTGCAGCAATTCTTGTAGAAAATGAATAAAACTTTTTTTTTGCGGGCCGCAAAGAAAAGTTTTATTCACTTTTGAAAAGTTTACAATTATGGCCGAAACTAGTAGGATTGCACATAGGGAGCAGATGCAACATATGCTTTTGCGTTTCACTCGCTACGTTAGGAGGCTCCGTAAAATACAAAAATCGACAGTCATCTTTTAATTGCTTCGACGTCTCGTACAAATTATTTAATGAGGGTTAATTTTTGTGCACCTTGACAAATTTTCTTTCGCAAGC
This sequence comes from Toxocara canis, assembly GCA_000803305.1. NCBI lineage: Eukaryota > Metazoa > Nematoda > Chromadorea > Rhabditida > Toxocaridae > Toxocara > Toxocara canis. The sequence goes on from JPKZ01000491.1 coordinate 10,095, forward strand.
CACATTATGATATTGCGCATAAGTTTGCATATGAATATGTGTACGTGCGCGCTTTTCAGACTGGTCCCTTTGGTATGGGAGCCACCAGTGCTGCCCTGTACGACGTATATCTGGGCTACTTCTCACTCTCAGTTTCGGGAGGATTTATTGGCCTCAGGCGACGTTATCTGCGCTCAAATCAATACGAAATTGTAGCATGTTTTTGCTGGGCTAGACAGCACTTTTCGCAAGTCGACTACTGCAAAAACGGACCTACGGTTGAGGAGTCGTCAGGCGGTCAGCTCAGATCCTGAACTTATGATTGTTCATTTGGAGTTAATAAGTCAATGAGAAGTAACATACGCAGCCCGATCGCAACTCATTCGTATCCAGTACTCTACTGGTGTACAAGTAGCTCTCGAGAAATCTCGACGAAACTCGATCTATAAGGATGGAGCTTCAAGACTCTGTTTCGTAAATCAAGCGAAAAAATGGGCGTTGCTCTAACAAATTCACATTGTCAGTTCTTGTCGTACGCCAGATGTGGATGTCTTCGCTGCTTCCTCGAAATCGATAGAACGTTTGTTCCATCTTCAAGGGCTACCCCAAGCGGTTTTGAGGCTGCTTCAATTGACTATTGTCTTAATCAATGTTATCGGTTGCTTTATAGGGACAGAAAAAGGCCACTAATGTGAAGCAGTAGCAAATCGAACATACAGGGCAGGCAAGATATGTCGTGCGCTTATGTCATCTCGAATTCGTGAGTGCTTCGCATATAAGACGGGAACCGTGTACGCAGATTTGCAGTAGTCATTTTATGTTTGTGATTTGCTGCAGCTGTTGATGGCATAGTGAATTTCTTTTAATTGATGTCTGGTTTCCGTGCAATTATTTTGAAAAGAAAAGTCGGGCCAAATTTATGAAAAACCATATTGAAAATAATTTAGCATTCGCGTGTATTGTTACGTTTCATCAGAAATGTCGTTCCACGAATAATCTGATGGTACGTACTAAAACGGTCTCCAATATGTCATCTCGATCATAATTTGAGTGGTCGTCATCTGGATACGGAAAAGTACTTTCCAGTTTGCGCCACTGCGTGAAACAATGTTCAAATAAGCAAGCAGTTTATTACTGAATCTGCGATAGTTGTCACCACTTATCTGTACGCACTACTTTCGCCATTAACGTTCAGTTTTGAAGTGGCCATTAAAATTACAGTAAAGTAAATGACCAACAACGTCCGGTATGAAGTGGATTTTGATGAAAATTGTAGGCGTTTCCCCTTGGAGACCTGGAAACTGAGCGGGCCCAAAGTGCAGCCGAGACTCAGTTTCCAGGTCTCCTCGAACGCACTGTCTCTTAATTAATGAATTCTCTCCGAAATTCTGAGCCGACAGTGTACACCATGTTTCAAAGTGCTTATTCCGCCAATCTAAGTTCCACGATTTTTCTCACGCCAGTTTTGTGCATGGTTAGCGAAGATGTCAGTAAGTACAAAAAATCTTTGCACTGTCGGTTTGGAGCTCGCCGACCAGATGGCGCATTTCGATCGCGCTGAAAAGTCGATCTTTCGCTATATCTTCATCCGTAAAGCACAAATTCCGATAGTGCTCCTTGCTCCGATCGAGCCCACTCGCAACTCCGCTTTTACGAATGCCATTCGCATTTGATGTTCATTTTCGTTATTTAGACGACGTTATTTTGCGTTCTGGACAGAAACACTTTCCATCCAAAATTCCTGTGCAGTAGAGACAGAAGAAATAAGCCAGTATATTAGAATGCATGGTATAGTAATCGTCCGTTCAATGCAACTTCCACTACACGTGTATTGCTGATATTCCCTCTCAAAACAACCTTCATTTACCGCCCATAATGATTACCCGCAGGACTTTTAGTAATCAAAGTTGCTAACAACTTAAGCACACCATTGCTGCTGTATCGGATAAATATCAACTGGCTTATAAACCGTGATAGAGACCAGGTCTGAAGCTAATTGTTGATGCCCTCGAGCGAAGTTTCATGTCTTGTCTCTTTGTCTGCATGCTGCATGCGCAAAATAACGCTTTAATTATAAAAAATTATGAATAAACTCTCGCAATCAAGTGACGACAGTAACAAATAAAGGCAAGCTGTTGTACCATGGGGCTGTCGCAATTTTCTGGCTTCTTTGTGCAGCTGTCAGTCATCGGCTTCCGTATGCATGCTCGGCATGATTTTGTCCTACGCAAAATAAACTCTGCAAGCACTCATGAACGCATTCTTGGAGCGCATAATTTATCGTTCTTGCATGAGAAACTGATATGGACGGCGCGTACTGAATGCATCGCTGCTTTCATAGCAATTTGAAAACAGCAGAAAAAGAAAAGGAAAAAAAAAACAGTGCGATGACTAGCGACGATGTACGCCCGTTTGTTTCAATGCATCTTGTATTTATGCGTTGAATACCGAAGGAGGCGTTCGATTTGCCTTTAGCTTCGACACTGATTCGATATTATTTCAAAAGAAAAAAGACGACGTGCTCATTAATTCATTTCACTATCAGCTGTATTAAAAATTAATTGCTTTGGTGACGTTCCTCTACGTTACCAGAAATACTTATTCAAAAGCAAAATATATTGCTCTACTGTTTTTTCTGCTATCATGAAACAACTGTCTTAATAATTCCTCCGTACTCTACCTGATGGTTCAGCAATGTCGAAGCAAGCTAGCCCGCCCGTTGTGTGCACTCTTCCTGTAATAGCTCTGCGCTCTTATCATTGTTTTAGTGCTGTGAAAGGAATTGAAACTTATGCAGCAACTAGAATTAGGAATTGAAACTTATGCAGCAACTAGAATTAGGAATTGAAACTTATGCAGCAACTAGAATTAGGAATTGAAACTTATGCAGCAACTAGAATTAGGAATTGAAACTTATGCAGCAACTAGAATTAGGAATTGAAACTTATGCAGCAACTAGAATTAGGAATTGAAACTTATGCAGCAACTAGAATTAGGAATTGAAACTTATGCAGCAACTAGAATTAGGAATTGAAACTTATGCAGCAACTAGAATTAGGAATTGAAACTTATGCAGCAACTAGAATTAGGAATTGAAACTTATGCAGCAACTAGAATTAGGAATTGAAACTTATGCAGCAACTAGAATTAAAGTCAAAATTTCGTTGCCATTTCAATGTATGAAATATCATATCATAATTTTATGCTGTCCTCGAGATGACAACAGTCCATTAAAACACAACTCATCTGAGGGAAGAGCGCACAATGCACCATTGCAGTGCTAAAATGTGGACACCTTTGCAAATTTTCACTGAGGTCTCTTTAAAATTCTTGTTGTTTCCATATTGCGAAACGACAACGCTCAATATGAGAAAATAAAGGGAAAGTGAAAACGATCTGGGTGAGATGCATATAGTTAGTGTTACGAGCATGAGAACAGCCAGATGAGTGTCGGCGACAATGAGTGCAAAGAGGAAGTCCATGATAATAGAAACTTCTGGGGTGATAGGCAGTCGAAGTTGAACGAATCTATTCCACCCAAAGATCCGTTGATATCGCGTAGTAGCCGCATGCAGGAATACAATCTTCTTGGAAGCGATCGTGCGAGATCAATCCCAGCGCGAACTTAGTAGCAAGACATCGTAGGAAGCGAGACGGAGTGGTGCAGAGGTCGAAGGAGGACAGCCTCCTGCAGCACACTGCTTACACTTCAACAGCACTATAGCAGTTCCTTGAAAGTTGGTCTTAACTAACGGGCATACATAATATGACTCAATGAGACACGGAAGCCAGCCGTTCTCACCGCTTTCAGTTTGCCTTTATTCTTTCTAGAATTGGCATCTGCAACGTGCTTATTTTTTGAATCATGGCTCAAAGCTGTTTCCATCTACCTACTGCGTGTATCCATGGCTATGGCTTAAGCTGGAGGGGAGGGCTCTATGCATGTCACAAATGCCTTTTTTGCGCTTCGGCTTTCTCGAAACCACAACAAAACTTTGGTAGGTGCTATCCCGAGTTTTAAGCTTGTTGTGAAGTAGGAATTAGGGTTTCAAAGAAATATTAAAAGGCATGATATGGCCTCATGACAAGCTTTATGGCAACTCTGTCTATTTTTAAGAAATCGACGTCCAAAATCACCACAAACGGAGAAATGCGGTTACGTTGATCTTTCGAGCAAACCAGTTAGTGGCACAAACTGTTTGCTAAAAATTCGTTCACACGCAGTTTTTTGCAGTGCAGAAGCGCGTCAGAAAACAGTCAAGGGTTTCAGATGAGCAGCCGTCGCCACAATCCGGAGTGTCGAGAGTAGAACAAGCAGGGAAGGGAGGAGGCGGAAGGGCATGCATTTCGGACATATCGAGAAGGGACCAGCGCTAAATAGCCATCAAACGGAAGTTTCTTAGACAGCCGTACCTTCTCCTCCTCCCTCAAATTCCACGCTACCGCATCCCTGTAAGGTCCTTAAAAAACAAATTTCATTGGGGGATGGGGAAGGAGGCCACCTAACTTCTCACTGAGCTAACGTGGCACGTCTACAGTTTATGCAAGTATTGCTTGTTCGTGCTCTGGATTTTATAAGTGCAAGCTTTAATAAGATAAACAATGTTATTGTTGTTGTCTGTTCTCTAAACATCGCAGCGATACCAGAAGACGCATATTTCGGCCTAATCCATAGTTATATTCAGCATCAGTTTTACCATTAGCTATTCGAGGCACGATATTCTTTGTTTGCCTAAATGAACCTTATCCTTTGCAGGTCTTGGCTTTTAACTGCAGGTTAGGCGTATATTGTATGGCGTCAGTCGCTTCTTTCCACTAAGATCACAGGAAGCATTTTATCAAGCGATCTCGCTGAAAAAATTAAATGTGCTCGAAGAAACGCTGTGTTATTGCAGGGTCATTATGATCATTGTAATGCATTTGAGCTACCTAATTCTTACTGCGATCAAACTCCGATTCCGCCTTTTCCGTTTATCTTCCCACAGAGTTATTTGAGGCCGACCATCGTAAAATGTGAGATCACACAAATACTTCTTCCGTCGCCTTCTCCTTCTCTTTTGAAGTTCAAACGCATTGCAAGACCGAATCATTGAGGAACGCCTCAGCGCATCGACTTTAGCTAACACTGACAAGTTTTAACACATGAACCAAAGGAAGTTATCCCATGCAAGAAATCCTATAAAACATAGAAAATCAAGCAATTAATTTCATAAAAGCGGGACTTATCAAAGGGCACATGAACAAGCAACGTTTTGTTATTTTAATCTCTTCATAAGAATATTCACTCATTGTTGCAAAAACTGCACTTTTTGCAAGTCATCGCAAATCGGCTGGCGAACTCAAAAGCACGCATAAACGGATGCGAGCACACATTGGCTGTTCCTGCCATCTGCGTTCCGTTCTCACGTCTCCCTTTTTGGCTACTGAAATACGGTTGTGTACAGTGTATAACAGTTTAGTGCTAGGAATACTTCTGTATCACATTGCTTTGCGCTCTTTTTTTGTTTTGCTTCGGTAGGGGTGGGGATGAATCGTGCCCGCCTGGCCAGTTCTCAGTTCTCGGTTCTTACAAAAGGGAACAAGGTTGCCCCTACGTTCGGCTCCGTACTGCAAATATTCCCTGTCGTACATACGCCTCGTATTCACAGTCGTCGTTATTCGTTATAAACCCAATGGCACAAAAAGGAGATGGTACACGACACTCATTAGTAACCGTCTGAACTTTTCATTATTCCGCGCAAGCGAAAGCTCATACCCGAATCCACGCAACCGTATGTAATCAAGCATCAGTAGGATTGAGCATTTCAAATGCTGTTCCATTGGACTGCAGGTGCAGCAATACGGTGGCTTCGCATAGCTCATGGTACACTCTAATCAGGAACATCATAGACGGAAAAGTAAAAATGTGTTAAACATGAAACTTTTTTGAGGAGGCACTTGATGTGTCATTCGCTGAGCACAGAGTGTTAAATTCGAGGGATTGTTTTGAAACCTGCAATCACAGATCATCTTTCGTGTGATGGTCGCAGTTTAGAGGGGTGGAGGGAGCTGGATGTAGGTGTGCTACATGAAACCATTTTGGTGCCGATTACGGCGGACTGTCAGTTTCACTGGAGAAAGGAACACCGGCGCAGCTAGCAAGACCTGATTGTTAGAGTTCTCTAATAATCTTCTTTAGTTTGCTTTCATAGTTTAAGCCTTTTTTAATAGGAGAGTCTAAACGCTTTGCAAGAGCTATCAGAGTGTGGTACTATAATGCCGTCCGATGAACACTTCATGAAAACATTTTTGTTGTTGTCGGGACGTGTTACACGACAAAAAATGCGTTCGACAACGAAACAAAGCGATAGCCATCAATGATATATTCATATGATGCAGCGATGAATTAATGGATTAGATGACGGATTCCTAGAAGGCAAACGGCAGCATCGCGATAGGGTGACAAGGCGATCAGCGTACATAGACCGATAACGACGGTTCTGAACTGAAAGTTATTGTACAAGGGGCGAAATCTTTTATAAGGAAGCGGTTACATAAGTGGACCAATAATATTCAGGAACTCCCACAGAGAAGCGAAACAAAACGTGTGAAGAAGAAACCATTTAGCTTGTAAATTAGTCGAATCGTTAGTAACATCAGCAAACTGCATGCAAAATGCATATTGTCAAGATGGAAATTGTGCTTGTATGGATCATGAAAATTGCTGCTTCAAGAGGACATCACTGGGCACTTTTGATGCCTTGAATATCGCCGTTTCGTTAGAACACGAAAAACTCAGCAAGTGCTTAACATTTTCTTCACGTGTTTCATTTTCAATGTTAAGAGAGGAAAGGGCCATTCTCTTTTTTTCCACAACCTCCTCAGCAGTTACATTTCACCTCGCCTTTCTACTCCCCGTCATTAGCTGACCTTAAAATGCCAAGCATTAGCCAGCTTAACGATTGTAACGAAGGGTCGCAAGGAAATTAATAACAAGATGCCCACATCTTCACAAGTAAATAACTTTTTATAAAACTGATGGATAGAAAAAAACTGAAGGTGCATAATTTTATGCCTCTTCACCGACAGTGGAATGAAAAGTTCTGTCTTAATAATGGTACTGATATGGCAATATCAAAACATCAAAAATTCCTCCTTGTGCAGCCATTTATTTCTTTAAAAATGTTACAAAGGGTCATGCGATAACAAGATATCATTTGTAGTGCGTGTACCTACAATCGAAGTGATCTTTTGAGACCCTCTATTTCGGACTTAAGCTGATTCGACGAAAAGTAAACGACATAAGCAGAAATCAACGCGTGTAACGGGAGCAGCTTATCAGTTGGTATAAAATGCGCTTTTTGCTGGGGGTGGGGGAGGGGGGTGGAATTGGAGGGTAGTCATCTTCTCCCACCGACGGAATCTTTTTGGTTCCAGATTTAACTGTTGGAGAAAATTGTTTTTGGGAAGATGACAGCACTGTTCAGATTCATTGCTGGTTTTGCACAGCAGGGATTAAATGAAACGACCAAAGCGGCGATAATTTAAAGGGGTCAATGTAGTTGCAATTGGGACCGTCAAAGAGAAGACCGCCAATGAATTAAGCAGTCACTTGATTGCCAGGTGTTTCTCGAGCAAATACCGACAGGTGCAAATGGATTTCTGCTCGAACTAAACAATAACGTCTCGAGAAAAAATGCGTTGTCAAAAAAAAGTCAATAGAAAAGACAGTTGCTGTCAGCGAAAGGTATGTTTCGACAAATAAAACACCTCCATGTATTATGTGCCAGCAGAGATCATTGTAGTATTGGATGGAGAATGCTGAAGCGGAACTTAAATATTTTCAAAAAAGATGCAGAAAAAAAGAGGAGGAAGATTTGAAAGAGAAAGAGATGATGATATTATCGGAAGGTCGTTCAATTATCGTCAAAAATGTAAAAAGTAGGCTTTATTTCTATACATTTGAGCACGTTGCGCGCATGTAGCACACACACGCAAGATCGCTCCCCCTAATATGCTCTCAGGATGCATAAACATGCGATGAGAATCATCCGACTTCCGTTTTTGCTGCGATCCGTGCACTCAAAACGCTGGCAACAGTTCGTCGCCATTTGTTGCATCCATAATTGCTGATCCAATTGGGATGGAAAGTTGTAGCTGCCCACTGATGTGCGCTATGGCTCATTGGTTCTGGTGCCTTAAATGAATTTTTATCCTGAGACATCAGCGGTAAATTATTGCAAATGTATTTATTTGCATGAACGTCGATGACCTTCTGTACCAGAAGCACTCATTGCATTCCGCGAGCGTTGTGAACCGCTAAGATCAAACTTACACTATCGAAATGTGTGTCGACGCTCGAAACAACAGGTCTGATATAACGAATAAACGGCTCATGCGGCCATAGCAGTTCAAGTACGTAAGCGAAATCGTTCGCTGCAAACTGCTTCACTTAGTACGCTCCCATTGCAGTGCGATACTTATGTTGCCATTAGTGCTCTTCATTAGGCATGTGTTCCAAGGTTCGATTTTCAACTTTGAGTAGTCTGCGCCCTCTAATGACTCAGAATGCGACCGTATAGCGTGCAGAGCTGCGGGAAAATATGGGAAGGTGCATAGGGAGACCATGGGGAGAGAGGAGTAATCATATCCCAAGTGCAAGAAACACCGCTTTTAGTAGTCTGCTGAAAAAAAAAGAGGACGACTTCCCCGCACCTGATGGTGCCAGTGAAAAGCCGAGAGAGGGAAGGAATGGGGAAGTGGAGACGATCGAAGACGATGCCGGTAGACGACAAGAGGGAACGATGCTGCCCAAGCACAGTAGACGAGAAAAATCAAGAGTAAGGATCGGGCGAGGAGGGATGCGGAATCGAAGCAGTGGGTGACGTACTCCAGGAGCTTTGCAGGTTTATGTAAATTACCGAACATTGCTTCTTTAACCGTCGTATCCCAGCGCTTGGTTTTTGCAGAATGGATGAACTGTGAATAGAAGGAAGAATTACTTCGGAGGAAGTGACACAGCAGAGATAAGCCCAGCTTAAAATCCCTCAACTGGATGCATTGCCGATCATGCTTTCATTTTTCTGCTCCTTTAGCGGGGTTGGTCAGCGATAAGCTGATTTGCAAAAAAATGTGTACATATTACTCTTCACTAAATGTTTTGAACTCCGCGTCGCAGAGGGCGAATAAGGCGAAGGTCAAACAAAAACTGAGGTTATTTTCGCAATAAAAGATGTTGCAAAAGAAAAGAACAGAATGCTCTTAATGCCTCTCTCAAAGTTCCAATTAATTTCCGACCTACGAACCGCTTATGTAGGAGTTATGAAATTTGCCAGCTGTAATCCGCAATGTATAATTTGCACTCTTGGCTCAACTCCTTTGGCCAAAGCGAAAGCGGTTCATTGATTTTGCGGGCGTTATGAGTTTGCTGTGGGGGGAGGGGGGCTGGCAAGGGGGTGGTGCATCGGAGTTGAAAAAAATTGCATGCATGTTATGACCGGTTAGGCTGTATGTTTCGACTCGTTGGGTCGCGGTAAAGAGAATGCCTATTAGCACTACTGGTCGGACCGGGTAAATTTTGGACTTCCTTTATTTGCGTATAATTTATGAAATCGGCTGGTTTGACAGGCCAATCGCAAAAGCCTGTGGGCACCCTTGCAAGGCGCCACAGTGCATTTTCACTTTTTTGCTTATGTCGAAAAATGTAAAATGTTACCAATGAGAGGCACGTTGAAGATGTTCATCGGAATACTATAAATAAGAAAGGAAATAAGCCGTTTTCTTTGCAGCCTTTCATTCTCCGCGTTATTCGTGTTCGACTGCGGTTTGTAGCCTTTTACGACGGCAACAGCCTGAAACGAGCCATGGATATTAGCGGTTCTGATGGTGCGAAAGTGGGTCTTTCCGCCCCAAGAAGATCACTTTCGTTTGGTTTGACGACACCTTTCAAATCATGCTGTTGTGCATCATTTTCGCATTTTTGTAAGTCTGCAAATCTGCAGCTGCCTCTTCGCTTGGCCTATTATTCAACCTCGAAAATCGCTACGTTATGGAAAGACAAAAAATCGCAGCCCGACCGCGAAACAGACGCGACGGAACAAGCGAACAGAAGACGACCCCATCCACTGGAACGGTCGTAATATATGTATTGCGCCTGACGAATACTTTTGGTATTTTTATAATCACTAGATTCGGTGTTGAGAACTGTAGAAAGCGTGGTCGCTGCAGCTGTTCTGACACTTTACTGTTGATCAAGGAAGCTCACTTTCGTTTCCGTCGCCCCTCTGTCGCCCCTCTGTTCCTTTTCAAAAGGTATTTTTCAGATGAAGCAACGCACCTGAGAACATATTTGTTAAAGAACAACTTCCATTCTGCGGAAGACTAAAATTGGCATCTCCCGCCCCCTCTTCCCTGTAGTTCTCCTCCACCAGCAGCCATTCCTCTCCGCCTCCTCCACCATTGCCTTTGCCACTGCACCCTCTTTCACTTTATCTCTTCTCACAAAAGATTGGCTAGAAAAGGAGCAAGAAGTATCGATAGTTGTAATAATAGTAGCATGTAGTGTTGGTGGTGCTCATTGTTCATAGAAACCGTGGCCAGCAGAACTTGCGTCATTTAATAGACCGTAAGTAGTGTCAAAAATTGTTGGACTATATCATTCAGTAATGTTAGAATGGGTCTGTGACTGCTATTTAATCGTGGTACAGGAACTACATGTAGCACCATAAAGTAAGTAGGAAATCGGTAATATCAGCGTGCCATGCATAGATTCGAGTTCCGATGCTCCCAAGTGTCCGTTTCACAAGGTAGACCTGGAGAGAAAGCGTAACGATTGACAACCGACTTATCTCCTAACATTTGGCATTGCGCAGCGAGGCAGGCGTCTACTCAACCAGCCCCTCTCTCTCCCCTCCTCTACGACGGCACCGTTTAGGGCTGCTTATTTAGTCGATAACTACAGCAATTGAACCTGCGGTTCCGAAATAATTTTCGTTGAATTTAACCGACTGATTAAATATGACGGAAATCACAAATGATTTGAGCGGTTCAATCAAGCACAGAAAATTAAACGAAAGTTTGAATTGGTAGATTAAATGACTGGATTATACTCTCAACACAGTAGTTGATAGACTCTGATTGAATGTAGTCTCAACACAGTACGAGAAGATCGGTAGAGGATCACAAGGCCGTGAGGCTCCTTCACGACGGGAAAAATCGTTGAGTTCAGCGGTGCAACGAACTTTTCGAGGCACGTTGCATTTGCCACTGAACCGTTTTCGTTCCCGCATGAGGCAACAGTTTTTCATAGCAGGTCTGGTGTACTGCGATTTTTGCATTTTATTTGGTGCATTCTACTGCAGCAATAACTCTCTCACGTTTTCTAGATGTGCCAGTGGAACCGTACACGACTGATATCGAGATACTTGCTGAGTTACATAAACCATATTAATTAAAGGTCCCTACAGTAACCAATATGTTCTTGTCGCACTATGCAAACGTTCTTTAGAAAAACCTTTGCGTTTCCAAAGTGTTACACGCCCTACAATCTATCCAAGGTATTTCCACATGACTAGAAATATTAAAACATATGACCAGAATCGTTAGGCCACGAGTTTTGCCGGAAGAAGCCTTTGTTCGCTCTTCAATACAGTCGAAATTTTTGGTTAAAGGCTCCTATAACTTCACAACATTCACTCCTTCCCAATCTGCTTGCACTGCATCTCTATATAAGCTTACTTATCAGTTGTGAAGTGTCGGTTTGAGATGAGAGTTCTCTGAATCCAGTTTGAGCTTCCATTAGTGATTCGCTTCTGTTTGCTCCTTGCTGAAGTACTGCAGAACTATTTCAAACTGCTTCCTCACCTCTTCAGTAACGAAAAAGAGGTGTAGTAAAGTTCTTCAAATGAGAAGCATACAGATCTCTTCGACGCCCCTCTCTAAAGTACTTCAAGCATTCGGGAATGCATCGGCTGTCTTTCTCTTCATCTTCTCCCCATTCTTCACCCGACAAAAAGCTTCTAACAGAGTCTTGCAGATTCCCATCGCCGCAAGCAAAGCGGCTGAGGTTCATAAAAAGGGTCCTCTTTCGAGGGTGGAAGAGGTGGAGAAACTGCAATGAAGTTAAAGGCTCCTATAACTTCACAACATTCACTCCTTCCCAATCTGCTTGCATTCTCTGAATCCAGTTTGAGCTTCCATTAGTGATTCGGTTCTGTTTGCTCCTTGCTGAAGTACTGCAGAACTATTTCAAACTGCTTCCTCACCTCTTCAGTAACGAAAAAGAGGTGTAGTAAAGTTCTTCAAATGAGAAGCATACAGATCTCTTCGACGCCCCTCTCTAAAGTACTTCAAGCATTCGGGAATGCATCGGCTGTCTTTCTCTTCATCTTCTCCCCATTCTTCACCCGACAAAAAGCTTCTAACAGAGTCTTGCAGATTCCCATCGCCGCAAGCAAAGCGGCTGAGGTTCATAAAAAGGGTCCTCTTTCGAGGGTGGAAGAGGTGGAGAAACTGCAATGAAGAAGGGAGAAGGGAAAGGGACTGGTGACTGATCGCTCATCGAAGGCAAGACCAAGACTGGATTTCACTGCTGAATAAAAGTCGTACGTCCCTTAATAAGAATCTAGAGTATATTTTTGCTCGTAGCTCATAAGAAAAACTCCAATACCGAAATGCTAAATTTGAAGTCCACTAAGTGCCAATTTATAAAATTAACGCAATTTTCAAATCTCTGTTTACAATACGGAAAAACCCGCCGGGTATGTAATAAGGGGAGGCCATATCATCACTTCTGATTAGAAAGCCTAATCGTTTTCAACGTTATGTCTGTCACCGGCTGAAGGTTAATCGAGAGCGCCTTTAATGTGTGATGCCGTCAGCACTTCACCTTTTTGCGAAAACGCTGGACGACTAATGTGCACATTTACAGTTCTCAGCTGTCATAGTTTACTTCGAATAAATTTATAAACTTAACTCAGCTCATCTCAACTGTCAGGATGAAACGAAACAAAGTATTACGAGCATTCGAAAACCACATGATGAGCGCATCAGGTAGAGTACGACATGGCAATACCTATGAAATTTGTTCCTGAAGCCATACCATTATGATTTTTGGTTGCACACATTATATATGTGTGTATATGCATATATTTATAACTTATTCTTTCCTCGCCGTTGTTTCCCTTTGAGGAAAAATTTGCACCTTCCTCAGATGATTTCTCTGCTTCAAAGATTGATATATCACAGAAGCATGAAATTATTATGATGATCTTACGTCCGTTCAATAGCTACAAACCTGCTGACAAAACGAATTTAGTTGAGCATAATACACCCGAACACGCAACGAGAACTAAGTGCAGTTTGTTATAGTAAACGAATACGCGATAGCTATTTGCTTGCGTTCAGCTATGATTTCGTCTTCGAGCATTTGAAAAAAGGTCTTTAGGATAGAAACAGTTTTGTGGAAGCAAGAATCCAATGTTTCTATTCTATGGGACTCTCAAACTTGCCTATTAATGCATTCACGAAACGGAGTCGACGCACACCAGTGATACTGAAGATAGATTATCATTTTTGATTGCATTAGATATCAGCGCTGAACTGAAGACAACAAACCAGGGAGTAGTCAGACGAATGAGCCGTTCTTCACAAGAAGTGTGTAAAAAGCACATGTGAGCTGCGCTCTCCCTTTTCGCGAAATTAGTCGTTTGTGTGAGGGCTGGGCGGAACTACAAGACTAACGGGTCTGTGCTTCAGCGAACAGCAGCCGATATTGGCCACAAGTGATAGTAAGTAGGGACCGACATGAAGGAGGACTTCACGCATTGGGCGCAAAGCCCATACTCTTGCCGTCGTTATTTCAAAGCTAGTCCAGATAGCTAATCCAAAGCACATAAGGCTTTCGTTTCTTTTTACCGTCCACAAACATAATATCGTCTTTAAAAGTAATAGCGTCTGCAATACGGGTAGTGCACAGCCGTTTTGGTACAGTAATATGCGAAAAGAAATGAGCCCATAAAAAATTGTGAACAACAGCCACCTACTTTGATTGTAGCGAACAGCGTTAAAAATGATAACAATACGAGAAGGCCGTCGAACACTCCGTTGATAACAGAAAAGACTTTTATGAATGCCGCCTCCGGAAGTGCGATCGTTGAGACAAGAAAGAAGCTGACAATATAGCTTATAGCTTGCATGACCGCATACCATGGCGCCCAGCTTCTACAAATAGGTTTCATGAACGAGAAATACAATACTCCTGTTCAGCATAGGTTAATTGCGATAAATCGTGCAATTCTAAATCACATCCGCTAACCAACATAATTAATGAAGGAAACACTAGGAAATCAGCATCACGTCAACAATAAATGCAAACTTTCCACGTACAAACAGCGTGGTAGGTTTTTTATGCTTGCATAGATCAAAATGTACTGGCTGCAAGTAAAAGGGTGCGACAAGGCGTCATACACTCAAAAAAAAAAAAAAATAACGCTTCATACGATTTACGACTACTTTTATTCGTTCTGCGGGTGCCTTCGCACATATCATGCGCATTTTTCTTCTTAGAACTCATGAGTGCTTGCATGCGATTTGCCAGCACTTTCATTGTCTTGTGAATACTTTTGTGCGACCTGCGTGGTTTAAGAATCATATGAAAACGCACATTTCGTGCTACTTACACAGAATATGCAACTAGTTTCATCCAGAAACTGTAGGAAAGCAGTATACAGGTATTATGGTATTAGTAATTTCGCAATGTGATTTTTTTTTCGTTTTTATAACAGGGCTCCTCTCATTACCATTATGATTTTTGGTTGCACACATTATATATGTGTGTATATGCATATATTTATAACTTATTCTTTCCTCGCCGTTGTTTCCGTTTGAGGAAGGAAATTTGCACCTTCCCCAGATGATTTCTCTGCTTCAAAGATTGATATATCACAGAAGCATGAAATTATTATGATGATCTTACGTCCGTTCAATAGCTACAAACCTGCTGACAAAACGAATTTAGTTGAGCATAATACACCCGAACACGCAACGAGAACTAAGTGCAGTTTGTTATAGTAAACGAATACGCGATAGCTATTTGCTTGCGTTCAGCTATGATTTCGTCTTCGAGCATTTGAAAAAAGGTCTTTAGGATAGAAACAGTTTTGTGGAAGCAAGAATCCAATGTTTCTATTCTATGGGACTCTCAAACTTGCCTATTAATGCATTCACGAAACGGAGTCGACGCACACCAGTGATACTGAAGATAGATTATCATTTTTGACTGCATTAGATATCAGCGCTGAACTGAAGACAACAAACCAGGGAGTAGTCAGACGAATGAGCCGTTCTTCACAAGAAGTGTGTAAAAAGCACATGTGAGCTGCGCTCTCCCTTTTCGCGAAATTAGTCGTTTGTGTGAGGGCTGGGCGGAACTACAAGACTAACGGGTCTGTGCTTCAGCGAACAGCAGCCGATATTGGCCACAAGTGATAGTAAGTAGGGACCGACATGAAGGAGGACTTCACGCACTGGGCGCAAAGCCCATACTCCTACCGTCGTTATTTCAAAGCTACTCCAGATAGCTAATCCAAAGCACATAAGGCTTTCGTTTCTTTTTACCGTCCACAAACATAATATCGTCTTTAAAAGTAATAGCGTCTGCAATACGGGTAGTGCACAGCCGTTTTGGTACAGTAATATGCGAAAAGAAATGAGCCCATAAAAAATTGTGAACAACAGCCACCTACTTTGATTGTAGCGAACAGCGTTAAAAATGATAACAATACGAGAAGGCCGTCGAACACTCCGTTGATAACAGAAAAGACTTTTATGAATGCCGCCTCCGGAAGTGCGATCGTTGAGACAAGAAAGAAGCTGACAATATAGCTTATAGCTTGCATGACCGCATACCATGGCGCCCAGCTTCTACAAATAGGTTTCATGAACGAGAAATACAATACTCCTGCTCAGCATAGGTTAATTGCGATAAATCGTGCAATTCTAAATCACATCCGCTAACCAACATAATTAATGAAGGAAACACTAGGAAATCAGCATCACGTCAACAATAAATGCAAACTTTCCACGTACAAACAGCGTGGTAGGTTTTTTATGCTTGCATAGATCAAAATGTACTGGCTGCAAGTAAGAGGGTGCGACAAGGCGTCATACACTCAAAAAAAAAAAAAAATAACGCTTCATACGATTTACGACTACTTTTATTCGTTCTGCGGGTGCCTTCGCACATATCATGCGCATTTTTCTTCTTAGAACTCATGAGTGCTTGCATGCGATTTGCCAGCACTTTCATTGTCTTGTGAATACTTTTGTGCGACCTGCGTGGTTTAAGAATCATATGAAAACGCACATTTCGTGCTACTTACACAGAATATGCAACTAGTTTCATCCAGAAACTGTAGGAAAGCAGTATACAGGTATTATGGTATTAGTAATTTCGCAATGTGATTTTTTTTTCGTTTTTATAACAGGGCTCCTCTCATTCGTCCTTTCCTCAAAACTGTGATCGACAGAGGCCAGCTATAAGCGGGCGGATACGGCATAGATATCATTGCTCTTAGCTTTTATGGAAGGAAGCAATGAGCAATGCTTATTTACCCGTCACAGGCCAATCCGCCAGCAGCCAGCAACGACTAATCATGTCGTCATATTCAAGCGTTTATCAGCTCTTGTGTTCGACAAATGAACAATTCTGAACGACCCTGCGTTTTAGTCGAACAGAAAAACGTGAACCCGAAGGCGAACAAATTATAAAACAACCATAATACAATAGAAGCAATAGAAGCGCGACTCTTGAAGCGAATTTCGGTAAAAACTGTAATTTTTCCTTTGTTTTTGCAAACAACTTCAGTCTGCTGAATTAACACGTTTTCATTAGCAGAATATCGGCCCGTCTTTAGGAAAATTTTACAGCAAGGAAGCTGTAATTTTGAGAACGAAGAAGATTTTAATCAACGATGTTCTGCTTACGATGATATGAATCCTGACTATGCATAATTGGATGCGAATTTCAACTCATTGTTGGCAATGGTTTGCAGTCTTCTAGTTGTATGTAGGTTTCGCAAACTTCTACTTGTTTTTCCACTGAGGCTTTTCGTAGCACCTCGCTTTTGAGCTGCGAAATTCGTTTCCTACACTCGAACTTTGTTTTGTACAAAAACAGTTGTAATAGTCTAAGAAAACTGCCAATGACAGTAGAGTTTTTGTAGGTATGTTCGTGAGGTGTACCGCACCATTTCATTATCGAGAGCAACTGTTGAGGAAGACAATGGACGGCTCGAAATATTATGAGACATCAAATCAGGTTTAATATAACGAAAAAAGACTATTTTGGTCACCTCACCATCTAGCAGCCTCGAAAACACAACTGGCATAGGATATAACGACTGTTTTCGAGCAAAACAAAGTTAGCATATAGCAATTTCGAATTTCGAGACAGTGGATGGACGAAAGAAGTATTGCACGAAATCCTACGAAATACTCCAGCAAATTGCTCTAGCTCGTGTGCAACAAGCGAGGGAAGAAGCCCCACACTGTGCCAAAATTCGTTTTGAGAATGGTATTTGTCATAGCAGGTTTACGATTTCGTAGACCTTGCCGTGAGTTTCGTCATCCTTTTCCGCCTGATCCTTATATAGTAGAAATAGATAGTAATATTCAGCATATCCAGACGGCGATGTGGTCTTCTATGATATTAAATTGTCCATCACAGCTGGCTGCTGAGGAATTTATCGGCCGAAATCTGTGGCAACGCATGGCACAGGCACCGATCTCTACAGTTACAAATGGGATGTGACGATGCCTAGTATACGACTTGCAAGAGCATCTGATCCACCTTGGGCTGACCTCAGTGAGATAGAAGTTTAGATAGATCTCACCACAGTGAGTTGATAACGAAAAAAACATCTAAAATGTGGAAAGAAAATGATCGATATGCAGAAGTGCTTTTTTTAAATAGCATATTCGTATTGTTTTTCTGCAGTTCCGCTGCGAAAGTTACTGAACTTTATCCGAAAGCAGTGCGAGGGGTCCGTTTTTTGAGTGAGTAAGGAAGGAAAACGTAGCATCGCTACAATTAACTGAATATTGCAGCTCATATCGTTTTTGAAAGAATTGTGCAATTTGTCATGTTTGCTGGTCGTTTTAGGCGATATTTGTTACTGGCACAGTTGCCTTCATAAAATCCGTTGGGCGGTTGTATTAAGATGATTCCGTTTATGAAATATTTCCAAATCGCTACTGCATTAAAACTTACTGTGCAAAAACAACTAAACACCTACTTGTCTTGCAAATGTGAGGATGTTTTTTTGCTTTGGTGAGATGAGCGTTGACCTTGTTACATTCGTTTCTGAGCTTGCACATGTGCTTCTCACATCATTAACATTCAGACTCCGCAGACTTTATAGCTGTAATTGAACATCATGGGAAACCAAGTTGAGTTTTTAGGCACTGTCGGTTATTTCGTTGTACAGCTTTTATAAACTCTTTACACGTTCAGGCGATATTTTCTGACTGGCCTATTGCCTCTGCAAAATCCCTTCGGCGGTTGCCTCTAATAGCTAAAAATGAAAGTAACAACCTGTTTGTGAAATGAAGCTTGAAAAAAATTGGCGCGGTATAAGGAATTATTGAAACTATGACGTAGAATAGGGATAGCAGTCGATAGAGAACAGCAACCAGAGTGTACGCAAAATCGGTGATAACTTCAGTAACAGTGTACCTGAAATCTATGATTATTTTAACGTCTTCGCAGTCCCGGCCTTGGAGTCTAAACGACTTGCCATATTGCAATACCGTCATGCAGCTCCTATTGTGGCGCTACATGCTTCTAGGAAAAAAATTGAGAAAATTCGGCAGAAAATAGAGGTTCCGTTTTGTTGCTAGGCGAGTTCCTCTGAAGAACAATTCTTTGAGAAGAATCATTTCCAAATGGGGTTCAATTCTTTGTCCCATTAATCGAGACTGTTCAGCGCTGAACCTATTCAAATGCAATCATCGCTTCTACAGTTCGTTAGCATCAGCGTCGGAGAACACGGCAGAAAGCCTCGAGACAAACCAAGCCAGAAGGGTAAAGAAATTAAAAGTAGAAATTTTAAATTAAGAATAGCTGGATAGCTGGTTTAGTAATGTCTTAGCAGCATTGCATGGACGACTTGTAATACGGAACAAATAAAAAAGCTCAAGGGAAACAAACCTTTAGTAATAAAAGTCAGGGTCTGGGTCGATCGAAGCATTTGGGCCTTCTAACACAAATTTCCATATCTGCCTTCCACGTTATTTAAATGTCTTTCATTCTCTTCAGTTCCACATTTTCTTTCAAAAATTTGTGTTTCGAAGATGATTGTGTTCTTTTTTTTCGCAAGCTACTCTCATTTTTTTTGGCTCGTAAAAATGGCTTTTTAAAAAAGTTTTTGCACGCGTAATAAAAGCACATGGTAGTATTAGTGTAGGGTTTGCAAGGGGATGATACACTGTAATTTGCTGCTGAGGAAGTCTATAACACTAGTGAGTAATACGTGAATGAAGCAAGCAGAGACAACGAATGCGCTCAAGCAGTAAAGGATCAAATGGCGGGCCGCTTGTGCCGGATCTTCGATAACTTATCTCACCAACGCCGAAGGAAACGTGTGCTGATTCTTAATTATGCTTTTTCTGAAGAAAACGTGCGCATCTCATTTGGGACAGTAGACTGCATCGAGTTCTTAATGAGCTGGAAAGTAGAATTTAGGAAAGAGACTGTGTTCGATGACATTACCAGACTGATGAGGCGATATCAGCGCGGTAAAGTAAAGTGACTCTGAACATCAAGAGTGCGGTCGAGCTCACATCGGAGAGAATACTCGCCGAGTAGAGGTTCAACGTATACAGTTTTACCGGATCGCCTTTCAGCTTTGCAATAGAGATATACATAACGAAGATGGTGATCACGGTACGTAGCGCGACGGCAATGTAGATGACACAGTGCTCCGCATCAAACAGTTCGGCTGAAAGGAGCAGTTTACACAAAAAATAATCGTTTTCACTGTTCTCGTCAATTGCAAATTTCTGTAGCTGAATAAAAAAGCAGAATTGAAGAAACCAACTGGATCAAAGAACGGCGTTCGCGAATCTGGAGCACAAGTGAAACTTGTCGTTTAGAACTACAGACACTGTGGAAAGACAGCGTCCAAGGAGGCGGCAAGACAGTACTACAGGAGGGACCTAAAGGATAGCGTAAAATCACTGAAATGCGAAAAAAGGAGCTCATGTGCGAAAAGTTTTTGAATTAAAATGTCATATGGTATCTAATTTCATCCTAGAAAGTCGCCATTTTTCGTGCAGTCATACGATGCTCATTCTATCTGCTGTTCGGTCATTTTCAGATGTCTTTCCCTGAGGCAGACCCACGCTACGGTCCCGTCATATCTGTGCCTGTGAATGCTACGTGCTTTTCTGACCGGTTATTTCAGTTTGCAAACCGCACGCCTTCCATTGGCTTCGAAACAACATTTGTGCGCCATACGGAAACGTCTGGGTGAGTCACGCTGCAACGAAAACAACTTACCACGAAAACCTACCTGATTATGAAATTATTTGCGCTGAACTGCGATTCCTCAGACCAGCTTTGGGTTTTAATGATGATAAACACGAGAAACTACAATGTTCAATGAATAGACCTCCGAACGCGATTTTCTGACAGTGAAGAAAAAGTATGCAAAAGCGAACGCTGCAATGCCTAAAGAACGGACGCCAATGGTGAAATCACTCCGCCGATCATGACCAACTCATTCGAGAATTACCTCTTGGCACTTTTTTGCGAAAAAGCTATGCAAAACCACTAGAAATGTTTCTGCGTGGACACATCCGGAACAGCTCTAGTCGAAATGCCAACGCGGCTCATAAGAAAAGAGAAAGACGTGCCTCAGTAGGTTTCTGGAAAGTAGAGCCTGATTGCTTTGGGCAAAAACATAGATTTGTATGAGCGACGTCGGAGTCGTTTAAGCTGAATCAGTCTTCAGAACGAAATTTCGCCATGCAAAACTAAACTAGAACCACTTCAAAAGACTATTATGAAAAGGGCCTAAAGCAGCACACACGATATAGGCGTTCATATTACATATGTGCAGTTCGCATTACGTCATGGTACGTTATAGCCGTCTGCCCCTCGTTGCGAATGATTTCTCAGTAAAGAATTCAACACTGGTGGAAGGATCATGATCATGTGTGCTGCTATACAGGGTGCCACATTTGGAACACTGTGACGGACTGACGTGGGACGAAGGTTCCGCTTTGTTTGGTGGTGTTTTGCGTCTTGGCAAACTCTTTCATGATGCAAAAAGCAGTCTCATCAAGGTCGAGGCAGAAAGTCGTGCCGTAGTAATTACAACTTTTGAAGGCTGTAGGCGACAACTATAACGAAGGGGGGGGGGAAGGGGAACTGGGGCTCCCTCCATAATATACCCAGCCATTCACAAAATGCTCACTAAAAATTCCATCGACCGCGACAAAACGTTCCTATAGGTTTTTCGCGTTGCAGCGAAACCGAGAATAATAGAAATTACTTACGACAGTTTATTCCACGATTGACGCACGGTGCTTGCTGCATTTGTTGAGTTCAGGAGAATGTGAAAACACAGAACGCGCAGCTCCGCAGCGTACTTCTGCGACTGATAATTAGTTTATGAGTTCCATATACAGACAAACTTCCTAGGAATGTTACCATAGCACCGAGTTAACCGAGGATCACGCAGCTACATCATCAAAATACGGGGCGAGAAAACTCCAGGAACTAAAGTTGTTTTCGTCACTTATAATTGCCTTTTCGTTGTAATCAGTCAGGTTTTGCGCACGTTTATTACGTTTGCTTGTCTACAACTCACGTTTTCCTTAACGCAGTAAGCTCGAAAATTACAAAATTTGATATATTCAGCCTTTTTTTGTGCCCATGCGTTCATGAAATCAAGCATGCTCGACCACATTTCGGCACTGTGGGGCATCGAACCATATTGAATAGTGGTTGTTGAAATAGTTGTTTTGGCTAAGCAAGCAATTAATCATGCGCTCATGGGGAAGATGAAATAAAGCGCGAATTTTTCGTATTAGCCCAAACTTTTTCAGCCCCAACATCGGCATCCTCAACTCATCCTGATGTTCGAAAAATCTCAGGACAACGAATTTTTGGGTCAACTTTCATCGACCATGATGTTTGGGCTAAAAAAGTTCTAATCGTTAGTGGTAACTTTCAAAAAAAATGGCAATGATGACAGGCAATGCCGAAGGCGTCACACGTGGCAAAAATTTATCATTTCGAGACGCTATGCTCCTTCTTACAAGCCTCTGCAAAGTTGAATGCAAAGTCGAAATTTAAATGACGCAGACCTTTAGAGCAACTGGCATTTGACTGTTTAAATTGCAGTCATTTTTGCAATACTGTGGCTTTGCTCATTTGACGAAGTGTGTTTTGAAACTGCGAGTGTATCGAGCCCAACCTGCATGATCCTTGTCAGCTGCCGCTATAGTGCTAATACAGACGTTATATGAATTATTATCTAACTAATCAGATCTCGGTGAAAGTGACGCATTTGTAGAGGAAAGCGCATTGGCAAATTGCGGGTAGGCTTGCGGCCCATTTCTAAATGCTGTACGAAAACCATTACAGCGTTTCCATAAATTAAAGTTTATTTGTGATGTATATACAAATTAGTCAACCTTCGTCCAAATAAGAAGAAGATAAATTAAAGTTTATTTGTGATGTATATACAAAAATCTCAAACAGTATTTAGCAACAAGTTCTCTGTATACGTAAACCTCGATCGACGATGAACCAGTCAAGTTGCTTAAAAGTAAGCACGTAGGCGCGTTTCGAGTCCGCACAAAGCGCATTACACTTGAATGGAGCGAACTTGAAATAGCATTTGACCAATTTTTATGATATATCGTCTCAAACAGTATTTAGCAACAAGTTCTCTGTATACGTAAACCTCGATCGACGATGAACCAGTCAAGTTGCTTAAATGTAAGCACGTAGGCGCGTTTCGAGTCCGCACAAAGCGCATTGCACTTGAATGGAGCGAACTTGAAATAGCATTTGACCAATTTTTATTCGTTGGCACGCTGGCAGAAAATTTTCGCTAATAATGCTTTGCACACTTAATTTGAGTTTCGAGAGGCAGAATCCCATAATTCACCGACGATACAGTCTCGATGGAGGGGAGGCAGGGACACTTTCTATGTTCGGCGTTTCTGTTGCTTTTTTTTTCGGTGCGCATATGAACTATTTATTTCTATTGCTACTAGGTACTGCCACTACTACTACTGCTACTACTACTCTCAAGTCAGCTGTTTTAAAAACTATTATTCGAGATGGTTCGATGCTTCACAGTGCCCCAGTACTGATAACCATACTTAATCGTACACGATCAAATATGCTCATCAGTACTGGGGCATATGGAGCATCGAACCATGAGCAAACAAATGTCGAAAATATCAAAATGGGTAATTTTCGAACTCATTACGATGGAGAAAATAAGCGATGCAGACACGGAAATGTGACAACTGTGCCTGGTTGGTGACGATAAAAATGCAATAAGAAGTCAGGAATACAACTTTTAGTTTCTAGAATTTTCTCGCTCATTGTTTTCGCGTCCTAACTGCCTGACTTTCGGTTAAGTCGATGCTACAATAACTTTTCTATGTGCAGCAAACTCAAATTAATTATCAGTCGCAGAAGTACGGAGCTAAACTGCGTGTTCTTTGGTTTCACATTCTCTTAAGCTCGACAAATGCAGCACGCACCATGCGTCAATCTTGAAATGAGCTGTTGTAAGCTATTGTTCTCGGTTTCGCTTCAAAACGGAACATCTAGAGGAACTTCCTGTTACGCTTGCTAGAATTTTTGGTGAGTATTTTGTGAATGGCTGGGTATATTATGGAGGGAGCCCCAGTTCCCCTTCCCCCCCCCCTTCGTTATAGTTGTCGCCTACAGCCTTCAAAAGTTGTAATTACTACGGCACGACTTTCTGCCTCGACCTTGATGAGACTGCTTTTTGCATCATGAAAGAGTTTGCCAAGACGCAAAACACCACTAAACAAAGCGGAACCTTCGTCCCACGTCAGTGCGTCACAGTGTTCCAAATGTGGCACCCTGTATAGCAGCACTCATGATCATGACTCCTCCACCAGTGTTGAATTCTTTACTGAGAAATCATTCGCAACGAGGGGCAGTCGGCTATAACGTACCATGACGTAATGCGAACTGCACATATGTAATATGAACGCCTATATCTCTAATTTCTTTGTTCTTAAACTCTCCTACAGTTCTATGCTTGCAAAGCACACCATCCCAATGCTGCGTTTGTGCGCGTGATTGAAGGTGCTATACAAAGCCGTTTATGACATTGTCGTCGAGCGATCATTTTCGAAATTTGGTGTTTTTGGTCTGCTGGTAGCCTGCGCTAATTGAAGACTTTGCCTATAGCGGACCCCTCCACGCACAGCTGGCAACACCGTTTTAATTTACCATAAGGCTATGTGCATTCTCTTGCTGTTTCGACAACGAAGGCACACACAAAGACACGCAGACACACATGCAGACGCACACACAGACACACACAAACAACAAACACACAAAAAAACACATGCACGCACACACGGTCACACCCACACATACACACCGACGTAGGGTCAGTCTTATGCTGGTGCATACCCTTGTCGAAGACATTCATCTTTGGAAGACGTAGAAGTGGAAACAACTTTACCGTAACAAATCGTTTGCTCGGAAACCTAGAGGATACGGCAGGTCGATCGGTAAGTTGGACAGGCAGACACGGAAATGTGACAACTGTGCACGAAACCTGGTTGGTGACGATAAAAATGCAATAAGAAGTCAGGAATACAACTTTTAGTTTCTAGAATTTTCTCGCTCATTGTTTTCGCGTCCTAACTGCCTGACTTTCGGTTAAGTCGATGCTACAATAACTTTTCTATGTGCAGCAAACTCAAATTAATTATCAGTCGCAGAAGTACGGAGCTAAACTGCGTGTTCTTTGGTTTCACATTCTCTTAAGCTCGACAAATGCAGCACGCACCATGCGTCAATCTTGAAATGAGCTGTTGTAAGCTATTGTTCTCGGTTTCGCTTCAAAACGGAACATCTAGAGGAACTTCCTGTTACGCTTGCTAGAATTTTTGGTGAGTATTTTGTGAATGGCTGGGTATATTATGGAGGGAGCCCCAGTTCCCCTTCCCCCCCCCTTCGTTATAGTTGTCGCCTACAGCCTTCAAAAGTTGTAATTACTACGGCACGACTTTCTGCCTCGACCTTGATGAGACTGCTTTTTGCATCATGAAAGAGTTTGCCAAGACGCAAAACACCACTAAACAAAGCGGAACCTTCGTCCCACGTCAGTGCGTCACAGTGTTCCAAATGTGGCACCCTGTATAGCAGCACTCATGATCATGACTCCTCCACCAGTGTTGAATTCTTTACTGAGAAATCATTCGCAACGAGGGGCAGTCGGCTATAACGTACCATGACGTAATGCGAACTGCACATATGTAATATGAACGCCTACATCTCTAATTTCTTTGTTCTTAAACTCTCCTACAGTTCTATGCTTGCAAAGCACACCATCCCAATGCCGCGTTTGTGCAAGTGATTGAAGGTGCTATACAAAGCCGTTTATGACATTGTCGTCGAGCGATCATTTTCGAAATTTGGTGTTTTTGGTCTGCTAGTAGCTTGCGCTAATTAAAGACTTTGCCTATAGCGAACCCCTCCACACACAGCTGGCAACACCGTTTTAATTTACCATAAGGCTATGTGCATTCTCTTGCTGTTTCGACAACGAAGGCACACACAAAGACACGCAGACACACATGCAGACGCACACACAGACACACACAAACAACAAACACACAAAAAAACACATGCACGCACACACGGTCACACCCACACATACACACCGACGTAGGGTCAGTCTTATGCTGGTGCATACCCTTGTCGAAGACATTCATCTTTGGAAGACGTAGAAGTGGAAACAACTTTACCGTAACAAATCGTTTGCTCGGAAACCTAGAGGATACGGCAGGTCGATCGGTAAGTTGGACAGGTAATTCGCTTTAAAATCGAATGCACCAAAGAAGGCAGCTTCGTTTGTTAAAACTTTTCAGGCATTGTCTGTTTCACTTCGTTTCTTTCAGCTATTCAGCGATTAAATTAGCGAAAAAGGATTTGCAGCCATGATAAGCAGCAGTTTAACATTGCTAGAAAAAGCATAGGGAAATAAAGATCCACCAATACATTCGCACGGTGACAGTATATTCAGAAATGAAAGTCGTTAGAAGGACATCACGGTAAAGCGGGATGTCATCGCTCATTCATCGCGGTATCCGTTTTTCACCGTTGTGGTTAGTACTTGTAAAGCAGATATATTTTAATATGTATAAATGAACCGATTGCATTCTTTTCGCTGTGACAGAGTAAGGCTTAAGTGCGTGCCCTCCCAGGACGGTCTTATTTCGAACCAAACATGAATGAAAAATGAACAGAAAGAACACTGACTTCTTATTTTACTAAATCAGTGCACTGCTGAGGCATAGATGGCGACCGCTGATCCATGCAGCCCTATGTTGGGAATGAGTGGAGAGGCTCATAACGGACATTTGTTGGAAGCACTACGAACTTTTGCATACTGACAAATGAGGTCTTTATGTAATTTTTTTTACTCGGACAACCCTGCCACTGTCTTTTCGGGTAGAAGGTGAAATGCGTTTTGAGATAATGCTGATACATCTCGAGGAGTTTGATTTTTCGCTGCCTCTCGAAAGTGTCTTTATTTTTTACAAGGCCTCCAGAGAGTGCTGTATTCAGTAAGAGAACAACCTCGCCATGAGTTTCCCATAGCTGATCGATTTTGGTACATTAATTAGAGCTGGAAATGGATTCAGTGGAGGGGTGTTTAGCATCTTGCTCTGCTTGTAGCTGGAATTACTTTACTGAATTTACAAGGGAATGGCTTGCAAAGGATGACACGACGATGTTCGAAATGACTTTAGCAATAGACGTAAGGCAAATAAACGCATAACTTTCTGTCGAAGTGGTAGCATGCTCGGTAGCGCATGTTTTTTTGACAGCTTTGAACAAGTGCCGCAAACACACAGGTTGTTTTTTTTTCTTTCCTTCCTCGCATTGTAATTATTAATTTCATTTATTGTGCTTCCAGAATCACAGGTCGCATATGATCGTCATAGTTACTTAATTCTTGCCTAAGTCAGCTTTATCCTTGCATGTTGCTCAGAACGCTTCGAAGAGGACAGTTTTGGGGACGAGAAAGACAAGTCAGTAATACCAATATAACGAAATGTTTCTGGTTCGCAGAAAATCTTGACGAAAAAAGTAACAGAACGCCCTGAGAGAAGGGTAATGTTCGAATTGGAGTCCTTTTTTCGGACGGCCTGGGAAGCGGCCATTTCTGGACGTGGTAGTCCGTTCGAGATAATACGGAATAGACAAATTTTCATCTAAACGCTCAATTGCTCGCTGCTTTCACAATAGCATCGTCTCGTCTCATTACGTTATCGTCGTTTGGTCAAACAGTCGACCCCATCGCTGGGATGAAATTGCGATGGAGCATTGCTGACAACATTTCGGCCGGCGTTCTTACTTGTCATTTACCTTGCCTTCATTGCCTTTTCCTCATTTTGGCTGATAATCTGGACCACAGTCATCCCATGCAATTTTTTGGTTCCGCCAATGTAGTCGCATCTTATGTAAAATAATTACTGAAGTTTTTTCGCTACTAGTCACTTTCCAGTCTCACTGATGTTTTTTCATTGATGTCCTTCTACCGGTTTTTATTTTTGAACATAGTGTCATCAAGGAAATATACTGATCGATCTTCATACCCGCCTGCGTTCTCTGGCAATGCTTTTCTTTTTTTCAAAAGATTTTTCGCCCAGTAACCTAACGGTCAAGTGGTTTTTCGTCGAACTCACACAGATGTCTCTCAAATGTCAGTAAATGTCAGTTATATCTCTCAAATGTCAGTAAGCATGCCCAACGTAAGGCTTGTGAGCACCGGTCCATTCAGGTGCGTTGTGTTAAATAGAGACGCGTAAAATATCACATTTGCAAGGTGCAATCTTTCATGTGCCCATTCGAGTAGTCAACAGCGCAAACTCTCCAGTGCTACCACTTCTGTAATTTCGATCTTTCATGTTTACTGCCTGCTCATGTATTTAATATTTCAACGTTCGGTTTTTGATGCGGCAAATCAGAATTGCGTGAGAGGTCTCCTCAAACAGCTCTATATTTAGTTCCATTGAAAAACTGTAATAATTTGCAGTATTCAGTTCCAAGTAAATTAACGCTGTATCAAGTGTTGACAATATGGAAGCAGTACACATGCTTCCGCATCGACAGGAGCTCAACAATCAAAGAGAAAAAAAGTATTCCTGAAAAGTGACGATCGCTGAAAAGTTGAGTTTGGATATGCTGCTGGCCAGGAAAATATAGGTGAGCGGCTTTTCACAAAATCGATGAATATTATTAGATCGAGCTGACACAAATCCGAATTATTGTCTGTGCGTCTGTGCTGCGATAACCGCATAGAAACAGTGCATTAATGGAAGAGGAAAGGCAAATGCAAAAAGTCTTCTGTGCCTCGTTTCACGAAACCGAAAGTTAGAACTTGAGGGGTTCCTGTGCTGCTCGGTTTTGCATAACAACGGCAAGCCGACCACAAACGCGTATATTCAAATGCCACTATCGCTGAGAAAGGTTAATGTTTTATCCCAAAAAACTCATAACAGACGAGGAAAAAATTCATTGGTCAGTAATAAGTTCCAATTAAAGTAAATGTTTGTAAATATCGTTATTTCCTCTCAGAACCCAGTAATCAGCACCAACCGATGAGCATAATCGGTTGATAGTCGCTGAGTTTAATTTTTAGTTGAATGAAGCGACAATTATGTCAAATTACGGCGATCGTCTCTCATATAGCAATACCAAACTGCATGAATAATCGACGGAAGGACGAATGGAATTAGAAGAATAATATTAAGGCACACGTGGCAGTTACATTCTCTGGCGTGGAACCACGCTGGAAGAGGCTGAAAAGAAAATTTTCAATTTGTCACTTGGCAAGAAAAATTAGTTCGCGTCATTCGACATGATCTTTTCTGTCTTTGTTCTCTTGGTTCTATCATTGCAGTAGACCTATAGCTGACAGGGAGAGAGTAAATAACTCTACTTGATTAGATCCATATCATTTTTTTCTGAGTAAAATTGAAGCAGTAGCCTCGGTATTGTTAACGATGCGTCTGACACTGGCGAGACTCGAAGAAGCATTTCCAAAATGATATTTATTATTCGTTAAGCTAATTTGCGGATTTGACCATATGTGTCGTATTCTACTCTTGCGATATAGCGAGCAACTGACAGTAATGGCAGTTTTATTTGGTGTGCTAATATTTCGATTAGAAATTAATCATCAGAACACTAAAACTTAATTTAAAATATCCATAAAAGCATTATTCCTCCCCGCTGCTGGTGATATCGCAGGGCAGCACATGACGCGTGTTTGGCAAAATTTTTAAGTCATTTATACAGCTGGTAGGCATGCAGTTATTGTAGAAATTATAAATATTGTCTCTCTTTTCTCAGACCTATCCAATCTAACTCCTTCTATGGCCTGTCGGTTGTGCATCATGAGTGTAGCGTCACTTTTCGCTAACGTGCTTAAGTTGCACTTAGATGAGTTCGTGACATTCGTCGTTTGATTTGCTCATAACCCCAACGCGTCTATATTTCGGTCTTTTCCTTAAGACTATGAGAAACCCTCAAGACACCATCAGCCACCAACAAGAATGTAGACGAAAGGAGTGAAAAAAAAACGGTTGAATCATAATGCGCTTAAGTTGGAGTATGGAAAAAAATCCGCAAAGAAAAACACGTGGGCTGTTGTAAGCACAAGCATACTAATCACATCATCATCTGAGTCACGTCAAAAGTGAAATTTGAAAATATTTTACCCACGCGGATTGGACGATTTCGAAATTCTATGAGAACATCTAATTCACTAAGCTTCACACTTTCCCAAACACTGCTCGCCCTATCTGCTTAGGACATGCTTGATTATTGCAAGGATGGCTAAATGACCTGTATAAAACGCACCAAAGAGATGTTCTTTAATGCTTAATGCTCTGAGGCTGCCGCAGATTTCTCGATGCAATCTAACGATAATGGCGACATTGATTTCGATATATGGTATTTATGGCGGCGAGATTTTTTTGAATAGAATACTCAGATTACAAATAAATACTAAAAGGCCAATAAAAGTCGCAGTGACATAAAAGATTGTTCCCGAAATTCTGCAGATTAATTATCGCAACAAAATGGGCATTTATTTTCAGACATTAAAATTCACTCACCGGTAGAAGAAAAATGAGAATGACTTCGATATTTTGTCGGAGCCCATACGCTCCATAATGGTGGGAAGACAAGCGTTGAACACAAGACAAAAAGAGGTCGAAACCATCGATTCATATACACCAAGGATTGAATGCAAATTTCATCTTGATACAAAATCGATCTGCTTCGCAATTTGGATATCGCCTCGCAACAGTCTCAACTTTAGGCAGCCGAAACCGTTCTTTGTAGTATGCCAAACGAACATACGTGGCAGTCTTCTGTGAACAAGAATCTTTAAATTTCTATGTCAGCACTGTTGACGGCAATCTCGATTTCTTCTGTGAGAGTGCTTCAGTCAATGTCCTCATCGGTAATCGGCCATTGATCGGGACGTAGTGTTAACCATAAGGGTCCGTTCATCTGGTGCCCGAAGTGAGGTAATCACCTACCTCATTCGGCAATGTCGGGAAAGTGCGCCAATTCCTAGCCCCAACACGGGCTAAACTTGTTCAGTACTTAGCCGATGCACCGCAGTACAAGGACCTACCGGTCAATGATGTCGAAGCGCTTCGAGAACTCAAGGTGGAACTGAAGCATCACCTCACTCGGATTTGTGAGAGTGCTTCAGTCAATGTCCTCATCGGTAATCGGCCATTGATCGGGACGTAGTGTTAACCATAAGGGTCCGTTCATCTGGTGCCCGAAGTGAGGTAATCACCTACCTCATTCGGCAATGTCGGGAAAGTGCGCCAATTCCTAGCCCCAACACGGGCTAAACTTGTTCAGTACTTAGCCGATGCACCGCAGTACAAGGACCTACCGGTCAATGATGTCGAAGCGCTTCGAGAACTCAAGGTGGAACTGAAGCATCACCTCACTCGGATTTGTGAGAGTGCTTCAGTCAATGTCCTCATCGGTAATCGGCCATTGATCGGGACGTAGTGTTAACCATAAGGGTCCGTTCATCTGGTGCCCGAAGTGAGGTAATCACCTACCTCATTCGGCAATGTCGGGAAAGTGCGCCAATTCCTAGCCCCAACACGGGCTAAACTTGTTCAGTACTTAGCCGATGCACCGCAGTACAAGGACCTACCGGTCAATGATGTCGAAGCGCTTCGAGAACTCAAGGTGGAACTGAAGCATCACCTCACTCGGATTTGTGAGAGTGCTTCAGTCAATGTCCTCATCGGTAATCGGCCATTGATCGGGACGTAGTGTTAACCATAAGGGTCCGTTCATCTGGTGCCCGAAGTGAGGTAATCACCTACCTCATTCGGCAATGTCGGGAAAGTGCGCCAATTCCTAGCCCCAACACGGGCTAAACTTGTTCAGTACTTAGCCGATGCACCGCAGTACAAGGACCTACCGGTCAATGATGTCGAAGCGCTTCGAGAACTCAAGGTGGAACTGAAGCATCACCTCACTCGGATTTGTGAGAGTGCTTCAGTCAATGTCCTCATCGGTAATCGGCCATTGATCGGGACGTAGTGTTAACCATAAGGGTCCGTTCATCTGGTGCCCGAAGTGAGGTAATCACCTACCTCATTCGGCAATGTCGGGAAAGTGCGCCAATTCCTAGCCCCAACACGGGCTAAACTTGTTCAGTACTTAGCCGATGCACCGCAGTACAAGGACCTACCGGTCAATGATGTCGAAGCGCTTCGAGAACTCAAGGTGGAACTGAAGCATCACCTCACTCGGATTTGTGAGAGTGCTTCAGTCAATGTCCTCATCGGTAATCGGCCATTGATCGGGACGTAGTGTTAACCATAAGGGTCCGTTCATCTGGTGCCCGAAGTGAGGTAATCACCTACCTCATTCGGCAATGTCGGGAAAGTGCGCCAATTCCTAGCCCCAACACGGGCTAAACTTGTTCAGTACTTAGCCGATGCACCGCACGGCAATCTCATTTCTTCTGTGAGAGTGCTTCAGTCAATGTCCTCATCGGTAATCGGCCATTGATCGGGACGTAGTGTTAACCATAAGGGTCCGTTCATCTGGTGCCCGAAGTGAGGTAATCACCTACCTCATTCGGCAATGTCGGGAAAGTGCGCCAATTCCTAGCCCCAACACGGGCTAAACTTGTTCAGTACTTAGCCGATGCACCGCAGTACAAGGACCTACCGGTCAATGATGTCGAAGCGCTTCGAGAACTCAAGGTGGAACTGAAGCATCACCTCACTCGGATTTTCAGAACTGCCGACCTGATCAACAAGGCGAACGACGAATGGGGGCAATTAACCAAAGGATCTTACTCCAAAGGAAGAGGAAGAACTACGTGAAAAGATGGCGCAAGGCGAAGAAGGTTTCTTGAAAGTGTGGTTCGAAAGTCAAGAAGAACTTGAAAAACTTCCAGAAAATTTAGAAGAAGTTAATCACCATGTATGGGATCACCACGATGATCGAAGTAATAGCAGACAACAAAAACGGCCACGAGGAAGGAACAGCCCAAAAGGACAATATGCGACACAGATCACGTTTCAGCACGACGGACGCCAACATCGACGCTCGGGAATACGATAGAATCATCCAGCCAGCAGTGTTCAGGCTTGCTTTACCTACTCAATAATTGCCAAGTTATACAGGTGATTCGTTGCGTTCCAGTAAGTTCTGGAATTCTTTTGCGATGCGGTCCACAGTCAAAACATATCTCCCGTGCAGAAGTACCACTACTTGCTTGGATACATAAAAGGGCGGTGGGCATGCCGCCATTGAAGGCATTTCAGTCACCACACCTCGGGCACCACATGTTACGATGGGGAAGGCAGCGGCATGACGGAACAGTTTATTGGAATCGGGCGGCCTCTTTTATAATAACGACGATACGTATAAACATCAAGATGGAGACGGTGTTGACGTCTTGATTAACATTAGAAATGGTGATATATTTTGCAATTAAATTGAATTTACGTAACAGCAACAAGCAAATCGAAGGTGATTCAAAACGACTGCTCGCGTTCGTGGCAGACGCGACGAGTGAATGATTACTTTCGCCAGAACTTTCCAGAATTTCTGAACTGCTCTGTCTTCTCAACTGGAATTTTCGTAAACCTTTTGAATGCATCTTAATTTCTTTTTATTGCGCTCGATAGGGATATTATGCTGATTTTAAGAAAAACCATTTCATGCTATAGATATCCTGGAAACGTTAGTAAGAACAGCTGTCACAGACAGCACCATGCTAAACTGCAAGACTCAGTAGAAGATAAAGCGTTAGCTTTGGTAAGATGGGGCAGAGGATAGAACATAAAAAGAGCACCACTGCGGAAACGCATGATTCCGAGTAAGTGAAAGGATGCTTATGTGATAGCAGAGCGCAAATGAGCAGTACGTTCGCACGCGTTTGTTTGCACAGGCGTGTTTGAGTGCGATTTCAACACACACATGCATGACGAGATAGCGAAATACAATAATATTTTGACGAGATACAACAGGTTTGTTGATTGGGATCCCGCTTCCTCAGCATAGTTATCGTTGTCGCAAACACTCCCCCACCCCCCCCCCCCCCCCCCCCCCCCCCCCCCTCTCGCC
>JPKZ01000491.1:44033-54083 GCA_000803305.1 Toxocara canis
CCCCCCCCCCCCCCCCTTCTATTTGTGGTGATTGAACAGCGTATTGTTCGTTCGTATGATTGTTAGCGCTTTTGAATAGAAATCCGCCAATTATTCCATTCCTTTTTTCATCATTTCGAGTTTCTTTCTATGATCGTTTGTTACATGAATGGCACCGTGGATTTTTTTAAAATTACAAGTGAATTCTTCAATCACCGATGGTCGACCTTTCAAGACGCATGATTTCAGAAACAACAATAAGTTATACATTTCCACTTATCCACTTTGTTGACCAACTGCCGTCGCAATGATAGGAACGTCAGAAGGATCACGGGAAAATCAACGAAACAAACAACAGCAGAAAGACAAAGTATTGACGCTGTCCAGCTATGCGATCTCTTGTTGAAATCCAATACCGCTATGACATCGCATTTGAAAATTTGCAAGCGGGGCATAAGATGAAGCCAAAATCAGTGAAGCGAATTATTTCTGGCTTTTTGCCACTCAATATGATACATTTCATGTGTCTTTCAGATGTAGAAAATCATATCATCCTGCTCCCCTCCACCTTTAAACAAGTGCTGATCACTTTAAAAGCCATTCTTCGATTTAGAGTCGAATGCAAGAGCGACTTGTTAATGTTGAATCCAGCGATAAAATGCTTACCCAAAGAAAAAACCAATGTTGTGTACAGCGAAGAAGTAAAACAGGCACAAATAATCAAATAGAACTCTGCAAATGACATTGTTTGTCCCCTTTGGAAGAGTTTATGCGACAACTGCTGCAGCAAAAGGCATTCTTCACAATCTTCGTATTGTTTTCGAAAATCACTCAAAATCAACGAACGAAAAGTAACTGAAGAAAGCACTTTAGTGGAAGTATTCGAGACGTTTTAAAGTTTTATTCACTATTATATTCGTCAACAAAAACAGACACTTCAGGCACATTCGAAACGATAAGCTACACAAATGAAAAGCAAGTCGTAAAGCAGAAACAACATTTACCAATCATGAAAATTTCTAAAGGCACAAGAAGCAACGTGATCCTCTCTCTAATTGATATAGCCACTGAGCATTGATGACGTGCCTACAGGCTGGCATCAATGAACTGGTAAAGCTACTCAAACAGCTATGAATCCTTTCCCAAAACGCTGTCAACGGTGTACTCGAGAAGGTTATAACGATCTAGTTGCACTTTTAAACAAGTAAAATAAGTCCCTATAAGTAGTGTTTTATCGGATGCACAGTACTGCAGTAAACAATGCAATATGTGCGTATGTGGAGGAGAAACAATGCCATAAGGACCAATCGTTGTCGCCGTCTCTCAGAAAACACTACCACAGTGTTTGGAATTATGAAGCGATACGTTCGAATATGTTGAGAAATATGTTGAGGTGAGCAACGTATTTGAACGCCCTATCGCGCTGCATAATAGCGAGAGGCTGAAAACGGGCGGTTAATTAGTGCTAACCTTAAATATACTGATTACTTCATCATGATTCTCTTGCCCTTGAACGTAGGCATCTCTTGGAGTAAACAGTGCAATATGTGCGTGTGTGGGTCATATACAGGACAACACGGCAAGGCTGCGCTGCCCACCNTAGGTCTCCTCTCAGGCACAATGTGAATGGGACTCATCCGATTTTTACACAGCTTTCGAACATAGATAAATGATGAATTGCATTGTGCTACTAGTATCGGAGAAGCACACGCCTCTGATAAGATGAATTCAGATGAATGAGCCATTTGCAGGCAAAAGTTTCCATATACAACAAACAATCGACGAACCAAATGAACAGCGAAAACAGACCTGCCAGGCCCGCGCCATATTAAAAATTTGCTGCACTCGAATACAAAAATCTTAGGGCGTCACGAGTCCTACAGGCCTCAGGGTGTATAACGGAGCACACATGGTAGTTCATCGATGAATTTTATTTTGATTTAAATTGGAACAAAAAAGAATACATGAAGTCGTGGAAGTACGTTGTCGAAATGAAGTGAAAGTTTTCATCACTTTCAGCAATCAACCCTACTAAAAGTGTGCCTTAACCGAAAAAAGCGAACCATTTAAAGCCTTCTGAATCCGAGCGGTCGACACAAAGTACAGAGAAAGATTTAGACTGCCAGACAAAGATGGAAAACAATGATCATACTGTCATATGAATTCTTTAATTATATACGTATCAAGTTCCGACACGATAAAAATTCCTTAAAAAAATTACCTGCACAGCATGAGAAAATTTCGAGAATAACAGCATGAAAAACGCTCACAGTGACGATAGTAAAATGAGCCTAGTTTATAACTGTAAAAAAAGTACGCTCGGGCAATGCTCGGGCAAATAACGTTCGGGCAATGCTTGGGCAAACAACGTTCGGGTAATGCTCCAGCACAAACGTTCGAGCAATGCTCGGGCAAACAACGTTCGGGCAATGCTCGGGCAAACAACGTTCGAGCAATGCTCGGGCAAACAACGTTCGGGCAATGCTCGGGCAAACAACGTTCGGGCAATGCTCGGGCAAACAACGTTCGGGCAGTGCTTTCTATTTCTCACAAGTCTCTAAATACGTCTATCGGAAGAATTTGTTCACTGAAGAGGGGAAGCAAACATTTTCATTATAAACCAATATATTGCTAAATAATGGCGAAAAAAAGAAACAGCATACTGATAATTTCCAGTTAACCAATCCAATTGTTTTAACACCTAACGCAAAATATTCCGACTATAATTGATTATTTCAAGTTTTGAGAGAAAATAAAATAAACTGATTTATAGCAACAAAATGAAACTACATGCACTGTGTCATTCGATTCGAAAAAACACAACAATAAACGTCGGAAGGAAATTGAAAAAAAGTTTCGCTGATTGAGAAGATCTTTGCACTAGCGAAGCGAACTACTCTCGGTTTAACCAATTTAAATTAATCACTTTTTTCTCAAATATTGCGTTAAGAAAACAATACGGAATTTACTTCCGAAGAAGGCCGAAATGAGTTCTAAACACTCTTTTAAATAGCAGAAAACAAAGGCAGCTAAATTTTAAAAACCTGCATACAACGATTTTCAAAAAAGAAAACGAAGAATGTTCTGATCATGAAAAACTTTTGAATGACATAATTTTGATGAAAACGATCCAATGATTTTGGAGCACGGAGTGCGACGGCACGCTAATATGGAGGGAAGCATGAGTGCTGAACAAGAAAATCCTAGAAATACGCGGTATAAAGGCGCAACTGTACTGAAAAAAAGGTTGACATCGAAGACAAAGCCTTTCGTGGAACGTGCGCTTAGGATTCATTGTTAACGCCAAGTTGATATGCTTGCCGGCAAAAAAAAAACCACCAATGAGAATTGTTAAGCTACTGTCATTTTCGAGAAGATATGAATTCGAAAGTTTCGAGGCGAAAAGTTTCCGAATTGCG
This sequence comes from Toxocara canis, assembly GCA_000803305.1. Taxonomy (NCBI): domain Eukaryota; kingdom Metazoa; phylum Nematoda; class Chromadorea; order Rhabditida; family Toxocaridae; genus Toxocara; species Toxocara canis. The sequence continues at coordinate 47,432 of JPKZ01000491.1, forward strand.
CACCATACATCAGCACGAAAGCAAACGAACAACCAGCAAATGAACGTGGAGCAAAGAAGCATTCAAAGACGATTGATTGCTTGGCACATTTCAGCGATTACGATGGTCGCTAAACGACCGTATCTGATTTCTGCAAGTATTGATTTCCTTTATCAACCTGAAATGCACGTGCGAAATATATCATAAAATTCTTCAGCTGATTGCACGTGTACATTCAACACGTACAATATTCGTTTGTTTATATGTTAATATCATAATTTTTCAGAAATGGACTCCAACTGTAGTGCAGATGACGTCATGGAAGTTGGTAAAGAAAACCGAGAATTTTGAATGAAGCACTCAATTTGTCGAAGAGCGTTAACGAAAATTACTTCATTATCGTGGAAAATCTTCTTCGCGCTGCATGATTCTGTAATGTACTTAATCGCTTTGAAAACTTCGCTAGATCTAAAACCAATAGAAAAGATCAGGCATGAACCTCTAAAAATGGATGTGCTTGTGGCACCAGTTCTGCGTTGTGCTTTGCAAGCCCACATCAGCTATGTTTTCTGCGTTTAGAGGCAACCGTAACACACTCGAATAAACCATCTCTGGCGTATGAAAGCAGGAAAAGGGCTCATGCGTTTGCTCGTGTGTGGAGAACATATGCATGTCGAACGCCACGCATCGCTTTAACGAAATGGCACATGGAGAAATGCATAGTATGAACCAATATGTCAACAGCATTGATTGCGAAACGCTTTCGCACATACATCCCTCAGATTCTCGAAAGGTTAATCAGAGTGAAAGTTTGACATTTTCGCACCAATGACCTGAGTGAAGGCAGGATTCATCACATTAAAAAACGTTCGATGGGAAGACTGCTTGAAACTCGTGAAACCTTTGTTGCCGATTTTCCCAAAATTCAGGATGTGCACACAACAGTCTCGTCTCACATTGTTTCAGTTTTTTTTTTTTTGCTGAAAACTACAATCTTCACTACATAAGCCTTCGACGACTGCATTGACTGAAACAACGGGTTCAGCAGTGGAACCAAAAGAACCATTTACGCTTCACAAAGCAGCTTCGCGAAGCGAGAACGATCGCCGTTGTATATTCCATGTTAATCATTGCGAGCAATGAAGTCGAGTTTCGATGCGATGAAGGTTCGCCATATGTGTTCAGGAACTGCTATAAATAATGACAACCGGGCGGCTTCTCGAAGTCGTTCCCAGCACAACCGCTTGATGCGACGGACTGTTATGCAGGTGAAGCCTTTCAGAGTAGGTAGCCGCAGTTCGAGCCACTAACTGCCCATTCTGGTTTAAATCATACTTGCTAACTCCATGATAGAGAGGCGGATGACCAAGCCTACAAATATATACAAAACGGTTCCTTTGGTATGCCCTATGCCTCACAGAGACCGTCTACATCCCCTCGTCAACATACAGTGCGATTTGCAAGGACTATGTCGTCCTTTCTCTGTACGGAAGTAAAATTTTCATGCCTCCACCTTCCTCTTTTATGCTGAAAGTGACAGTGGTGAACTGCCTGCTGCTAAAAACGTAGAACTTTATTACATACTCTTCTCACCGAAATATAAACAAAGAACCACCAAACACGCATACGAGAACACGATGAGCAGCAACACTCAACAACTCTACTCAAATGCACTTCAAATACATCATGCGACACCACCCTCAACTCAATAACAAAGCAACATAAAGCCCGCTTACACATTACTCATCCCAACCAACCTCTCTATGCAGAAAGCAAAAAAGCAGCTGACAACTCTACTGCACTTCAAATACATCATGCGACACCACCCTCAACTCAATAACAAAGCAACATAAAGCCCGCTTACACATTACTCATCCCAACCAACCTCTCTAAGCAGAAAGCAAAAAAGCAGCTGCATGTCTGCTGACTATATGCTTACTGTCGGCAGATGCATCAAACTGGCGAAAGGAACACCAAAAAGCACTACCACAAAGGTTATCAACGAACATATGCAAGCCTGAAATTGCATCATTTCCCGGCCAATGCGTACAATTCCTCTAACATACAGTATTCGCGGAAAGGACGTAAGACAAAGCTAAGTAAGGTAAAAGCCGGCATTTCTGAATCCAATATGAAATCCTCCACATTCGTATGTGGGGACGGTGAAATAAAAGGGTGGTAGCGAAACTGTTCAAAAATTTGCTGAGGAAATCATATACAATCACAAAGACGAATCTTACGACCAGATGAAGAGAGCTCATAGGAGGATTACTTCAATGTACCACATCACATCACAGCTCATACCACCACAGCAGTAAATGTTTCCCATCTACATCCCGCACTTATGATGAAGGTATAGATTACGTTAAGGCTTATACGTCGCATGACCGTTGATTTCAGGTACGACTGAAGCAAATAATTTCATTGGCTAAAGTTCATTCAAGAAACTGAAATTTTAAGGTTATGGTTCGAATAATTGCGGAATGAGTAAAACATGAATTCGCAACCAACATGGGAAAATTGGATAGTCCTGCAAGAGATCATCGACAACTTGAACTCTAATTAGAGACGATAGGCGCTTTTCAGTTGGCAATGAACGAAACTACTACTTCCCACCTCACTCAGTCAGTGGGACAGACTTATGCCAATATCTTTCACATCATCAAAAGTATCTTAAATGAAATTGTTCGCTCTAAATCAACAAAAACGCCTCAAAACAATCACCTTTTCAAGTGTCCACTAAAAATTTAGTGCCCGGCAAAAATGAAAGGCCGCAAATAGCAAACACACAAATAAGAAGAGTCATTGCATACTGGCGCACTGAACAAAAACCGTTAAATGGTAAATACAAGACAATCGATTGGATGAATTACTTTAACTTTAATAAAAACCTATGCGATGAGGGAAAAATATTTGCAAACCTATAGTGCTGAATTAAGAGTTCGTCGTAATACTCGAGAAAATCAAAGCAAATTGGAAAAATAAAACACGATAAAAACCAATCTTTTTGCTCCCTTCCAGTGGTTTGCGTTAATCAACTTTAGCGATAAATTGTGTTATTAAGAAATTACTTAATGATAATGAGTCCCATAAAAACAAATACAATCCCGCATCATCTAGCGATAAGAAATCGTTGACTGCTTGATAGTGGCAAGAAAACGATGGAAAAATATGGTCTATACCCACACCTAACAAAACGTCCACAAAAATCATCCGCAACTGGCTCAATTCGCTAGGGCCCAAATTCAAAAACAACGCCGCAACATCAAACATGATCATATTTTTAAAGGACTACACACTGCAACCACAGTTCACTTAAAAACTTCAAAAAAAGAGAACCATTAGTAAAGGTATAAAGAATTACTGATATAGAAAAATAATAACAAAAAAATACTCGAACTTCAAAAAACCGCGTCTCTTCAAAAAAAAAAAAGCTAACAATAAAACACAACTTTACAATTAATTTAACGAGTCGAAAATGCGTACTCACCTCTCTGAAGTGATCAAATATAAAGCACAGCAGGTTCAGTTGAGGTGACACTACCATCAATATTTCCATTCAGCCAGCATTCATTTTTGAATACATTATAATAGTTTCGTTATAAATGATTTGATGTGGCAGAGCAATTTTCTACAATAACGACCATGTCAGGTTCATCGAATGCTTTACATATTGTACGCATGCTCCATGTGATCGTATATCAACACTCCTACGACACAAATTTTATTGCACTACAAGCCTGACACGACCTATATGCCTCCTTGGAAATGTGCCACACCAAATGAACCACTGTGCGTAAGGAAGGAAATGAGATATATGAACGGTCAATTAAAGCCCGATAATTTGCACTCATTCAGTAAAACAACGTCGTCTTCCTATTTTAAATCGCCGATGTCCATAAAACCGAGCTTTTTTCACCAGCTAATGTGGGTCAACAAAAAGTTTTTTCAACAAATATCATTTATGAGTTAATCATGCCAAATTTCCAGACTGACTGCGATCTCCTTCAATCCATGAATCATTTTCGCACCTGTGATTGCAATCATTATGGAAGCCCTCTAATTCTCTTATTTTCTTCTTCTTCTTTTACATCTTTTTCACATAAGCTTGTCAGATCCTACCGTGATTCAACTACGGCTTGCAAAAGTCACCCGAAGAGAACCATTAGCTCATCTGTGGCAAGTTAGCATCCACAGACCGCCACTGTTCGAATTAACTTAGTATATGCACACTGGGTGCCATTTCCAAACAGTAAAGTGAAACATTTCTCGGTTCAGATAACTGCATCAAGAAATGAGCTCAACAATGAGCTGCAATGAAATCAAGCAAGAGTGAAACCACGAGTGTTCTCAAGGCAGATCAGTAATCGTCTGCGCATCTCCTCCCGGTCAGTAATTGGCGGCAAATCAAGCAAATTGAAACAAGTGTGTGCCACCGGGATCGCTTTCTTGTCACCACACGGCTGCACTGTCATTTTTACTGCCGCCATACCCTAGAACGATAAGCCTGCACAACTTGCAAAAAAAGTTCAATTTCATTTCGTAACTGAAGCATCGGAAGCGTCCTATTTTCACAAGTACTAAAAATCATGAGCGCACATTTTGTTCTCTTTAGGTCCTTGTAACTTGCTCATCAAACGGAACGCCGCTCGATTTCAAGGACGATGAAAAAATGAAAATGTGCCTGAAGTAGCAAAACATTTCATAAAGCGTATAAGAAAAATGCCCTTACTCCACATCGAATGGAATGCTGCAAATGTGCGATTAATGCTCACTAATAATAATAGTTCCAAACAAGCATCATCTCTCATTAGCAATCATCAACAAGCGTCGTGAGCCAAAAGCCATCTCCAAATCGGCTAACTATCCCCCAGTACAATAAGCATTTCTCTAACTAGTAAAATTTATTCAAGTTTGAACTATCAGAACGACTTTGTACATGACTAAACTGCACATAGCAGTGATCCCCATGGATTTAGATAATCCATCGATTTTTAACGAAAGGTGGCTCTTTAAAGCGGAGGAAGATTCTCCTTAATCGAAAAGGCAGAAAATATACCGAATACTCATGGGTAGTGCTATCACTTTCCGACGGACCAAATATTCATAGACGTCACTAGAACATTCAATCCACGAGATGTCCTCATGCAAAAAAAAAGGGAAAATCGATTTCAGAAAATGAACATTCGCGTGGACCCTATAAGCGTAATATGAATTCCGGAATACAGAACTTATTCGCTGAAAAAGCAATCCGATGCTGACATCTATCCACTTGTTAGGACGAACCCCTAGAACTGCGAATGGAACTCTGCACCGGTGACATGCAGTACTGTTTCAATATCGCCTTTTCCAGGACTGCAGCGCTCCGCTTCGTATTCATTCCAAGGTTTCAATAAAATGAAACTACATTAAACTATGCTTTTCCACGCCTAGTCTTCCATTCCATTGTATTCTTTTCCGTGCCGATGAATGAGCCGGCACAGAACGGCATGTTTGAAGTGATGCGCAACTTCACGCAAATAATAAAGCAACGGTCGAAACGATGTACCTGCAAAGGTATTCGTGTAGTGCCCATGAGGAACTGTAGGAATTTCTTCCTCTGTTCGAGAGTGAACTCAAAGAAAACTTCCCAGAAACATCGGATCACTTTGTGATCTGCGTAATAGACCCCTTTGTACTCAGTATTCTGCAAAATAAAGATTGTAATCTTCTGTTACTGAAGAAAAAAAATCATTTCAAACGAAGCTGAAGTGCTGCTTAAGTGAGCCGATCTGCACGATTTTTACGAAAAGCGAAACGTAGGCTAGCAACATGTATGAAAAAACAGTGTAAGTGATGGGTTAGCGACTGACGAGAACTATCGCTTGATATTTAGGCATTCTCATGCCGGCCTCAGTGTAGGCTCCACTGCAACTAAGATTTCGCCAAACGGCTCCAAGTTCATAACACATCATCCATTCCTTTGCTTACAAGACCCTCATGCCAAATATCCTTCCGGAATGAACATTGTTAAACAGCCACATATGTGGTATACTAAATCGAAAAAACTTTTGACGAACCTCATAGCCTAAAAAGCGAAAACTTTTGTATCTCTACAGCAGTAAAAAGGAAACAAAACTGAGCAACGGAATAAGACAATGCAACCTTCCGGAAGACAACCCAATCATAATTTTCGTTGCCGATCACCATTTCCATAAGCTCCTGCGGTTGGAAGAATTGAAGAATACGCGAGTGGATCACTGTACGAAAGCCTTCGTCGAACGATTTCAGCTGCTTTGCAATCTCACCATCATTTCCTTCTTCTAACCTCTTCGTCACGTACAACTTAAAACGTTTTTCGCTAACATGTGGCATACTGCTTCACAAAAGCTTCGCTTAGTTAAACTTAGCTCTAAACTTTTGATAACGATGAAAAACAACAAATTATTACCTGACTTAGGCAAACCTTTAGCGAAATTGAAACAAACAAACGTTTAAGTTAAAAGACAGCGAGGTAATTACTTTTTTATCAAATTGTGACGTTGCAATTTTGCTTCCCCTGCCTTTCCCACAAGAACCCCTCATCTCTTCCATGACTTCAAAGTCCACTCTCTGCCCTCAATAGCACATATGTTTTGAATACAACGTGAAATAAAACTTGACGAAGTGATGAACAAAGTGAAAAATTTGATGA
>JPKZ01000491.1:58684-93542 GCA_000803305.1 Toxocara canis
ACGATAAAAACCAATCTTTTTGCTCCCTTCCAGTGGTTTGCGTTAATCAACTTTAGCGATAAATTGTGTTATTAAGAAATTACTTAATGATAATGAGTCCCATAAAAACAAATACAATCCCGCATCATCTAGCGATAAGAAATCGTTGACTGCTTGATAGTGGCAAGAAAACGATGGAAAAATATGGTCTATACCCACACCTAACAAAACGTCCACAAAAATCATCCGCAACTGGCTCAATTCGCTAGGGCCCAAATTCAAAAACAACGCCGCAACATCAAACATGATCATATTTTTAAAGGACTACACACTGCAACCATAGTTCACTTAAAAACTTCAAAAAAAGAGAACCATTAGTAAAGGTACAAAGAATTACTGATATAGAAAAAAATAATAAAAAATACTCGAACTTCAAAAAACCGCTTCTCTTAAAAAAAAGCTAACAATAAAACACAACTTTACAATTAATTTAACGAGTCGAAAATGCGTACTCACCTCTCTGAAGTGATCAAATATAAAGCACAGCAGGTTCAGTTGAGGTGACACTACCATCAATATTTCCATTCAGCCAGCATTCATTTTTGAATACATTATAATAGTTTCGTTATAAATGATTTGATGTGGCAGAGCAATTTTCTACAATAACGACCATATCGGGTTCATCGAATGCTTTACATATTGTACGCGTGCTCCATGTGATCGTATATCAACACTCCTACGACACAAATTTTATTGCACTACAAGCCTGACACGACCTATATGCCTCCTTGGAAATGTGCCACACCAAATGAACCACTGTGCGTAAGGAAGGAAATGAGATATATGAACGGTCAATTAAAGCCCGATAACTTGCACTCATTCAGTAAAACAACGTCGTCTTCCTATTTTAAATCGCCGATGTCCATAAAACCGAGCTTTTTTCACCAGCTAATGTGGGTCAACAAAAAGTTTTTTCAACAAATATCATTTATGAGTTAATCATGCCAAATTTCCAGACTGACTGCGATCTCCTTCAATCCATGAATCATTTTCGCACCTGTGATTGCAATCATTATGGAAGCCCTCTAATTCTCTTATTTTCTTCTTCTTCTTTTACATCTTTTTCACATAAGCTTGTCAGATCCTACCGTGATTCAACTACGGCTTGCAAAAGTCACCCGAAGAGAACCATTAGCTCATCTGTGGCAAGTTAGCATCCACAGACCGCCACTGTTCGAATTAACTTAGTATATGCACACTGGGTGCCATTTCCAAACAGTAAAGTGAAACATTTCTCGGTTCAGATAACTGCATCAAGAAATGAGCTCAACAATGAGCTGCAATGAAATCAAGCAAGAGTGAAACCACGAGTGTTCTCAAGGCAGATCAGTAATCGTCTGCGCATCTCCTCCCGGTCAGTAATTGGCGGCAAATCAAGCAAATTGAAACAAGTGTGTGCCACCGGGATCGCTTTCTTGTCACCACACGGCTGCACTGTCATTTTCACTGCCGCCATACCCTAAAACGGTAAGCCTGCACAACTTGCAAAAAAAGTTCAATTTCATTTCGTAACTGAAGCATCGGAAGCGTCCTATTTTCACAAGTACTAAAAATCATGAGCGCACATTTTGTTCGCTTTAGGTCCTTGTAACTTGCTCACCAAACGGAACGCCGCTCGATTTCAAGGACGATGAAAAAATGAAAATGTGCCTGAAGTAGCAAAACATTTCATAAAGCGTATAAGAAAAATGCCCTTACTCCACATCGAATGGAATGCTGCAAATGTGCGATTAATGCTCACTAATAATAATAGTTCCAAACAAGCATCATCCCTCATTAGCAATCATCAACAAGCGTCGTGAGCCAAAAGCCATCTCCAAATCGGCTAACTATCCCCCAGTACAATAAGCATTTCTCTAACTAGTAAAATTTATTCAAGTTTGAACTATCAGAACGACTTTGTACATGACTAAACTGCACATAGCAGTGATCCCCATGGATTTAGATAATCCATCGATTTTTAACGAAAGGTGGCTCTTTAAAGCGGAGGAAGATTCTCCTTAATCGAAAAGGCAGAAAATATACCGAATACTCATGGGTAGTGCTATCACTTTCCGACGGACCAAATATTCATAGACGTCACTAGAACATTCAATCCACGAGATGTCCTCATGCAAAAAAAAAGGGAAAATCGATTTCAGAAAATGAACATTCGCGTGGACCCTATAAGCGTAATATGAATTCCGGAATACAGAACTTATTCGCTGAAAAAGCAATCCGATGCTGACATCTATCCACTTGTTAGGACGAACCCCTAGAACTGCGAATGGAACTCTGCACCGGTGACATGCAGTACTGTTTCAATATCGCCTTTTCCAGGACTGCAGCGCTCCGCTTCGTATTCATTCCAAGGTTTCAATAAAATGAAACTACATTAAACTATGCTTTTCCACGCCTAGTCTTCCATTCCATTGTATTCTTTTCCGTGCCGATGAATGAGCCGGCACAGAACGGCATGTTTGAAGTGATGCGCAACTTCACGCAAATAATAAAGCAACGGTCGAAACGATGTACCTGCAAAGGTATTCGTGTAGTGCCCATGAGGAACTGTAGGAATTTCTTCCTCTGTTCGAGAGTGAACTCAAAGAAAACTTCCCAGAAACATCGGATCACTTCGTGATCTGCGTAATAGACCCTTTTGTACTCAGTATTCTGCAAAATAAAGATTGTAATCTTCTGTTACTGAAGAAAAAAAAATCATTTCAAACGAAGCTGAAGTGCTGCTTAAGTGAGCCGATCAGCATGATTTTTACGAAAAGCGAAACGTAGGCTAGCAACCTGTATGAAAAAACAGTGTAAGTGATGGGTTAGCGACTGACGAGAACTATCGCTTGATATTTAGGCATTCTCATGCCGGCCTCAGTGTAGGCTCCACTGCAACTAAGATTTCGCCAAACGGCTCCAAGTTCATAACACATCATCCATTCCTTTGCTTACAAGACCCTCATGCCAAATATCCTTCCGGAATGAACATTGTTAAACAGCCACATATGTGGTATACTGAATCGAAAAAACTTTTGACGAACCTCATAGCCTAAAAAGCGGAAACTTTTGTATCTCTACAGCAGTAAAAAGGAAACAAAACTGAGCAACGGAATAAGACAATGCAACCTTCCGGAAGACAACCCAATCATAATTTTCGTTGCCGATCACCATTTCCATAAGCTCCTGCGGTTGAAAGAATTGAAGAATACGCGAGTGGATCACTGTACGAAAGCCTTCGTCGAACGATTTCAGCTGCTTTGCAATCTCACCATCATTTCCTTCTTCTAACCTCTTCGTCACGTACAACTTAAAACGTTTTTCGCTAACATGTGGCATACTGCTTCACAAAAGCTTCGCTTAGTTAAACTTAGCTCTAAACTTTTGATAACGATGAAAAACAACAAATTATTACCTGACTTAGGCAAACCTTTAGCGAAATTGAAACAAACAAACGTTTAAGTTAAAAGACAGCGAGGTAATTACTTTTTTATCAAATTGTGACGTTGCAATTTTGCTTCCCCTGCCTTTCCCACAAGAACCCCTCATCTCTTCCATGACTTCAAAGTCCACTCTCTGCCCTCAATAGCACATATGTTTTGAATACAACGTGAAATAAAACTTGACGAAGTGATGAACAAAGTGAAAAATTTGATGATAGGAATGAGGGAGAAGGTCATAATGCCGGATTATGCCAAGACGGTACTATCATGAACCACTGCATGAGGATATGTCTCTCCAGATAACATATCCATAAACCTACGAAATCAGTGAATCTGAAAATAAATACAAAGAAATTCTTCTTCGATGATGCACGCTAAGTCTAACTAAGATTGCATTTAAAGATGCCGTTAACTTCTACGCTTCAAGACCTTCCCTCGCCCCCCCCCCCCCCCCCCCCCCCAAAACAACACTCTGCAAGCCCCCCCCCCCCCCCTTCTCGAAATAAGGTACCCAACCAAAAATATACAAAAATATAGAAAACACCTACTTTCACAAATTCGGCCTTATTTTCTTGAGTTACAGCAATTTCGGCACCATTCTCTTTTAGCTCGACTTCTTTTGAATAACCGAGTAGCGAAAGAGAGATCACAAACGTTAGTCCAAACACCTCAGCCAAATCATCTTTGTCATAATCGAGGATTCCCTGAAGTGACCTGGAAAACATTTCGATTGCAATTGCTCGTATCAAATGTGACTTGAAAAAAAAGCATCTGAAATGGGCGAACTGAGTTCAACTTCATCCTCTATCCCCTTTCCTTCTGCTCCAACTCAGCTTCCTCTTCAAAACTTGCGCACCTTTTCAACATTCAATCTCACACAGGGTCTCTGAAAATTCCGTGGTCCCTCCATTTAGCATATTCTTCTTGGAGAAGCCATTTCATACAAAACAATCTCTTCGATTCAGTCTCTGACTCAAACAAAGTCTCTTCATCTCCCTTTTTTCCTCTTGCTATGGCCACACAGCAAAGAAACATCTAAGCCTAAGAAAACAAAGTGTTGGCAATTGCCTTCAAAATAGGAAGTGAATTTGCCTAAGCTACCTACCCTAAAAAAGTTAATGGTTCAAGCGAGAAAGGAACGGGATAGACCTCGTTTTGCCAGCAGGTGGCAGATGCTGTGCATGAAAGTATTTTTTCCGGATACGTAGCGAAAGATCAAAGTGGGAATATAACGGTTTGCAAATATAGGCAAAACGATCGTTGCGATTTTGCTTGAGACTCAAGCTTCTCGAATCAAACAAGCTGAACGAGTTTTTTGAAGTCTACTTCACTTAAGACCTATATATTGATTCCAGCAGTACATGTTATGTTCAATGGGTCAAAAGTCAGATCTTTCTTAATGCCAGTGAAGCTTCCCATAAATTCATGAGTGACACAACTCGCTCGACATGAGCTGGAAGTGACATAATTCAGGCAAGCTGGAAGAGACACCATCTTCGAAGTCTCCGCCAGTAGCTCTGTCTTCAACTTCTATTCCTTTGGTATTTGTTCAAAGACGTCTAAAAGAAGTACAACCTTGCTTCAGTAGGACTAAGTTCGTCGAGGTCGTCAAGTGATAGCGGTTGATTGAGGATCTTCTTGTAAAGTGCCAAGGGAAAAGGAAAATCGACCAGAACGTTGTTGTAGATGGCCAACGCACAAAGTACGCCCGTTAATTTGAAACTCAACGGATCGGTTTCCACTCCCGAAAACCAAATCAAATGAGATTCATCGTCCTCCACGAACATCCCATATCTACAACAACACCATCATTGTCCTAAGAACAAATTTATCAGCAAAAAAATTCATGAACAGTCGATCAACGACGCTTGTATATTCTTTATTAAATTAAGTTAATCTGCTATGTTTCTTCGCACGAGAAATTCTCATTCTATTCTATACTATGCTTTTTACAGAACCGAACTGCGCCACACCACTCTGCGACACTAACGAGTGAAATTAGACTCGAAAATATCATTGCAATTATTTCGCACCCAATTTTGTTGCAACTTTTACGTTATATTCTATATTGTAGAAAAGAACTTTTTAGGATAATATAATTTAAGGGAAAACAGCATCATTGGTACCGAAACGATGAAACTGCATTTAGTTTAGTAGTCCTCGGAAACTGCTCATATTCTTTTCATCTCTCTCTTAGTACTTCTTCCTAGCCCCACCCCCCTACCCTCCCCTCCAGAGGGCAGAAGCTCACCTAAAGCATCCCCTAATTATCTGCTGATTCAAAATGACCAAATTCACAACTCCACCCTTATGGTGTTTACATAAAACTACTTTTTGCTGTCAGGAAGCTTCACTGCAGAAGCACAACACCCAAGAGCGAATTCACAAAGTTACCTATGAGCGGTTTAAACCACTGATCCGCTATCCCTTTAACCACTTCATTGTGCGCCGTGTTTCGCTTGTAATTACACGTTTTTGCGAATTTACGCAACCAAGGCGGAATCAACGCATCTCATTGTGTGGTTTTTGATATCATGCGCTAGGAAAAAAATTACAGCACAGAATCCTGATTATGAAACTCTTACTTATGCCCCCAATTTCGAATAGAACAGACATCAAAAGCAAACCCATAGGGCCTCAGTTCTAAAAGACGCGAAGAAAGAAGCACCCCGAGACCAAATTTTCCTCAGAAGATAAGTTAGAAAGCAAACAACGCCATGAAAAATCCCCATGGGCCACTAGAAATGTGATCGGGGGCAAGCACAGATAAACGTGAAGATCGAAAATTTAGCAGCTTATGGAACTCTGTACTTGTATTTTATATGCTATTGTTGAATGTGGAAATACTGATTCTATGTCAAACGTACATAAATATGGTTCAAATTAAGGAACACTACGGATAATAAGTCATTATCGGGCGCAGCTACCAGTGCGAATGCCACTTTAAAAAAACAAAAACGTACGTTGGTTGAAGGAGTTCCTGGAACAGAAGCATAAAGAACTCCTTTTTAATACCACCCGCATCATCGCCCTCTTCACCACGAAATGTCACCTGAAATTCCCTAATAGCAAACAAAGTGGGCATAACTGTCGTTATTTGGAATAAAAAAACCAAAAATTCACTTGCAGAGTTTCTTTTGTGTTCGTGCAAAACTTTTCTCACTCTTCCGAAGTCCAAACAGCGTTTCTATGCATGCAAATGTTCCTTGGCCGTAGGGCCTCCACGCCCAAAAATGAAATAGCGAAACATCGTGAGGAGAACAAACGAGATCGCCATGGAACTAAAAAGGTGTAAGTGGGGGGAAAAACTCCTACGAGGCCGAAAGAACACCATCGGAAAGCGTAAACATAACGAGCCTCCACTAACACTATAGTACTACACCCGCAATGGCTTTGCGCTTCTCGACTCCTGGATTAAAAATATTTCTAAATGGCACCTCTTCCCGTCAACCTCCTAACTCGGCCGAGTAAGAACAATTAATACTTTAAAAAAGGCATGCATTACTCACATTAATCGTTACTTATACGCGCCGCGATAAAATTGTATTTGAACAACGCATTGTTATGACGGCGCGCACATGCGTATTTCTGTGTGTCTGCTCGAATGCTCGATATTTTCATCCCGAGGAGCAAGATGCCAGGCATATAAGATCTTATAAATATTACCCTCATTTGCTGCGCCAACTCTTGAACTAATCCAATCCACTGACTTTGCAGGGGATCATACACCGTGCCAGGAAAAATTCGCACGCATTTTTAACCAATCAGGTTAGACTTTACACAAGGTCACAGAAAAACCAAACTGTTTAAGAGATTCGAGCAAGCAGCTGGATCAGTCAGTAACTTAAGAAATCAGTCTGTCTGATGGCTGGAAATGCCAAAGCACCTACTGCGGCAGCTCCCAAGCATACTACCTGCTTACATGAAGTTGTCCGATTTGCATACTCGCGATCATCAATGCTGTTACTATCCTGTCGAGGTATGAAAGTGCAATTTTTCGGCTATTTAGACAGTAGCATTGAAGTTGGATACCGCAAAGATCTCTTCCCCCATCCCACTTCACCGACTAATCTCAGGAATTTTTCATGCATTTAGAACGCTCGTCCCACTAAATGCACCTAACATGCCTTTCAGCGCTCTAAGCAATCTCTGGGCGCACAACGGCAAATAAATGAGAAAACCTTAAGCGGTTTCTTCAGATCGATGCTTTTCGATGAAAGCAACGCCAACATAGCGTCGTCGACAATATTCTCTCGTGAAACGTTGATTATGAAGAAAGGATCCGCTTGGACGAGCAATTGAAACGGAAATATCAACGTTGCACCCGCCGTCATCGATAACTGAAAACTTACATCTGCCTTATTTTGGCAGCTTGAATTCGAATTGCTTATGCAGTCCCTCAAAACTCAAAACACTACAAGAACGGTGTGGGGAAATCCACCCCCCCCCCCTCACCCTCCGAAGGAAATCGTTGAAAAATTATGGAAATATTCCCCTCTACCCGAGACCCTGAATAAGTGGGCGAAGAATCGTTGATAAAAAATTTTTGCCGAAGTGCCAACTGCACCTCACCGAACGCATCATTGCCAATACGTACATCGCACAAATTGCGTGTTCTGGCCTACTGCTTAGAATTCCCGAATCTCTTTGGCTTGTTTCAAAGTTCAACTACTCAAACGGCATTTTGTACGTGAGCAACATCAGCGCATACTGGTAATACGGCGTTCGCAATATACACAGACCATCAGGTTTGTTTTGAAACGCTCAAATATGATTTCATTTTCTCTTATGCTTTGCTCTCGAGCAATGGTCACTTGAAATTTTCAATTCCCCTCCCCTACCAATGTGGGCCAGTCCTAGTTAGGATTCTGGGAATTTTTGTAACAAGTGTCCCATGCAGATATTATAAAAGTTCATGGAATACTCGAAGTGTATCGACGCTCATTTCCGAAATGCATTGCTTCAAATATCCTTGCCCTCCCACATCTGGCGCTCATGGGATTCCAATGCTCCCTTAACGATTCAAAATTCGAAGTGTCGAACTCAGAACACTGTTACCAGGAACTCAATCCATTTTCTGTGTTTCAACCAACGTCCCTATTGCTTTTCCTGCTACAGTAAAAGATAAGACTTTAAGCACTCACCAACACTAATCTCACCTTATGCAGCAGTAAAATCACTCTACGCTCTCATAAGAACACCATCCATTCACATGGAAGCATTAGGAAACAGTGACATCAGTGTGCGAGAAAGTAACTTCTTTGGACTGTACTCTATTGCATTACGATGCGACAAATACCGACATCAAAACAAAGTTCAGAGATAAGACTTGAAGCACTCACCAACACTCAGAGATATAATCGAGCACTCACATTACTTAGCTTTTTGAGAAACACCATGCATACTTGTATTATTGATACAAAAAGTATTCATTCCTTTTGAACTGTACTGCATTTGAAACGACACAATGCGGTATCCACATTAAAGTGAGGATCCGAAAAACGATGCCATTTGATCTTGGGGGGAAATGTACAGTACTCATTAGAACGGCGACACAATTAAATCACTCGTGAAACCACACGCTTTCAAAAAAAAACAAATTGCGATCAATCTCACAGCAGCAAAGAATTCCACCACAAACCAACATAGCGTAAACACTTTTGCATGTTTGCACATCAGCATACTAGCCACTTCACCCCGATTACTTAATTTCTGGTTACCGGCTGCGGATGGAGCATACTAGTGCCGAATAAGACTACAAAAGGCGGTAAGGCAGGCGTAAATAATCATTTTGTGGCAGAAAATGAAGCCGCAAACGATACCATCTTCCTTCGAATAATTACAAGACGCAAGGAACATTGAGCTGCGTTGCATACGAGATTTTAAAAAAAAAAATTCGAGAAAAGCCTGCCTGCATTTGAATTTGCGCTTCTAAGTGAAGAAGCATTGATTTGACTTCAGCGTTCATAAGAAACGGATAATTGGACCATGCGAACGCACCGTGTACTTCCTGGAAGATGCATGATACGTGTAAACAAATGATTAGAATCTTGTAAATGATTTATCTTTAATGCTGTCCAATACTAATAACGAACGGCACATGGTGCAAAACGTCGAATAATCCCGACATCGTACCACGTAATTTGTGCTTCTTTCTGTCACTTCTTTTGTGATGTGACATTTAACTGTGAAACAGATCTACTGTGCCGCGAGCTGACATTTGATTGCGAAAGCCGTTTGATCGTTTTCATATCGCATTTCTCTGGCTGCCTCGTCAACGACATTTCTCGTTTTCCTCCGCTCCCCTCGCTACCTCCCATTGCGTACATATATCGATGCACTGACCTCATAGGCGTTGTGTGTGCATGTGTGTGTATGTTAAGTGGTGAATAAACGCCTTTCTCTTGGTTACGCGCTTGCTGCACGCTGGATCGTCGGCTCATCAGCTCAGCCCGGCAACCCCTAAACTCGAATCAACGCACTGGCCAGACATAAGCAATCGCGAACAGCGACCACAGCTTTCCAAGCCATGCTGCAAATCTTGCTTAAGGAGCAAGATGAGCGAGCCGCTCGACAAACTCCTCAAAAAGGATGCCAAATGGAAATGGACCCAGCAACAGAAGCAGTCCTTCCAGCAACTCAAAAGCATCGTTTACTCAGACCTTCTCACTCGTGATCCAGAGCTCAGCATTATCGCGGCAGATGACGCAACCGATAATGGAATCGCAGCAGTAATTCAGTATAGCATGCCGCACGGGTCCGTCAAGGCTGTTGCTCACGCATTTCGAGACCTTACCCCGCCGAACAAAACTACAACCAAATTGAGAAAGGACTAGCTCTCACCTTTGCTGTCATGAAGTTCAAAAAATGATCTTTGGCGGACATTTCACGCTTCTCACAGATCACTGTCCTCTCCTGGGAATCTTTGGCAGCAAAAAGGGCATGCAGAAACACTTTGCGAAACGTCTTCATCGCTGGGCAACCCTCTTACCTGCTATGGCTTCACGATCGAATATCGAAAGACGTCACACTTTGGATAAGCTGATGCTCTCTTACGTCTGATCTCCAGGCAACGCGAACCAGAAGAAGAGGTCGTCATCGCACTATCTCAAACCGACTTTGACTTCAACGTTATGACGGAGAACATGCCTCTGACACACGAGACTCTTCGCTCAGAAACCGAGAAGGATGAAATTCTCCGACCTGCTATCACTTATACGTCACCTTCACGGCCGGATATAAAACAGCTGCGAAAACTCCTCACATGGTCGGGACTTGAACTGTACCACCGCAATCGCAACGCCCTCACTGTCAAACAAGGATGTCTGATATATTCGCGGACCGCGTCACCGCACCACAGACTTTTCGTCCCAAGGTCCTCAAAGCCCCGCAACGCGGCCATCCAGGAACTATGCGCAGAAAATCGCTTGCGCACTTATGTTTATTGGCCTCTCTTCGACAAAGATATAGAACGTCTCGTCAGTCCATGCTCCGCATGCGCACTAGCAGCAAAGAACCCAGTCAGAGAACTTCACTTATGGCCGAACGCTACGAAACCGTGGTAGTGCATCCACCTTGACTATGCAGGACCTTTCATGGGCCACAACTTCCTCGTCATTGTCGATGCACACGCTGTGTCCAGAAATTTCCCGCATGGCATCGACGATGTCATTGGCAACTATCAACACTCCCTGAGGGCTATTCGTTCGCTACGGTCTTCCCGAAACTATCGTCAGTGACAACGGCATTCAGTTCTCCTCTTACGACTTCCAGCAGTTCCGCATCTCCAACGGAATCTGTTACATTTTTTCTCCGCTCTACTACTTTCAGTCGGATGCGCAGCCGCAAAGATTCGCCGACAAGTTTAAACGCGTCATGCTCAAGCTGAGAAGGGAGGGAACCGTCCCAGAAATAATGCATACTATTCCAGGGACATACCAAACAACACCGAATGCTTCCCCTCCTGAAAGCAAGACTCCAACAGAGCTCTTCCTGGGTCGCGTCATCCCGCATCTCGCTCGACCTGCTCAAACCTATACCGGTCCAGCCTCTCGAACGTGACTCAAGGATGGAACAACAGTTTAATCATCATAACGATGCTCGCTCACAACAGTTTGATACTGGCGATACCATTTACGCTCGGCATCGCCAAGGACAAAATCGGAGGCCTGGAACAATCAAGGAATGGATCGGCGGCAGACTATATCAAGTACAGATAGCAGGCAGAACAATTACGAGATTCCATGTCAATCAGCTGCGCAAACGATACATTCGAAGGACAACAACATCACACAGAGCACCAGTAGATCATATTGCAAGAACCTTTCGGATTCGCCCTAAGGAAACAGAAATGACTGAAACAGTCACCTTCGATGTTTACGCCGCGCACATTTTGAGAACTTCCACACTTCGTTTCCACCTGATATGGTCTTTTGCCCGATCACTAAGGCCGTTCCTGGAAGCACCCGACGGAACTGGTAGGCGATCTTTGAGATCAGCCCTGCACTGGAAATCATCTCACATAGTTCATAGCATAAGGCATTATTAAAAATGGGCGAACGCTCCCGTTGGAGCCCTCAAAAGATGGTCACGCAACAATCCCCTCCACTTCATATTTAAAACGAAGGGACATTAACTTACACCAAACGCCCATCTGGCGTAATCGTTGGCGATATCGACTTTCTGTTTGAGTATGTGCAAATAGAATTTATCGAGTGCGACCTTCTTGTACTTGCTGTTAATGTGGCTGAGTATAGCCAAGACCTGACATAGTGATAGCGCAGATGCGTCGTTTGTTGGCTCTTGGTCAACCAGTTGGTGCAGAGCTGACACCAGAGAAGTCACCAACCGGTTGAAGTGACGTGGCTCTAACGCACTCCACCACTGCTCTAAAAAGTCAAAGATACCATAGATATGCAAAAAAAAAAACATCAGCAAGCATGCTAATGGAACTGGCACGATAGGCGCTTCAGGCAACTTATTGGAACAGCCAGTTTCATCAAGTGCCAAAGTCTTCCACTAACGACGTTTTCCTGTAATCTTAAAAACGGAAAATGCTACCCGATCGGTTCCAAAATGTACAATTCTCTTCTCATTCACGAATGAAACTTCCTCCCGGGGGCTGATAAACTGAACTGAAAGTGAGTACAGCAGATCGATGAGATGATCCTAGCGTACAGACTCGGCTTACCAAATTCTACAACCCGAACTTCAGCTGTTCCCGAGTTGGAATTACCGGACAGACAGACGCACACACAAAAGCACACACGCACAAATAAGCAGAGACAAGATGATGCTACAGCGCGATTAGCAAATTGAAAACCTTCCGACGCGCACAAAAATGAAAACTTAAGATAGTAGCAGGAAATTCTAAAAACTTGAGGACTGTTTTTCGCATTGTACATTAGGTGAGAAATTCTAACCGAATAAATTTAATTACTAACTGAATTATTAAATAAAATACACTGAATAAATTTAATTATTAAATAAAGTAAACCGACAAAGAAATAAAAAATAAGCAAAAAATGGATAAAGGAATCGATAAACACATAAGAAACGAACCCAAAACAGAGCGGCTAGACGCGTTAAGTAAATGAACTGCCCGAACAAAAGGCAGATGGAGGGTCTTAGCGAGTTGCAACGATGGAGAGGAGAAGAAAGACAATGATGGGATTATGAGGAATATTCGCAATGATTCGATCGGCTGCTCTCGCTCCCACTGAACGTCCCAAAGACCCGACAACTCCAACGCGTTTAGGATCTTAAAAGAAGCGCAATTTAAAAAAAGCGCGCAACAGAATCGATCGCACGGGAATGTGCTTTCTTCATTTAAACGAGCTTCATGAAACTTCACTGAATATTGAACGGTAACAACGCAGTCATTTTTCAGCACTAACAACTGCTCAACACTTATTCAAAGATGTGCGAGAAAAGAGAAACCTTCAAAAAAACGTCAGCGTGCAATGTGCAAGCCTGCCCGCACACTTATTCAAAGATGTGCGAGAAAAGAGAAACCTTCAAAAAATTCAAATATGTGCGAGAAAAGAGAAACTTTCAAAAAAACGTCAGCGTGCAATGTGCAAGCCTGCCCGCACACTGAAACCTGAGTTTCGGCTTCTCGCACTTTTACAATGAGTCATTCACTATCTTTCTCTTCCCGCTCACCCCCTAAGTTGTTCCTCAACGCAGAAAACCGGTGATAATCCACGCCAAATTTTAAATCATGAAATGATGACATCCACATCAAATGCTTTGTTTTAAAAAGTCATCTTTCCAGCCATTTCACATTCTATTCGTTCTTAGCCCCTTTAAGGACGTTCACAGATACCTCAAACCGTTTCTGCCTTTCATGTAGAATTTGATAAAGGAATTTATAGCAGCTCAAAGAAAGTTTCCCTTAGATTTTTACAATTTAGAATGAACAACAAAGGTACGGTCCCACATATATACAAACATATAGTAAGACGCATACGCAAAGACGTACACCGTCAAACATACGCAAAGACACACCGTCAGACACACGCAAAGACACTGTCAGACACACGCGAGGACATTCACCGTCAGAAATTCGCGAAGACATACACCGTCAGACATATGCGAAGACACAATGTCAGACACACGCAAAGACACGCCGTCAGACATACGCAAAGACATACACCCGCAGACATACGCTAAGACACGCCGTAAGAAATATGTAAAGACATGCGCTGTCAGAAATACGTAAAAAATGAACGCAACGTAAGGAACTTCCTACGAAAACTGTACAAAAACTAACAAGTTCAGCGTACTGTTCAGCGTCGGCACTTTCACCAATAATGTTTGAGGCGTGCATCACACTGTCCATATCGATACAGCTGTTCTGAGCACTACATCGAAACTTGCGCTCATTCTCATACAGAAACGACCCATTTAAAGTCGACAGCGATGAAAACGCCGATTCAAGATGCCTATAAGACGCGGCCAATTACCAGGCAGATTAAACCAAGCTTGGCTTTTAGCTTCTGCGAATGCAAAGCTCTTCCAAAAGTCGGAAAAGTGAAGGTGAAGGTTTGCCCACCACAGCAACTGAAGAACTTTCTGGTAATCAGTGGCATACAATATTCAATTCATCAGCAAGTTAACAACACAACGGTGCATCGTTCCCATCAATCGATGAAAGGAGAAATCGAAGCCTAATGTAAAAAAAAAAAGCTCAAGGCGATGGCTTAGGTCACTCACCAAACCAACCATTTTCATAATCTTCTCGCAGTTGACGAAAATGTAAGTTTTACTCGACTCAGCCGCTCGCACAAACCTCTCACAGGACTCGTTTCTTAACAAGCCGACTGAATATGCTCCCCTCCCCTCGACCGACTGTAAAATGCATGGGAAAATCCCGTTCTTTTGAGGCGGTATGACTTCCCCAGACTTAACAAATTCTTTTTAAGGTGAGCAGAGGATGGTGACCTTACGGCGTCGATCGCGATGTTAAATTCCATGAGCACAGCTTTAGCGTTTCGCGAGTACAAGCATATGTACAGCGCAGAAGCAAAGCCGCCTCAAAGCGGTTTGCAAAATACAAGTTCGCCAAAGCAGATCAAAACGTTTGCAAGATAGCACATTTGAACGAGGTCCGTTTAGCAGATAAAAGGGAAACGCAGCCGAAAGATTTCGGTGTTCTCCATTATCACGAGAAGCAACTATAATTCACTCGCCCTCACGGTCATTATGATGCAATGGAAATATCCCTTCAATCTCGCTTAAGAAAGACTATGAAAATTTCAAGTGCAACCCTCATAAGACCGACAGAAAAACTTTTAAAAACGGATACAAAAACTTGAGGCTCTCCAATGCGATGACCACCGTTCTCAGGAGATGGGAAAGGAGAGAGGGATTCGCAGTTTGAAGGACTTGATTCGCTATCTCCTACAATGTTCACCGCATATCACTGATAACCGATCATAAGTTGAGAAATTCCTTACCCTATAATGGAGAGTTTTTCACCGGAATTGAACACCTCCTGTATGCGCCGTAATGAAAGAAACTTCGGTGTCTGTAAATCACAGCTCGCACCCGACAGTGGTTCCTGGAAATTGGTACTCAGCCATGTCATAAAAGGAAGGATGAGTAGGAAATAAGGAGAGTGAGATGGAAATACAGGAGGGAAACTAAACACAGATAACGGTGCAAAAGATATGCAAAAAAAAACTAGTCAATCACCACAACATATTGAACATGATGCCTCAATAAACTCGATACTGCAGTTGGCAGACTTATGCAGACGCATCGAAACCGGAGATGGACAAACACCGCTACTCTCGTTATTTCAGAAAAGCAAAAGCTGCCTCACAAAAGAAAATATTAAGGAGGGAATGGAATGAGGGGTGTAGAAATGAATATTTGAAAATATTGTGCCATGACATAAATTTGAATACTCGGAAACAGCATAACATTAGGCCTCACTAGTCATGATTTATCAGGTACGCATTTAATGCTTCCTTACAGCTCCATTCCCCACGCTAAATACACGGATACCTTCCCGTAGGCCCGACTAGATATAACGCTTTTGCCGCAAACTACCATGAAATTAGTTAATGAAGAATTCGGAATGAAATCATCGTCAGCACTCACCCAATAAAAATCTTTTCATCCTTCAAATCATAACGTTGATATTGAATTTACTTAAGCGTGAAGGAAAAAAACCGCTCACTACAAGATGCATAACATGTCCACCAAGAGCGGCACAGATGAAATTGAACTAAGACGCATAAAAACGTCACAACAACGACTGGTGTTGACCTTGTATGAAGCACTTGAGAATACATAGCGACTACAGCCATACAACGAGCTATAATGTCTAATCGCGCATAACGCAAGATGAAGCTCTCAATCAGTTCTCAAATACTTGAGCGAAAACCTTCAATAACAAAACCAATCGACGGTACATGTGTGTGTGTGTGTGTGTGTGCAGGGATACACTCGACAGGATCATCTCTTCTTCTGACCATTCCAACATGGTTTTACGGGGTAGGCATCCTTTTCCGTACGCCTCTTTATGGTTGACATGTAAGACGATTCATGCTTGAGGGAAATAGGGAAAAGCATTTCGTTGTGTATAACCTCTTTGCTTGAAATATCAGATATGTGATTCGCATATGAGTGAAAGGAGGACATTTGGCGATTGACGTTTAGGCTATCTGCGGGTCTGTTTCTCCAATGTTCAAAGCACACTTACGTCAAACTGCTTCGACTGAATGCAGAAGCTCTGATCCCACCCTGCGAACACAGAGCTCACATCTGTTATTGAGTCGATTGGACGTGGCGTCACTTGATTGCGCACATTGCCTGATCCCAGTTGACCGCTGCTGTTCAGACCGAATGTGTACATCTTGCCGCCTGCGACTGCCACGGTGTGACATCTCCAAACACGCAAAAATCAGAAAAATAAATTCAAACAAAGAGACCTCAACCGTTCGGTTCTGCAAAGTACTGAAAATTTGGCCACAAATTTTCGGTCAATCGCAAAATGCCCTCTTTTCACCCATATGCGAATCACATATCTGATATTTCGAGCAAGAAGATTATACATAACAAAATGTTTTTCCCTATTTCCCTCAAGCATGGATCTTCTTACATCTCAACCATAAAGAGACGCACAAAAAAAGGATGCCGGCCTCCAGATGAGCACTCCGCCTCTCAACTTTCGAATGATGTGGAGATCTACTGGGCTAGGAGTCGGTACTAGCCGAAAAGATATTTACGGTTTCTTCGCATCTATCTGCCCATCCTCGGCCTCCCACGACCCTCTCTTCAAGCAATAAATCTACCAATTTCTATTTTCTCTACAACATTCGTTTTCACTGGAAAATGGTGGGATGACTGTTTGTTCACGCATTACTTTACGAATGAGTTGCGATATAAAACATAGAACTTTGGAGGTCCACTTCTACAACAACTCATCCCGATGCCAGGAAAGTTAAAATTACCAGTTAAATTTAAAGCGATCATCAAATTCAGCATTCACATGCTCAAAGAAAACATCCGTAAAGCTTTAGGAACAACTGAATATTCAAAAGAACAGATCATTTACACGAGATTTTAAAGAACAAGACATTAAACAATATCAATTTTGTTTAGAAAATTTTCATCTGTAGAATTCACCGAGACGATCTTAGCGCTCCTAAGACCTTTGCTTAACTGACGCTTCTTGATAAAATATAATGAGTGCAACCAATGTGCTAGTACAATTATACGAAAATAACGTTCAGAAATGTTAAATCTGCATCCTTCCAGTCACCCCATCGCTACGTTAACCAAAGCATAACAGGCAACAGCAACTAAAGCCAACATGCTTACCTTCCGCAAGCAACCCTGGTAACATGGCTGCCCAACATTTCGGTAATGGCAAGCATTGTATTTTGAGAGGAACATTTGCGCCCACTTCCCAACTGGCCACAAGAATCACTGCCGCATACAAACAGCCGACCCTCATGGGTAAGTGCAACCGTATGACTGTGTCCACATGCGACGTGTACCACATTCAGTGAGTGCAGAGTGGTCACCTCGGACGGAGATGTCCTCTCTGAAAAACCACGAAACACCGTTGTAAGTAAAACTGTACCAACTGTACCTCAACATTGTTCAATGAGGAGAAAAATATCACTAATTCCACTAACAAAGGTAAGAATAAACAAAAGTGTGCGAATTCCGAAAACAAAGTCGAAAATTTCGAGGAGGTGAGCGAATCTGCAAGCATAATAGGGCAAGAATATGAACGGCCATGATCCTTTAAGTTTTCAGCCCATCGGCTCCTTGTGGGGCATTTTAACACCAGCGCGCAACCGAAACTGAGGATAAAGGCAGTCGCTACGTTTGCGCTTTTAAAAAGACGCTCATGTTAAACGTACCTAATAACTGTATTTTGTGCACGTTAATTCACAGATCGCGTCAAGCACGTAAGGTTCATCGGATGTAGAATATGTCGGCAAAGACTGATCGTTAAAAGAAATTAGTATGGAACCAGATAGCTATTCAGATTTTGTCAGCCAAAAACGACACGAGATAGGGAGAACGCACGACTTCTACGCTATGGACGCTTCAACCCAGCATCGACCCTATTTGGTTCACTAATAACATTTCAAATGCGATTTCCGGTTTCCCGCTCTATTTCTCCAATGCAACCTCCTTCCTTGGTAACCGCGTTAGCAGGGAAGGCAATTAGGGGATTTCTGAATGCACTCCTTTCATCGGTGAGGCTGATGTATTGATTTATGAATTCCACACGTTTTTCTCACTCCACCGCTAGTCCCCTATCTGCCCCCCCCCCCCCCCCCCCCTCCCAAAAAAAAAACCAATTTAACTCTGAACTTCGCGCTAATCCTCTAAATTCTATTCCGATCGAAAAAAATGATTTGAAAACCTTTAGCAATTCAACACATAGCACCAAGAACAAAACGTTATGTGATTATACTAATCAAGTATGACTATAGCAAAAACAAAAATACAAAAAACTCCGCAGAAACGGATATCGACTCCTCTCAAGATGGATTCCACTTAGCTGACTATTCGTTATTTACATGAGACAATGAAATCAATAAACGGCCGAAAAAAAAACAACTGCTTAGGACCGATCTGCATGCAGTGTCTCGCAGATATGTCAACATAACAGATCGATTCATAGCATGCAAACGAATGCCGGACAAAATAGCGCACAACAATTTGACCGATACAACCCAAAACGAGTGATCGGAATGACATCAAAGCAGTTGCTAAGATGACCGATGCAACAGTATGGAAGAGTAAAACAGTTACAGAAATTTCGAAAGAACCCTCTAAAGGGGTTCCGCATCAGCGCTACAAAAATTCCATAGAAGAAATGCGGTTTTATTATAAATGATCAGTTGAATGGCCAATTAACTGTTATGATAGTCTAATAACATGCTATATCTACATACGACGCGCTTAAAGTTCCCTCTGTCGTGTCTCACACTGGTAGAGAAAAAACTTTGTAAGAAAAGGGAACTCTCCGATTCGAAACGAAATCAAGGGACCTTCATTAACTAGACTAAGGAGAAAGTAAAACTACGAAACCAACCATATATGGAACCCCATCCCACACACGCAGCGATTTCAAAAACCTAAGACCTGCTCCCTTCAATAGAAGTTTTGCTTGTTCAATACGAAGTTTTGCTTATTGCCATTTCGCATGCTTTCACGCTAGCCATTACGTGCCAAATCAAACAATTCAAGAAGCAATACATCAACCTGTTAAGGATTTCAGAAAAACCAGAGAGAGGGAAGTCGATAGGCAGTTTCACGTAAAATTGGTCGCATAATGCTAGCAGATCAACATGAATTATTCTAGCGATTTTCAAATTGGCTGGGAATCTTAGCCCTACACATACCCATTCTGGGGAGGCCTTATAAGTTCAAAGCATCTTAAAAGTCTCAACAACTGCTAATAATGCAGCCCTCCCCCCCCTCCCCCCTTCTCTCCCCACCCTCATGGAAGAAAGGCTCCTGTGGAAGAAAGGCTCCTGTCTTATCCGGCCAGCTACTAATCATTACATATTGACAGAGAAAACTGTAAACCCTCTTATTTCGTCCTTCCGCCTTTCCTACCTCCTTATCTTCTCGAACCACTCTTTTCGAGATGTAGGTTCATATTATCCCCTAAGCCCACTGAATTCAGTCTCCACGTCTAATCTGACACCCTTCCATCTTCTCGCACACTGCTTCAGATAAAACCTCTCTAAATTTCGTCAGTCCTCAAATTATGCTCAATACGAGACAGCATCTTCGTGAAAGTCTTGCTGTTGAGTTCAGTTTCGTCGCTCCTACCAGCCGAAATGGTAGAGTGCCTCAACGGTTTAGGATAAGTAAGTTCACTCATCAGCGAATCCTATTTTATGAACTACAGTTGACGAGCACAGGAAACGGTGAATAATAAACGAGTGGCAAACTATCAGCAAGAATAATCCGATGCAATGTTAACTTCGGAATTCGTCTTTTTTATATTCCTATAAACAGCCCGCCAAAAAGGTGCACAATACACTTGAAAAGAAGGAGTTTTCTGTTTTAGAGGTGAGGTGGAAAAAAAAGAACGTTACAAAATCGAACCGTTACTGATTTCTTTCTGGCTTTCGATATAAACAAAAAATGAAAATTACTCGTTTAAAAAAAAGACAAAAAAAGTCATATGTGGCACATGTGAAAATTAAGATTACACGTGGATTATGTGGTACAACGACTACACTCGCTCCTTGCGAAATTTGAGCGTGATGGGCGAACATGTATGATTACCAGAGCACAATTTTGGGTCCCGTCTGCGACTTCAACTTTCGGCTTCACTGGTGCTGCGTTTGTTTTCTTTTCCCTTAACTTTTTTTTGCTCTTTCTTCTTCTTTCTTTCTTTTTTCATAATGTTTTTCTTCTCCTCAAGCCAACGTGACCTTTGCCCGGAACAAAACCGCGGCTTTCCACTCCCCTCCAATGCGAAGGGGAAGGTGGGATGGAGAAGGGGGTAGGGGGGAGGAATGCGGAAGGGGGGAGAGAGAGAGGGAGGGAGAGAGAGAGAAGGAGGAAGCCTAGAGTGGGAATGAGATCAGAGAAGAGGAAGAGATCATGTATGTGAGTAAAAAGGTGCTCATGTATGTGGTTAAGATTTTAAAAAAAGCGTCCGACATTTTGAACTGACCTTTATTGTCCGAAGTTCCTAACTGCCCGTATTCGTTTTTGCCCCAAACAAATATCGCACCACTTGCTGTTAAAGCGATACAATAATCATACCCCGCGTTCACTGCAAATATGACATAATTAAAAGCCAACTGCCGAAACCGACATCTCTCAGCTGGGTCCTTTTCTTCTACTGAGACGTCAACTAATGATGATGTAACTGAGCCATTCTCTCATCTACCGAACTCTACATTAGGCACCACACGGAACATCCCGTCGAATTTGTTGAGAATAAACTTTTCACTAATGACGACATCACTAGTGCAAAATCCTGCCACACTCAGCTGCCGTTTTGGTTCTGCATTTCGTACCAGTGACGCTTACTTATATGCAAACAGAGTCAACTCCTCAGCTCATTTTTGACCACAGTGACAAAAGGCAAAGAAAAAATTCTTCGCTCTCAGCACTCATCGAACGTCTTCAAATATCATAAAAGATTCCACTTATTTGTAAGACACTGGGTTACACAGGCGCATAACAACTGTTCATGCGTTTGGATCACGCTAGACCATACGCTAGGGCATAGAGACATTCGGATGGAACGCATGTGCGTTATACCACACAAGCTCGAGAACCGCTTGCAACGACTATAGCTTGATAAGTCATTCTATCGGAACGCAGGACACCTCATACACTTGAACCTTTCATCGAATTATCACATATGCAACAGAATAATGGCAAAAAATAAAATATGAGAAATATTAAAACAGAGCAAAACCTGCGCGAAAAAAACCTTTCAGAAACTTCCTTTGCAATAAAAAGTTTAGTTCCGATAAGTACAAATCAGCGGACAGAAAAAAGGCAAATGAAGAGGAAACAAATTCACCTAATACTCCGTACTTGAAATTAGCGCTTTAAAATGAGTAAAAGTGAGTGTCAAATGTTCCCTGCAAAATGCCGTCACATGGGAGTCACTCGCAACTTCGCTATTTGAAGGTTCTTATCTGTTGCATGTGGCAAACATAACAGTAACTTCTGATGACTGCCACACGAAACGAAGAGAACGGGGAGGGGAGGATAGGGGTAGATTCGGATAAGAATGCCAAAAAAAAGGAAGGAATTTTTGAATGGCTCATTGACACACACAGTTTTCTATGTTACTAAGGCTCATCAAAAATTTCGACCACAATAGTTTCCTTTATGGCGGCTTAAAGGCCTTCAAAAATTCGCATAAAATCGAAATGTTTTTTAAAAAAATTCGTCTCCCTGCAGCTGACCATTGTGACGCCGGGCGCACTCCATTCATCAACGATATGTGAATTTCCGAAACAGGAAACTTAATTCCTTGCTTATCCAAACCGAAAACGATCAGTAGTTTTTTAATTAGCCCATTCAGATTTTTCATTTCATGTCCATTTGAAAACAAAAAGAGACTATCTCTTCCAAAATACGATATGCCAAGCAAACTGCAGGGTTGCGGTTGCGGACAATCTTAAGTATTAATACTGTTAGCTTCAGTTTTATATGCGTTCGTAGCGTGCATGTGCAAAAAAAAGCGTACAGGGTTCAGCGGAACTGTCTTTGGTCATATGAATAAAGGAAACTGCACATGACTGTGTGATGGTATGGCAACGATATGACTGTATTTATGCAAACGCATGCACACATTGTGTACGCTCAAACACAGTGAGAAATGGTGGCGAACAAGCAGAACGATAAGCAAGAGAAACCAGTGCACTGAAAACATGCAGATAAAACAACTGCAGTTGTCCGCAAATTGTATACTGAATAGCACTATGCAACAAAATCGTTGAGCAAAGAACGGTAAAAAAAATATTTCCGAACTCAGGGATAAGAAAATGAGGCGCGCATGAGATATACTCATAGCAGATCGAAGGTATGCCAATTGTGTTAAGCAAACTAGGTCAAAAAGAGCTCTCAAGTTGAACGAATTGAGACCACTCTCAAATATTTACAGGTTTTGTGCTTTGACTACATTTTGAGGAAGGCTTTGCTCAGGTAACTCTAAATTAAAATCCGTGAACGAAATTGTTTGTGGAGAACTCTCAACTCGTTAGTTGTAGTTTATGAACTCGACGTTCTTGTGCATCAACGAACTAGAATTTGCTTTCGAATGGTATATTCGAAAACCGTTTTACGATGTTAGCACTGACTGAGACTAAAAATCTGTTTTCTCGATCTCTACTCCTCTCTCCCTTAACGTTTAAAGTGGTGATTTCAACGCGTAGCATCCAAAACAAATATGAGACACATCAACTTATTAGTTGCCTCTTCAACTCCACGCGCTCATATATGGTTTGCGATGCTTACAGTAAACTGAACTATAATAAAAGTGAATGTCCTCGACAAATCGAAAGCACGAGGTGCGTTCGACGACCATTTGCTTCTATTTCGTTCCTCTGCACCTTCGACATATGACGTTCGTCCTATAGTTTCGCTTTGCTAGAGCCATTACTGACCAAACAAATACTTTCGTCTCTCTCATTCCATGGAGATTCTTTACATTTTACATTCAAGGCATGCTTTTAAGAAGTTGGACTAACCTTGCACAATTGGCAATGTCATGAAGAATTCGATTTCCTTAGGCGCATGCAACGCTCTGCCATCCGGCTGCAAACCCCAAACAAATACGCGACCGCCTGAAATATAACAATATCAAATACTGAATAGCGATTGGACAACTTAACTCTCAACAATAACGACGGTGTGTTCCGAACCGCACGCCACCTGCACAGTCTCTGTTAGCGACACCACACGCCTGAAATATAAAATAAGTAAGAATGAAGTAAACATAAAGAAAAGCACGCTGTAGTAACGAAATTGAAGAGAAGGTCAAATCAGAAAATCCCTTTGGCCAAATATACTTCCCATGCTCCATTTGCACAGTCCACCGTGTGCAACCAGTGAGTGCCGCCAGCCGTCTTCGGTAGCCGCAGACTACCACCAAGTGGCTCTGACAGCCACCTTTCATAGTCGGAAGCCGTACGACACAGGTGCTCAGAGCCTTTTTCGGTGGCGAAACATTATCAAGTGTATGTGAATCTCGTATTCGATGACCGGAAGCAACTGCGCTGATCACGGGGGAACTTGTCACCAGTAAATGGGGTCGAAGGCCCTCACCCAAATGCTCACCATCTCACTACTACATTATTTTTTCTTCTTTTTCGAAGCTGGCTGTGGATTAACACTACGACCAGCATGTGTGTCGGGCCCCTGCCTCCCATATGCGTTATCTTCGTCGAATATCATCGCGACCGTCGTTATCGCTATTTCCTAAGCATCACGGCAGCATGCGAGAAAACTTTTGTTCCTATTGACAATGAGAAATTAGAGATGAAAATCGCTTTAGTGTACTATAAACGGTTTCTCAAGTATTCCCCTTCAAACTAACGGAACCACTTAAAAGTGTGAATTAAGCTCCCCTCCTCTCCAGGGAATTGGTGGAACGCAGTGGCAGAAGTGAACACCTTTCCATTCACATTTTCTTTATCAACACCCTTTACGAGAGCGAAAAAGATGATAAAACGGTTTGGTTCCGGATGGAGAATAGCGATTAGCCAAAAACAACTGTTCCTTCTAACCATTTTTCCAGATTATTTGTGTACTGTATGTGTATGACAGCCATTCACCTAGTAAATAACCATCAGCAGGATTGAGGCTTACTTGGGTACATCAGTAAAAGTAACAGTGGCCGGTAATGCGAGTTGTCCGCTTGAGTTGCTTCCCCATGCGAAGAGCCGTCCGTCATCCGAAACTGCCATATTGTGAGCACGACCAACAGCTATCTGTACGATATTCACACCGCCAGACAGCAGCACGGGATAGATTGTGAATGAGCCCTCCGCACATCCACCGCGACCCAATTCTCCATTTTCATTACTTCCACATGACCACACCTAAACATCTTCAAGGATAACAATCTTCTTTCCATTTATAATACTCCGTCAATTAGCAGCGATCGAAAGCAACGAAGGAAAGGAGGATTACCATGCACGATTCAAACCGGCACTAATCAACCCTCATTCAACAGCCCGGAGTCAACTGCTAGCAAACATGCGAGCACTTCCTCTCAATTCCCGAAGTCGACTGTAACCTCGACTTTCAACTGCTTCAGTCCGCATATTCTAAGGTTTTTGGTTCTGACCTCTACATATGTTTCCATACAACTTGAAGCCTACTGCGGCCCACCTCAAAACCAGGCTGATCTGCGACCCTCCCCTCACCTCCAACTGCACAGGAATTTTGGTATTGTCGTGTGGTCGACGCGGCTGAGATTACGAAATGATGGATGCAGCGCGGCCTTAGCGACATATGTGTGAATCAGTGATGTCACCGCACCAAAACGTGTACGCTTCGCGCTATACTTGTACTTCTATCAAGTATAGTAAAGTATCGTGTCAAGGATAAATCCGCAAGTACAGTATAACTGCAGTGAAGCCCTATCTCCAAACGGTTGCACAAGCATGGTATCGTACAAATTTTATTCGAAAAAACTATAACACATCGTACAAGTTTTCCATTTCCACTGCACTTAAAATGCGCATCATTTTTCTTGAGTCCATAGTGGAGTTACTTCGCCTTATCAATCAAGACTTCGAGCGTTCCGTCCCGATGCGTCTCTAGCATTGACTGTTCGAACGAACGAAGTTGTTCACTGATGATGCGGAGTTAAACATTCCATTTTAGACATTCACTTTGCGTTTAGAGTTTGAAGCGTTTGAAGCACTTTTGCTTAAAGGTATCGTTCCCTCTTTTCTTCTCTTTTTAATTTATATTTCATTCTGCTTAATTTGAGCAAATAAGTTTTTCCTTGAAGGGGAAACATTTTAGCGAAGAACTAAAAAATGAGACCTCTTATCGCCACAGATGTATGAACAACAAACGAAAGAGACTGTGTCTGACGACGTGCAGCCAATGGCATTTACGCCTAGTTTTTTATCGCTTAGGTGAATTTTTCTCTTACCAGCGTTGCAGAGCTGCTGACGTCCCATCTCCTCGAAATGAGTGACCATCGAGCTATGTGGCAACAGGGCGCAAATTGCGGCCTTTTGCACCCAGTATGGCAGTTTTACGGGGTGATTCAGGGAGGCTATAATGCCCGGATTGTGACGAGCGTGAATTGGTGGGCTGTACACGACAAACGCTGTATAACATCTGGAAGCGCGACATGAAGCTGATGACGCAGGGTTGGCGGACGCCCTTTGCTGTCGGAGACGCCCGATAAAACGAAGAATATCGCCGGCAAAGCTGGAAGAGTCACAGGAAAAGTCGGGTGAGGAAGCTCAGGAAGATGAAGGAAAGAAACGCTGCATAAAGGTTCCTCAAAAACTGCTGGCGTCATCGAACGAGTCTCTAAGCCTCTTTTTCTACTAACAGTTCGGAAAACATTCTCCCAGATTCTCAAAAAGTCTCCCCTCTCATTCGGATGGGCCGCGGAAAGAGATCAAAGGGAAAACTGTCGCAGATGTGAAAGCGTCGGTTTGGGCATCCGTCAATGTCGATATTTGTAGCGGAAGGTGTATCAACGATTCATTTATTGCTGCAACGATCCTTTGTTCTGGGCATGAATCTCGCAAAAATGTATTGCTGAATCTGAAGAAATTAAACGAGCATCACAGCGCAGATCCGAGCTTAACTAAAAATCTTGAATAGCTTCAGGATCGGCCTGTAAGCCTCTTTTTCTATTAACAGTTCGGAAAACATTCTCCCAGATTCTCAAAAAGTCTCCCCTCTCATTCGGATGGGCCGCGGAAAGAGATCAAAGGGAAAACTGTCGCAGATGTGAAAGCGTCGGTTTGGGCATCCGTCAATGTCGATATTTGTAGCGGAAGGTGTATCAACGATTCATTTATTGCTGCAACGATCCTTTGTTCTGGGCATGAATCTCGCAAAAATGTATTGCTGAATCTGAAGAAATTAAACGAGCATCACAGCGCAGATCCGAGCTTAACTAAAAATCTTGAATAGCTTCAGGATCGGCCTGTCGTCGATAATCAGAGTAGTTAATGACTAAGGAGCAAATGTGGTGTGCGCTTTTTAAAATAGAAATGTGAGGTGGTGCATGCTGAGAGAAGAAACACGGACTACGAAGATGTAACGACAGTAAATAGCGCTGGTGACGAAGATGATGGTGAATCTGCCAGCCCAGATGATCACAAGTTTGAGCCCGATGAGGATGAAGTTCATGATTTTGACGACAAAGAGAATAAGTGGCTCGATATGCGATTTCCAAAAAAATAAGAAATAAAAACAGCTCATGCGTTGCAGTCGGCGCAATCAGACGTTCTGAATGCAACCAAAAGACAAAGAAAACATGGTATGTGATGGAACGCTTCTGTGCAAAGACTAACCTAAATTTTATAATGCCTGATCGCACATAATCTAATGCTTTCTGAAGCGTTACCTTTGTATGAAAGATGACAATATTGAAGTGTCTTCCTTTATTTTAAATCTCGAAGGCAGAGAGACTGTTCCTACATACGAACCGTGCGGTGCGTTTCTCGATCAAGCGTTATGAATCAGTTTCATGTTTGACCATATTTCCTGGATCCTTTTAAAAATGCGGTTCAGATAACGTAAAAAGAAAACGACCGCCTTTCTTTTATAACATTCCTTCGTGCGTTGGCCATGCTGCAGCCGATCATACGTTATGTTTAAAACTGTAAACGAACGGAATGACGATTTAGGGTTCTACTGGCTGCGTGCTGACGCAAACAGTGATGTGCATATTAACCGTAAACGTCAGACGGGTTCTCGCATGTGGTACTATTTTACAGCTATGAGAAAGGGGATGCTATGTACAGTTATGAAGCAGTACCTTTCCGTCATCGGCAAGAAATAGTGTGTGCTTCTCCCCCGTCGCAATCGCCTTTACAGAGACACCTTCGTGCGATGTTGGCGCACCGACAACCACTTGAGGGCTTTTCACGATATTTGCATCGTCACCATTTAAAAAGGCACGATTGCCCAGCTGACCGTCACCTCCATATCCAAATGCGTACAGCTGACGGCGCATCTTCCGCACACGCTTCACACCCCTAAAATATCTTCACCGTCGCAATGCATTCACCCAAAAAAATAAAAAATAAGTAAATAAATGTAATAAAGAAAACAAAACGAGCAAAACCATTACATAGCAGGACACGATTCAGTGGTGCAAGCGTTTTCTACAAACAATGTAGCGAATGAAGTAGGGCAGATGGAAGTGTTCACGATGGGGTTCAGGTGGGCCTAAGCTGTTCCGAGTGTGAAGTACATGTATAACACCCTCTAGTCCAACTATAATAACCTACGGGGTAAAAAAGGTGCATTCGTCATCAGTGCAACAGATCTGAGGCACTGCAATATCAATGCTCAACAAATTTCTGATACCGATTGGGGCGAAACTAACCGATCCTAAACTAACTACGTTAAAAAAGGATTAGACATTACTTGGTTATTATAAGAAGGACAATTTGTTAATTATTTAAACAAATAAAGCGATGGCCCATTCAACTGCCACAAGAACGATGCGAAAGCTTAAAGCTAGTACAAGATACCGGAGCGATGCGTTGATGAGAAGCACTTGCAGAAAGGAAAGTGCAATTTCCTTTTGAGAACTAAACACATTTGATTTCCATAGAATTTTATGTGATTTCTACAAAGATCTTATACTATTTCTAGCGTCGAAGAGAGTGAGTCTGGCCAACAAAAGGAGTGCGCAAAATTGTCCCTTTTGCTTTAACTGATCACCAGCACATCGTCCGCGAATCACTACATTCATTTACAGAGGAAAATAAATAGAAAATATAAGAGATGACAAATGGAACTAAGATTAACAACATGTAACGCGTTCGTTCTAAAACAACGTTCAAAAAGAATGCTCTAACGATCTTTCACTATTTAGTAACACAGTTTCACATTGGATGCAAGCCGTCTGATGTCAATTAAGCCGTTTGATCGAAATCGATTTATGGCCAAACACGAGAAGTCTGTTCTACGTTCTATTCGAAAAGAGCCGTGAAAAATTATTGCTAAAAGCCCGTTTGGTAAGCTGACGATGACCCACTGCTGATGGCACTGTTAGTGAAGCGCCTTTGTTTGATGAGCTCTTTCATACGAACGGGAAAACCAAATATTGCAACGGCGTTTGCTATATTTGACAATTCCACGTCTGTAATAAACACCAGCAACATTAACGAACACGTGGAGAATTTCTAGAACCAAGCACTGGAACAATCCGAACAAAACGCCCACGTTTGACGTCAAAGAAAATCAAACAAGTGACGCCTCCAAGATTACTGTTATGAAATCCAGCGCCCTTGTGCACTATGTTGCAAAATGCGGACGACAAACGACAAGTGACGAAAGCGAAACGATGATTTCGACATATGCAGATACCTTCATTGAACAAAAAAAATCGCAGAGCGTTTTCTGCTTCTTCCTCAGGTACGCTCGATGATTTCTGGCAGCTGGCGCATCTTATCCGATGGGCGAAGCATGGGAAAAGTCGCAACCGAGGGAGAGGGGCAAGTATAAAATCAACAAATCATTTGCTGCCAGCCCGTAACCCTGCAGAAGTGATGCCGCACACTATCTTCGCTCTCGAAAGTGAGCGATAGCGTACAGTCCAACAACCAGTCGACTTTTTTTTTTAAAGCAACCAACGACCATTTGCTCATGTCCATCCCCGAAGGCATCAGCAAGCGCGACACAACTCAACAGGAAACTAGGATAGAACAAAACAGGAACGTCGAACAAGTGACATAATATAAGGCTGCAAACGTTGCACCGCACATAGCAGTGAAGATATGCAAAGAGGAAGAAATGCTTGAAGGCCTGTCACATTTCCGGTTAACCATGGACGTGGTGTATGCGTTCGCATTGTAGCAGTGAACATTTCTGTGTATGCTCATTCGCATCACAATCTTATAACGGTGAGTGCTAAATGCTAAGTATTAAATGTTAATTCTGCGTACTCCCCTCGATTGCTCACGCCTCAAACCAAATTTGCCACCCACCAACTTTACGGAAGCCATCAGAGCTAATGAGGAAATCAAGCGAATTCGATTACCAGAGAATAAGCCTCGTTCGTTGCATAAAATCACACGACAAAATTCGTTGCTTCAATTCCCTCATTACACTCCGAAGTCGCCAAACAATCGCTGCAAGATTTGCACAACCGTATTAAAATTGTTCGTTGTAGAGTCAGTTTAGATTTGCTAACCGCGGATTTTCGGTCTCCCGTAACCGGCTGCATATCACATTCTGAGTGGTGGGCGAAGGCGTTGGTTCCAGGAATCCAAATTAATGGCAGTTAAACGTTTAAGTTAGCTTTTCTGCATAATAATTTTCCTTGCGTGATCTCAGCAAAGATTAACAAAGTCGGTGTTAAACCTCGTTTGGCAAGTCTTCGAAGTGCCATAGATTGCATAGCTCTTTCAAATTTCACCACATCAGGCGTCTTTTTTCGTGAGTTGAAGTGTTCGAAACCGCTGGAAACAGCAGTCTCGTTTTTACTGCAACAAAAGCAGATAAATACTGTTGTCATGGTAGAGTGATAGTTTTTGGGATAGAACCGTACTGTCGTCTTGGAGCCACTCCCGACATAACACTTTGGCAGGATTGTCGAGATTTTGCTCTACTCAATATAGCGGTACGGTTATCGTTGGGGTCCTCGGCGTCTCTATCGAGAATGTCAAATCGCATCGTCATCAGCGGGTTTTCCCCAGGGTCGAGGACATTACCTGGCGGTCCAACGTCCAAACATCTCTCAAGTGAGTCGTCGCGATTATCCGTACCACACTATGTCCATTTGCGCTCGGGATCTTGAAAACATGACGGGTCCTTATCGTCGTTTGGTGCATTGAAGATGATCTGCTGAACCGAATGGAAGTTGATGCCACCTGTGGAACCGATCGAGCCACACAAGCTATCGACAACCAAAACAACTATAACTGTCTCGCAAGCTGATAGACCGACCATCTGTCCATATCGTTTCTGATTTCTCGGAACTGTGCTTTTCCCTGTTAATTTCTTGCAAATAAACTTATTACTGACTAAGCTTAGAAGTTGTTCGTAAATTCAAAGTGCTCGTGATAAAGAAAAGAGCGCATCAAAAATTGCAAAATTGTTATCTTTATGAAAATAGCATTTCGAAATACTTGTCTAGATCCTTCCAATCCGACTTACGCAACTCATCTGAGCATTTTCGAGCTACAAATCGTTAGAGTATCGCCAGCTTGAGTTCGACCTCACATTATGTTTCAAAATTGTTAACGAGTAATCTGGTATTGCATTTAATCCAATGCTTTCTTATTCTCATCGCCGTAATTTATCGAGAGCTCATAGCATTCAGTTCTCTTCACTAGCTCAACCTTAAGTTCAATTTATAATTCTTTTCTTTTTTGGGTCATCTAAGTGTGGAACTATCTTCCTAATGATGTCGTTTTACCGTGTAGTGTTTCTGTGACCGCAAATCATTTAATACATTTTTACGATCCTGGAAAAATCTCTGAGTTTGTGTTCAGTTAATAAATGCATTTGGTCAACGTGATCGAATAATTTATCCGTTCTTATTGCTTTCTTTTTTTAAAATTTCCGTCCGTTTTTTAGTCTGCTTATCGGAGTAAACACCTTAGTTTTACTACTACTACTGCAACTACTAACTTTTTGGAAAGTATGAAAGAAGATCAAAGAGGTCTTGACCACTGTGAAATACGTTTGGATGAGGTGTCTTAGCCATCCCACCCTGCTGACAGTTGCGTTCACGGCGTTTTTTATGAGCAAGGCAATGATTTTTCGAAGCCTGTTTCTGTGACATGCTTATATCGTTTCAACAGTGATCACAGTCTCATGCCTAGCATCGCGAACAGCTTTGCTTTATTATACGGATTAATGAGCTGGTCACTTTGATTAGCAAATTAATCTTTGTCGTCTTGTTGATGCGCATTAGGAAAAAACCCAAGGTACGAAAAGAAGGTTGTGCTCTTTGAGCCAAGATACTTGACATAGCATTGTGCCAAATCGGAACCGGCAAGTGCAGCACAAGTGCAGTACACTCGATTTTTGAAAAAACTGGTACAAGTATAGTATTTTAGAGGCACGAGTTGTAAGGAGGAGAGCAAGAGGAAAGGTTATGTAATGAGGTGGGGTATTCAAGACAGCTGTGTCGACTGGAGCTCTTTCGAAATGAATTAGTAGTTACAATAAACTTATGTCCGCAATATGATTTCGACGAAAATGGATGCCATAAAAGAAAAGTCTCCAGTTAACTGCAAATGGCAAACCCATCAATTCCCAGTGGTAGTGCCATATATGTCAAATTCAAGAAGGATTCTGATCGTTACTGGCTCTAAGTTGACATCAATTACCCGCTCTCGAGAGCTGATATGTGACAGCTCATTAGCTTGGTCTACTATCTACCTATCAGTGAGAGGTTCGTCGGTCATACCTACTATCGCGCGATTTCACGTGACCGCAAGTGGCAGACGACAACATTAGCACCTTACTGTACCTTTATTCACGGTACTTAAGGTAGATTGCTTAGGGGTTCGTCTAAATCGTATCATGTTGTCATGTTTTAATGTAGTACCCCGTTTTCGAGGATGAGAAGGAAGTCAAAGAGAAATGCGTCAAACCGTTATGTGAGTACCATCGTGACTTTTTGACGAAATGCGTCGATAACAAGATTTTGTTTTCATTTTGTCTAAAACAACTGCGGCGGTCCTTCCTAGAACTGCACTATTTGAAGAAATAATTTCATGTTCCTGAACTTATTCTCATCATTGTTCGTTCTGTAGTGTTTTTTTCCAAACAGTCGTTAGTGAAAATCAACTAGAACGGTGATTGGAAAGAAATTCACTGTTGCATCAATTAGCAGTTACGTCTACATGCATGAAAACTCTTCTAAGCCTGGTGTTATATCACCATGCTATTGTTATTATTATTATTTATTGTTATTGTTACTTATTACTATTATTGTTATTAATTATTATTATTAATTATTATTATTAATTATTATTATTATTGTTATTCCAGACGAATGGTAATTCGAAGAAGCCAGCCTTCTCGCCGGTACTTTTACGAAGTTCACGCGAAATTCAAGCTAACGAAATCGAAGCGTTACCATCAAAAGCCAACGAAACAATCGACAAACTGAACGAAAAAGTTGAGGAATTAGAGAAGAGAAATGTGGATTTAGCAGCAAGAATGCGTGAATCAGAAGAGGAGAAACAGAATATGATCAAAATGCAACGACAGCAAATCGCACAACTCGTTTCTGAGTTCGATAATGTCCGCAAAGAGCTTGATCAGGTTTGTTGATTTGCTTTAACATGGCGTAAAACGTTTATTACCTCTAGAGGGCCAAAAGCGCAATTTTACTGTCATTTATTATCATCATTATTGTTAATTGTTATTATTATTGTTATTATCATTATTATTACTATTAATCATTACTATTATTGTTATTATTATTACTATTAGTGTTATTAAACATTATTAACATACTATCATTAAATATATTTTTAAGCAATATTATCATACCATTAAATATCACTAAACTGAGAGAGAAATTTTTACTGAATTGTTTTTCAGTTGTTCTGATGAGTGCTTCTTTTCGCTCAATTAGAATTCACTTGATAATCGCGCATGTTGATTGAAGGTGACCGACCATGCATGCTGTCAGCATGAAACTTACCTATTCGGTTTAGTGAAAACAGTACTTCTTGATTTGCAATAGGACATCTTTGAATCGTACCGTTCAGCGGAAATCGACTCTTTTAGAATTGATTTCTGCGCAGAATCAGTCTTCCTCATTGTCAAGTCTTTCGAATTTGTCGTAGGACTGCCACGTTCGACTTTAAGAAAAACTTTAATATCCCCTTCTAAAGGGATCTCAAATGTCGTCGTCGATATCCATATATTTTAATTAGTTCGTGGAAATTTTTAAAGAGGTTAGATTTTGAAGTTTTAAGTATTTTGGGTCACAAATTTGTTTTATGGCAATTCATCTTTTCTCTCAAATCTCAGCTTACTTGCAGCAAACTGACGTACCATAGAAAAAAAGTATAACACATATAGGAATCCGAAATTTTTTGCGCTCATTTTGCGAGCGATCTTGTTATATCTTGCACCAATCGAAGCGTGGAAGGTAATGAAAAAATAAGTATCAGCGAGAGATTTATATGGACTGTCAGTTAATTGAAATATGAATTGTCATTTTTTTGCAGGCAGCTTGTGAAACAGCAGATCTAGCGAGCGGATTCGGTAAAGCACATATCGTGTTAGCATCCTGGCATGTAACTTTAATGCTTGCCATGTATTAATCCGCTGCTGTGTTTGCATAACCTTTTACTCCGTATCTGGTTGCAGCAGCCGTGCTCAATCCAAATAGTTGGTGCGAAGTGAGCGATGACTGTGACCAACAACATGCGAGGCTGTGCGGAAGACGAGAAGAGGTTATTCAAGATGACTACAAAGAGATTTTGGTGAAAGATATTTTGGTGTTCAGAAAATCTAGAAGGTAGTTGTTATAGAAATAATTCGAGTTTCTTGTTGGATGCACACAAATTCCTGGCTGAAACATCAAAAAGTTTCGTTTCCAGTTAGATGGGATTAGCGATTTAACAGTAACGGGATCTTGGCCATCCCTCAATAAGTTGATGAGCAGAACAACAACTGACTTCAACGTCCTTTACACGTTGCGTTTGCTGGCGTCTTCAAATCAGCGTGCAATTTGT
>JPKZ01000491.1:107256-121607 GCA_000803305.1 Toxocara canis
CAAAATGCAACAGTAACTCGTAATTGCAGATTACAAAAGAATAATCAGCGTTGTCACTGTACGCACCGTTTCATTCGTATAAGTACTGCACTGTTTATATGCCCTAAAAATAGGACTATGATTAAGGAAGTGCAGCATACAAAAGCTTTTTTCGTTACTTCAAAAAAAAAAGCCTTTTTGGTGCAGTATGCAAAAATACAGCTATAGCACTTTCTCATATTGTCCGTTTTCCCATATATATAATGACTACTGTAACGAAGATGTGAATGCCAACTTGTTATAAATGCTGCGACCTTCCAGTACAGTGCACAACACATACTTTATCGGATGGAAACAATTCTTCACTGCCTTAAGGATAGGTATAGCTGTACGCACTAGGGCAATTATATAGCGCCACACTTTGCAAGAATTTGGTTTCATGAATTCCTAAAAGCTGGTTTCAAATTTCCTCCGGCCACAGTGAGTGGAGAAAGCCGGTAGTGGGAGTTTTTCACTTGTCGCGTCCACGAAGCCAAGCGAGAAAGGGGAAGAGGGTGGGCTAGGAAAGATTGGCGTTCTACTCCACCTTCCCATTCCTCCTCCCTCCTTCTGCATGCGACATCTCTTATCCAACCTTTCTTCTCTCTTTCTTCCAACGGTAGTATTATATATGCTAATGAACATGAGATGCAGCGAGTATTTAAAAACACAATATGTTTGGCTGTACTTACTTCAAAAAAATTTCAGCAGGTTTTGTTTCTCGAGGAAAATTTAATGTTTTCAGATTTCATATAACTACAATTATGGTCAATTCCAAGACTGGGCACGATCAAGGGGAATTGCTGTCGATATTCTTTCGGAACCGAATCTTCTGGTAACCAAAATGGACCCTCCGCTTGCGATGATGGCCTCGATGTGGTTCTATATGACCCCACAACCACCAAAGCCAGCAATGCACGATATCATCTTGGGTGAGCACTTTTCTGATGCTCATCTCCAATAATGCTTCAAACCGGTTAAAAAAATGAGGCATGAATAATGTGTCTAGATGACTCGGCATCCATTGCCCCTCCTGCTTCATTCCTTCTTGGCGAAAAACAGGTTAACACTTGGTAAATGCGACTAGTATGTCTGTTTGAAAAATTGAAATCTCGAGCTGTTTAGTCAGTACTTTGCATCCTGTTCTACCTGTGATGCAAATATGTTTATACTTGCTGAGTTGAAATGGCATGCAGATTAAAAGTTAAAATAGCGTGTCGATTTCCAGGCCAGTGGAATGCTGGACGGAAGAACGAAGCAGCTGGATATTCGGGGCCAATCTTTGGACCAACGAGTCTAATCATCAATAATGAATGCAACGGAGAGGATCCAACTAATCCAGGTGGACCAGGGGAAAGCCGTCGAATCAAGGCATTTAAGTGGTTCTGCGAATATTTTGGAGTTCCATACGGTTCTCAAAAAACGCTTTCGTGCAAAGGTGAGCACTATGTTGAGCTACCGATCGCCTATGCACAAAAACGAAGCCTCGTCAAATATTTTCTTACCATCCTTGAAAAAATTGAAGCATCTGTTTAAACTGCCATGCTTTTTATATGGTTTTTTGAGGACGCGAAAGAGCGCAGGGGGCGAATCTGTGCGTGTTTCTGTTTGCTTGTCTGTCCGCTTGCCCACCCTTCTATCTGGTGATCCAGAAAGGAGGAGCGCGCTGACATTTTGTGGGGAAAATCTGTCTCCATGCAAGGGACGAAAAGCAAAATTTCGGTATGATTCTGGAGTTCCTGAATCAGTTATTTGGCGTACAAAGTCGGTCAACAAAAAATGGTTTGACGTTCTCCTTGCTCGTCAACATTCGTGTTCCTGCGGTGCGTATTCGTGACGAATAAGATTTTTCTGGCAAACGCGAGCTAAAATTTTCGGATAAGTGGGCTTCTAGAGCAAGATTAGTTCTTTTATGAAGTTAAAACTTGTTAAAGAAATTATGTTTTCAATTTCTAAATTAGACTTTCTTCATTTCGTTTGTTTCCAAATATAACGACCCTAAAAAGAAACTTTCCCCTTAAAGGGATATAAAAGGAGGAAACAGTGATCATGCCGATCTTATTTATGTTAGGAGCCATATGACAATCTGCAGCATACAGTGAATCAGAAGAATCACTCGACCACGTTGTTTGCGACGATTCCCTAATATTCAACGAGCAGTCCTTATTTACTTGACCACCCGAAGAGTGAGTAAAGCGGAAATGTTGCTGCAGTTCCCATTTAGGGACTATGTAAGGCATGCGATTTTGTTGCATTAGATGACTTTTGAAATTAGAGTTGTAGGCACGTTGATGGCTCATAGACGGCAAACGCTTCACTCATCGAGCTTGTTATTAACTGCTTCAGTGTTGGATGCATA
Source organism: Toxocara canis (assembly GCA_000803305.1). Lineage (NCBI taxonomy): Eukaryota > Metazoa > Nematoda > Chromadorea > Rhabditida > Toxocaridae > Toxocara > Toxocara canis. Next base: position 109,634 of record JPKZ01000491.1, read on the forward strand.
CAAGCAGACTGGGAATTTTATGTAAAGATACTATGCCAATCGATAGCTATTTAATGCGGTGAACCAGTTTGATTCATTTCTTTTTCAACAAGTTCAGATATGCCGGAAAAGTTCGATAGTATGAAGATAAACCTCAGTTATCAACCGGATTGGTCATCCACATGGAAGGATGAGCCATGCAAATGCGCCCCTGCTTCATACGGAGGTACGCCAAACTTGCGTTTTCGTCCCATCTAGGTAGTCATCGCCCTCCTCAATCATCACCCCTCCCCCATCTCCCTCTGCCCAGCTCAACTGAAGAGAAAGAGTTGGCAAATTTTGCGTTCTTCGACGAAATACTTCCAGCCGATAACTCAAGAAACAACCGAAATTTTTTGAACAAGCACACGGAAGAATTAAATTGAACAATTTTAGTAATATCTGTGGGTCGCACTTGCGCATCATTTTTGTTGATTAGGGCTCTTAAAGCCATTATATCTTCTAAGAAAAATCACTGCTTTAGTCCAAAAGAAGTAATCTGCAAAAACTGTTGGAAATTATGAAGCAGTTCAACATTTCAAATTGGGATCACCTTCTTTTGCATCTCATGTTATCATAACCGCCTTCTGAGGTTATGATAACTGAGGTATTGTGAGGGTATCCTTCACAAAGGATTTGTGAATTCAGCGTTAGATTGAGCTCCAAAGAGTCCCCTACCACAATGTTTTTCGATATAAAACATTGTTATCACGATAGATTAGGTTGTATGGGGAGAGATTCTCGGATCGGAAATAGGGATTTCAAAATACCGAAAAAGGTCTTAACGGAATCAAAGGTTGAAGCAGCGAACATAAAGCTACCAACGGGAATTCCCACTGGAACATCAACACATTGTTCTAGTCTCCTCAAAACGCTCATTAATGCTGATGTGTCTGAAGATAAAAATAATGGCTTTTTTAGGTCTGATACCGTATTTCGAGCCGGGATATTTCCCAGCAGAATTCGTTGCAATGAACCCTGCAAACGAAAAGCGTTGTGTGGAAAGCGTCTACGACAATCCAAGCATGTACGGTATGCTCCCAGAAACCAATGCTTGTCTCAAATACCCTTCGAACGAAGGCAGTGGTGTCGATGTCGATCCAATTGACCCATCCGATCAGATTAACTAAATGCTGTGAGAGAATCGACTCGTTCTCGGCAAAGAATTTCACGCAAATGGTCAGAAATTGTTCTGCAAACATGATTGCGATGCACCGAACATTGATACCTTGAGATTCGTATGTATGCTTATTGTTAGCGAATGATTGTTGAAGGAATTGTTATCGATTTTAATTGAGTATAATATCCACCACCATGTAATCATTATTGAATTCTTATAATAACAAGTGTTTTCAATTCTTCATTATTTGAAGTATTAACAATTATTATTTAAAACTGTATGCCATTTATTCTCATGCGTGGTTGCCTTGAGTAGCAAACAATAAAGTTGAGCTTCCGCTTAATGGCTTAAGGTTTAATACCTTGGAGACGTTTTTTTATTTTCAAGCGTTATCGCTCCTTCATGTCGCATTTTGCAATATGATGCATTATCACACGAGTGTGTTGTGTTGTCAAACAAACCTACGACCGTCAAATTTGAAACGTTTCGTTTATGTTCGTTTTAAATTCCAATTAAACACTGTGAGCACTCGAATGTTACACATGCTTAGACAAATTTACCATATAAACAGCGTCTTGTTCGTGATTGCACAAAGTGTTGCCACTTAGTGTTGGGATAAATTTCGACATCAAAGCCGTTTTCCGGGCAAAAATATGTTCACCTCAGTTACGAATATGTTTGCCCTTGGACCCATTGTAGGACGTTGGCGAAGCGCTGATTCGTTAGTTTTCGAATAAAGTTTCGATTTGATTTTTTTGCAAGTGTATCTTTTTGAAATGAAATGAGAGTAATAATCACGCGAAACGTCGAAAGTTGTCCCATATAAATCAGCAAAAAACTGTGAGAATTATTTTCTGAAAACGATACTTCTCTAAGATAAAAAGCTAGTAAAACTTTGGTGTTTTAGGGAACTGCCCAGTTTTAAAAAAAATTTCAATGCCTTACTGCCGTGAGCCGTTTAAAGCGAGGAGTATTGGATATTTTTGTGCTACCACGTGATGATACTGCCACTGATGGTATGGTCACACGAAGAATTTGGAGACGCTTGAGAATTCCTTTAAAGCGATTCGCTGATGCCACTGGATGGGATATTGGCCGTCCGAATGGCGTCAGAGAAGCGGAAACCAGCGAGTCACCAGCGAAAGTGAAAAACCGAAGAACGAGAATGATCATAAAACAAGGGGGAAAGGGATGGAGGTAAGATCGGAAACGAGCAGCGAATTGAGGGAGGAACTAGACCAGTCAACGGAGCTATTCCGAGCTCAATTGATGTTTTCTCTTTCTAAACGAGGAATACGGGCGGCGCGGTCCATGAGTCTCAGGGAGGCCCTATCGTCAGAGTCTATTCGCTCGACGTCCTTTGCAATCCCCACTTGTAAGAATTATCCCGTTTTCATTTATCCTTAACAACTCGACTTCACCCAACATTCATCTCCCCTCGCTCATTCGCTCCTGTCGCCCTTGCTTTTCGCCTCGCCAAAGAACAAACGAACACATTCTAAACCGAACCAACCGCCTCTGTCCAAAAGTGGTGTTTTAGTTAAACAAAAAGAAAAAAGATACTTGTGATGCCGCGCAGCCTCGTGATCAATTAAGTCGAACATTCTTCCTTGTCACAATAGGCATATTAGCACATTTCACACGACCAGCCAAATCCACTGAGAGATTACATGATGAACGGGTGATCATGTTCTCCCAGAAAATTCGGTTAGTTGACATCAATGCGTAACTGGTGATCACTGAAACGCAATGCATTGGATAACAGAAACTGTGCAATTTACGAAGGTTTACTGTTTGCGGCTCCACCTAAGCACTTGTAAAGATGAACCATTTCAGCAAATTGGACTGGCATTGTGCATCAACCAAACGCATTTAAAATTCGCGGCAGTTTGCGAAAAAAAAAATCGCTTAGTTAATTCGAACGGAATTATGCGAAACAATCACCGCCCATCATACTTGCTGTGCAACAAATACTGCTTGTAAACGACATTTCAGCTTTACGCTTATCACTCACTTTGGCCAATCGATCGTCTTCGATGTTGACAATCATCTGTTGCAAAAAAAAATTCGCGGCAGTTTGCGAAAAAAAATCGCTTAGTTAATTCGAACGGAATTATGCGAAACAATCACCGCCCATCATACTTGCTGTGCAACAAATACTGCTTGTAAACGACATTTCAGCTTTACGCTTATCACTCACTTTGGCCAATCGATCGTCTTCGATGTTGACAATCATCTGTTGCAAAAAATGTGATTTTTCTTTGCAAATTATTGCACATCGATCTTTGTACTACGGACCTGCCATATGCGGTCTGTTCTTAACGATCCCTTGTGGCTGTTATTAAGCTCAATCACGTCAACATTCCAACACATTGATCTTTGAGATATGCTGATATGGATTATAATATGTGTCGTGTCTTTTCGCGTTTCCCTTATAGCTATTGTGCGTAAATATCATTGCTTTATATTCACCGGTACAGCCCCCAGGAGAGGGGGGTGAACCAAGATTACTTGTCGGGGCCATACCCGGCTCGAGTTTGCTCCGTTGGACCACATCGCGAAGGTGGTCGCTCGTCTCTGCTCCCTGCCCCTACCATATATTGCGACTTCCCCAAAATATTCGCTGTCGTGTATCGCCATCAGTACTACGTCGAATAAATTCATTGGACCACTGGACCACCGCTGAAGGTGTTCACGACAACGATTGATTCCCGGCCGAAGCACCAATCGTTGTCGTGAATACCTTCAGTGGTAGAATGCTCGCCTCCCACGCGGGCGGCCCGGGTTCGATTCCCGGCCGACGCTAGGTTTTGGCCATGCATAGGAGGAAACATAATAGGACGGCTATTCTAAGAAGAAAGGCTTTATTCGTCACAATACGGCATAATGCAAAAACAACGAAATATTTTGAGTGGCGGCAGAACAAAGAATGAAGCAACGGGCTGTTTCTGTCGAGGTGGGCTGTATAACTGGCTTGGAGTTGCGCCAATTTCATGCTTCCTCGATCCAAAATCTCTGGCTACCAAACAGTCGATCGGGGTTAGCATGCTTCCACTGGAAGATAAGTTGCTTTTGTGTTTTCCAAATGCTTCCACTGGAAGATAAGTTGCTTTTGGGTTTTCCAAATAAACGATGCGTGTAAATTAGGATAAACGAAATTGTGATGAATTTTAAAATATAATATATGAGCCTGTTGAAGCGCTTGATGCGATGTTCATTTATATACATTTGAGAATAAGAACTGACTACAAGAAATCTCCCCGATGTGTTCTGGAACGTTGTGTAAATGTGTGCAAGGAACCCATTTACCAGTTAAAAGAAAAAAAAAGGCAAAAACAACGCGATAAGTAACATCTTCATTGTCGAACTTCGAAATAATTTTTTGTAGTTGATGATTCCGATTACGAGTTCAACGAGCTTTTGAAGTTGGCAAGATGAGGTGATTTTGGGATGCGAACATTGCGCGAACCGATAGATAGACTGGTTATGATTTTACAGCAGCCCTTCATGTTATTTGGACGTTATAAAATGAATTAGCATATTGCCTACCAGCCTTTCATTACTAACTGCCTGTCATGATCCACTTTCGACCGTATATCATCCCTCAACAGTGTTACGAAATAGTATACGTCATCCCTCGATAGTAATTCTCCCAAAAAATACGGAACACCTAAATGACTGCGCGGTCTTACGCACTCACAAACGTTTGTCACTTTGACAGTTCGAAGACGTAAAGCACGCTCCTATACGAAAGGTGCATGCGACTGCTTGACACCTCCAGCACATAATTCGTATTTTTCCTCGTCTCCGTCACCTCTACAACGAAATGCGTCATGCATTTCGACATGCTGCAACTTGTGAAGAAATATGCATCATTTGTTAAAAACCGGCGAAAATTCGCTTCCGAAGTGCTCATCGCGCCGCGTTCACATACTGGGCCTGGCAAGTGCAAAATATTACAGCATGAACGCTACTAGTCACTTGTCCAGCGAAAAATATGAATTGAGTAATGCAGAAAATTAAGAAAAAAATAGCTATGGAGCGTAAGTACTTAGAGGGAAGGCTGCACCTCTACGTTGAAATTTTAAGTGACACATATATCTAACGAAATTCAGCCATATGGGTCGACCAGATACAGCTTTTTTAGGAACTGGTTGCACCTTACTCAGTAAAGAAACCAGCAACAACACATGATTTAATCCTCAGGATGATGCCCTATTTTAGCGAGAATAAACAGGCCTTAAAACTCAGTTCACATATCGCTGCTCGCAGGTAACTCACTGAGCGATTGATATTCGTCATGTTATTATCGATCACTTTAAATTAGTGAATTAGAAATTTTCGGAAAAATGTCACCGGAAGGTTGCTGTTCCCCAAATCGACAATCCTAGCGATATTCGCGGTTCATCCGTTCCAAGAACAGTAGAAATTTTGAAAGCAGCATAACAAAAATCTGATGAACCTAAACATGACAAAAATTTACAGTGTATAATTTCAACTGCATAGAAGAAGCGCCCTCGTTTTTGAAATTTCGCAAATAAATCGTTCAATCGAAGCCGGTAGAGCTTAATGAAATCGTTTTTGCTTACATCGAATTCTCCGGTTTGTTCATGTTTGCATCCGATGCTAAAACGAACGGGCACCGATCGATTCGAACTAAACGTTTCACGTTTGCAAATTCAGCAACAACAACTCTTCTCTTTGACCATTGAAATTTTTGATCGAATTGTTAAGGTGATGAACGAATAAAATCTTTCAAATCAGAAGTTACCGTCCAGTATCGCCGACATTAAGGCTTTCGACATTCAATACTCTCGTGGATAAACCAAGAGTTATGGTGATCATCAGCGAATACATTAAACATTTTGTTTTGCTGTACTCTTAATAGACGTATCTTTGTCAACGCCGAATTGTAAACTTTTCAATCGTATGCACTCAGTTTATTTGTTTTTGTTTGTTTTTCTCTTAGCGCAATCGTTTTATGATGCAATTGCATGTCGATTATGCAACTGCATGTCAATTATGCAATTGCATGTCAATTTTGCAACTGCATGTCATTTATGCAGTTGCATGTCAATTTTGCAACTGCATGTCATTTATGCAGTTGCATGTCAATTTTGCAACTGCATGTCATTTATGCAGTTGCATGTCAATTTTGCAACTGCATGTCATTTATGCAGTTGCATGTCAATTTTGCAACTGCATGTCATTTATGCAGTTGCATGTCAATTTTGCAACTGCATGTCATTTATGCAGTTGCATGTCAATTTTGCAACTGCATGTCATTTATGCAGTTGCATGTCAATTTTGCAACTGCATGTCATTTATGCAGTTGCATGTCAATTTTGCAACTGCATGTCATTTATGCAGTTGCATGTCAATTTTGCAACTGCATGTCATTTATGCAGTTGCATGTCAATTTTGCAACTGCATGTCATTTATGCAGTTGCATGTCAATTTTGCAACTGCATGTCATTTATGCAGTTGCATGTCAATTTTGCAACTGCATGTCATTTATGCAGTTGCATGTCAATTTTGCAACTGCATGTCATTTATGCAGTTGCATGTCAATTTTGCAACTGCATGTCATTTATGCAGTTGCATGTCAATTTTGCAACTGCATGTCATTTATGCAGTTGCATGTCAATTTTGCAACTGCATGTCATTTATGCAGTTGCATGTCAATTTTGCAACTGCATGTCATTTATGCAGTTGCATGTCAATTTTGCAACTGCATGTCATTTATGCAGTTGCATGTCAATTTTGCAACTGCATGTCATTTATGCAGTTGCATGTCAATTTTGCAACTGCATGTCATTTATGCAGTTGCATGTCAATTTTGCAACTGCATGTCATTTATGCAGTTGCATGTCAATTTTGCAACTGCATGTCATTTATGCAGTTGCATGTCAATTTTGCAACTGCATGTCAATTATGCAATTCAATAGTGCTCTTGTTTTTAACTGTTATTGTTTTTATTATTTCTTCGTGGTCAATATGAAATTTAGTGGTTATCGTCTCATACATTATTCAGTTAATAAATTACTCATAAACAGAGGCACGATTTCTGAAGGAGCCGGTAAGCTTAGCAAAGCACTTACTGGCACTGAATTTACTGAAGCGTTATTGCTTAGGTGACTAGGCGATAATTCTTTAGTGACCATAGTGTCGCGTTTCTCAGAACGATGCGTAAAAAATTAGTCCTTTTTGCAGCAAGGGCTGTGATTAGAGTTTTTTTATCCACGCCGAACTCGCCCAGAAGCGGCTTGTTGCAACGGCGTTTTTGCGGGCCTTTTGTTTGAGGCGAATTTAACGGTCATGTTTCTCGATGTATTAATCATGTACAGTGATCGATGAAGAACTCGCCCTTCTGTAAGGTGATCTTAAGGCCATGAAATTAATGCGACCTCACAGATGGCATGCGCTGCGCTGGGTCGTTTGCCCGAAAAAGACGGCAGTGGTGTTTGTCGTGTGTCGTTGGACTTTGCATGGGTGCGAACATTCTCTGTTCGAGTACACGTTCCCTGTTGAGCACCCAAATGAGCGTGCTTCCCTGTTTATTCACTTCCGCACATCGTCGTTCACAAGTCGTTTCTCTTGTGCACAACTCGCACTTAGTTGCAATCGTTTGTCGATGCGTCACCTTCTTAAAAGTCTCGGCACGAATCTTTTTTCTACAAGCTATGTGATGAAGTGCTTTTTTTCTGAAGATGATAGTACTCCCGATCTCGGAATCATAACTGAAATGAAGATCAACTCCACTGGAGGTTGCGGCGTTCTAATATTGTCATTAGAGCTTCGAAAACTATTCGCCCGTTCTTTACGACATCGATGTGTTGATTATTACAGACAGGCGTTCACTGCATATTGCGAGTCTATTTCTGTTATTTCTTTATTGGAAATGATTCATATTGATGCAGTGCATATATTTCTCATCCCCCTTCCCCATCTCCCCTCCTCCCTCTCCCTCCTCAATCAGCAGAAAGCAAATTTTACTATGGCCCTTTCGCTTTAGTGTGTACACCATCCATATGCGCGTAAACAGTGTTGGAAGCGTTCTTGCGCATCGAAAAATAAATTGAAGGAATGCGCATTTACGATGATGCGATTTGCATAACTGAACTGAGCGGTGCAGTTGGAGGCTTTTTATTCTGTGTTGTTCGACATGTTTTGTTTGCTGATATAGTTGCGGTCACAAATCGTACCATGTCGTGCCTAGTTTCCTTAGCAAAAATCCTCAGTTGTTCGAGTCAACGAACTCATCTGCATTTTTTGGATTCACGTTTTTCGAGCACCTGACCATAATCGTTCACAGATTAATCCGGTAATCAGAAAGAGAACTATAAGAACAGGGAAACCCAGTACAAAAACTGTGAAACGCAATGCAAAAGTTCATCTGATAAAAAAAAACTGGTGTTCTGAAGAGGAGCACAAAAGCCGCCATAATTACTTAGTTAGTTTAGCCCTTCAACTCATATAATCACCAGATTATCCACATAATAATCACCTTAGAAACAAAGCATCAGCTCACCTATTTTAAGTGACATATATCTAACGAAATTCAGCCATATGGGTCGACCAGATACAGCTTTTTTAGGAACTGGTTGCACCTTACTCAGTAAAGAAACCAGCAACAACACATGATTTAATCCTCAGGATGATGCCCTATTTTAGCGAGAATAAACAGGCCTTAAAACTCAGTTCACATATCGCTGCTCGCAGGTAACTCACTGAGCGATTGATATTCGTCATGTTATTATCGATCACTTTAAATTAGTGAATTAGAAATTTTCGGAAAAATGTCACCGGAAGGTTGCTGTTCCCCAAATCGACAATCCTAGCGATATTCGCGGTTCATCCGTTCCAAGAACAGTAGAAATTTTGAAAGCAGCATAACAAAAATCTGATGAACCTAAACATGACAAAAATTTACAGTGTATAATTTCAACTGCATAGAAGAATCGCCCTCGTTTTTGAAATTTCGCAAATAAATCGTTCAATCGAAGCCGGTAGAGCTTAATGAAATCGTTTTTGCTTACATCGAATTCTCCGGTTTGTTCATGTTTGCATCCGATGCTAAAACGAACGGGCACCGATCGATTCGAACTAAACGTTTCACGTTTGCAAATTCAGCAACAACAACTCTTCTCTTTGACCATTGAAATTTTTGATCGAATTGTTAAGGTGATGAACGAATAAAATCTTTCAAATCAGAAGTTACCGTCCAGTATCGCCGACATTAAGGCTTTCGACATTCAATACTCTCGTGGATAAACCAAGAGTTATGGTGATCATCAGCGAATACATTAAACATTTTGTTTTGCTGTACTCTTAATAGACGTATCTTTGTCAACGCCGAATTGTAAACTTTTCAATCGTATGCACTCAGTTTATTTGTTTTTGTTTGTTTTTCTCTTAGCGCAATCGTTTTATGATGCAATTGCATGTCGATTATGCAACTGCATGTCAATTATGCAATTGCATGTCAATTTTGCAACTGCATGTCATTTATGCAGTTGCATGTCAATTTTGCAACTGCATGTCATTTATGCAGTTGCATGTCAATTTTGCAACTGCATGTCATTTATGCAGTTGCATGTCAATTTTGCAACTGCATGTCAATTATGCAATTCAATAGTGCTCTTGTTTTTAACTGTTATTGTTTTTATTATTTCTTCGTGGTCAGTATGAAATTTAGTGGTTATCGTCTCATACATTATTCAGTTAATAAATTACTCATAAACAGAGGCACGATTTCTGAAGGAGCCGGTAAGATTAGCAAAGCACTTGCTGGCACTGAATTTACTGAAGCGTTATTGCTTAGGTGACTAGGCGATAATTCTTTAGTGACCATAGTGTCGCGTTTCTCAGAACGATGCGTAAAAAATTAGTCCTTTTTGCAGCAAGGGCTGTGATTAGAGTTTTTTTATCCACGCCGAACTCGCCCAGAAGCGGCTTGTTGCAACGGCGTTTTTGCGGGCCTTTTGTTTGAGGCGAATTTAACGGTCATGTTTCTCGATGTATTAATCATGTACAGTGATCGATGAAGAACTCGCCCTTCTGTAAGGTGATCTTAAGGCCATGAAATTAATGCGACCTCACAGATGGCATGCGCTGCGCTGGGTCGTTTGCCCGAAAAAGACGGCAGTGGTGTTTGTCGTGTGTCGTTGGACTTTGCATGGGTGCGAGCATTCTCTGTTCGAGTACACGTTCCCTGTTGAGCACCCAAATGAGCGTGCTTCCCTGTTTATTCACTTCCGCACATCGTCGTTCACAAGTCGTTTCTCTTGTGCACAACTCGCACTTAGTTGCAATCGTTTGTCGATGCGTCACCTTCTTAAAAGTCTCGGCACGAATCTTTTTTCTACAAGCTATGTGATGAAGTGCTTTTTTTCTGAAGATGATAGTACCCCCGATCTCGGAATCATAACTGAAATGAAGATCAACTCCACTGGAGGTTGCGGCGTTCTAATATTGTCATTAGAGCTTCGAAAACTATTCGCCCGTTCTTTACGACATCGATGTGTTGATTATTACAGACAGGCGTTCACTGCATATTGCGAGTCTATTTCTGTTATTTCTTTATTGGAAATGATTCATATTGATGCAGTGCATATATTTCTCATCCCCCTTCCCCATCTCCCCTCCTCCCCCTCCCTCCTCAATCAGCAGAAAGCAAATTTTACTATGGCCTTTCGCTTTAGTGTGTACACCATCCATATGCGCGTAAACAGTGTTGGAAGCGTTCTTGCGCATCGAAAAATAAATTGAAGGAATGCGCATTTACGATGATGCGATTTGCATAACTGAACTGAGCGGTGCAGTTGGAGGCTTTTTATTCTGTGTTGTTCGACATGTTTTGTTTGCTGATATAGTTGCGGTCACAAATCGTACCATGTCGTGCCTAGTTTCCTTAGCAAAAATCCTCAGTTGTTCGAGTCAACGAACTCATCTGCATTTTTTGGATTCACGTTTTTCGAGCACCTGACCATAATCGTTCACAGATTAATCCGGTAATCAGAAAGAGAACTATAAGAACAGGGAAACCCAGTACAAAAACTGTGAAACGCAATGCAAAAGTTCATCTGATAAAAAAAAACTGGTGTTCTGAAGAGGAGCACAAAAGCCGCCATAATTACTTAGTTAGTTTAGCCCTTCAACTCATATAATCACCAGATTATCCACATAATAATCACCTTAGAAACAAAGCATCAGCTCACCTGAGCAGCTAGTTAAAAAATTTAATACAATGATTTTAAAAGGCATATTTCCGGCAGTTACTTCTATACCGGTCGGAACTAATTTTCATTGAGATTATAGCGCTTGTACAGGTAGGTAAAGAATCGGAAGTTATGCCGCAGTCAAACGGTCTGCTTAAATGCAAGATGTAAAGACTGAAGGGGAGCATTGCACATCGAAAAAAACCCAGTAATTTGACGATCTCGTGGTAAGTCTTGTTAGGGCGGATTCCAGTAGTGCAAACAGTTCCCAAGCAGTAAACCGGTTTACCACGCTCTGAATGGGTCAAACGAAAACCGTGGACAGCCGCGCGTCACGATCGCCGTATCAGCAGATTCGAAAGCGCTGAATATAACGTTGACAACGTTGTTTGCCCTGACGACTTTCTCAATACGATGTGCTATTAAATTTAACCTACCATCTGCCGTAGTTTTCCGTCGTTCACATTGTAAACGCAGTTAAGAGCGAAAGTGTTTTTTGAGAGCAAACAGCCAGTATCAGAAGTATTGCTGGCTTGTTTAGGTACGGCATTGTCGCCTGCATCCGTTTGCACCATGCACAAATGAAGTCAAGGCCATGCTGTAGAGCTTGATCTTG
>JPKZ01000491.1:121650-179936 GCA_000803305.1 Toxocara canis
GTGGAGGCCAAGGCTAAGAAATATAGTTTGCAACTGTCAGCATACAAGTAAAGTTCGTTGTTCTTACCTAACAGCACTTTTTTGTCCCTTTATATTTGTTCTTTATGCAATTTTTTTCGATTCTTGTTCAGTCGCAAATTTTTTTGCGGAAATTTGAACTGCACCTTCTCCCAACCATACAGCATATTCGCCGTCAGAGCTCAATGAATACGTTGCTTGCTGATTTGTGGCGCTTATTGAGGCGCCTCTCGCTGATGACTGTGAGGTATAGTGCAGTTCATTGAGGCATCCTGTGAACAGTTTACGTATTAAATAGAACAGAAGGAGAAATTCAAATGTTTAAAAAATTCTATTTTTGGAGAAGATTCGAAAGGAAGTTGTTGTGTAAAGCAAACATCTTGGAGAAGCACAAGAGTGTTACCACGTAAGAAGTACAGTCATCTAGGACATAAAAGTTTCAGTTTCAAAATTTTTTCACAATATTTTGAAGATGGCAGCAAAAAATAGGATTTGCGATCAAATTTACACTCAGGTAAGGCGAGATGGATTGATTCGCCCCGTTATGATTTTCGCATAAGAAGATAAGGCATGCTACAGTGCGATTTAAAGTCGGTGGAATGCCTAGAGAAATAAAATTTGTCATATAAAACTAATCAGATGATATACGATTCGATCATGCTGTTGCGTTACCCGCAACAGTTCATCGTTCGTTTGTGTAATGCAGAAAAACAATTCGCCTTTCATTATCAGTTCGGTAATGCCGGCCACTTCACAACTACTTCTTTGGTTTACGCAAATCAGTCGTTGGCGGCGCAGTTCATGATTTTTTGATGATTATGCAAGTGCCACTTCTTAAGCGTTAAGGGCTAGTGAATACGGAAAAGTTCTAATTTGGTTTTGTATACATTTCTTTTTACCATTGAATAGCCTCATTGACGTATCGAAGGAGGCATGAACTATGCGCTACAATATGTGCCTTGGGGTCTACCTTAGTCGATAATTTGCGTTTTTCCCATAAAATTCCCATTTTTTTTCTCTTTTCTCACCTATCCACACCACCTATTCCTCCTTCGGCAATTTTGACTTCATCGCCAGTAGTTCTACTGCGAAAGCTGCAGATAGTGGTTTGCGAAAATAACAGTGCGATGCTTTATAGCAGTGCCGAGTTCCTGAACTGTCAGCATTAGTATGACCATCGCCCACCATGTTGCGTTTGAACGTGTCGATGAAATCCTTTGAGGGCGGTTATAGAAGATGATAGCAAGTTTACTGCCTATAGTTTTAGCAGTTCTCCGGTTAAAATTACCGGAAGGACAAGCACGTGACATTGCCACAATACGTTTTGTAAACACAAATTTGAAAGAGAAAATGAAAATCGAATTTAGATGAATGTCGAACTGCGGCGGAGTCTATTTGAGAGATCTGGTGGAATAGTGAATTTTCAGCAAAACAAAATGTCGGTGGAGCCGTCCTCCTTAACAAAGTTTTCTAAATTCATTTCTAGTGCGTTTTGGTATTGCTTAGCTGCAGAGCACAACGTGGTGACGTCATTCTACGCACATTGGCATGTGTACTTTTGTCAGAACGGAGCCGCGTCCTATGTTCAGTTTCGAACTGATCCATTGTCTTAAGGGGAATTTACAATCATGTATGCTTAGCGCAGCAAACGCTGAGTTACCACCAGCAAGCTTACCAGCATATTGCAACCGCTTGAGGTGTATTTTCCAGTTGCCGTGTTGCAAAAGAGGGAATCATAATTAGAAGACTTGAGCGAACAGCTCGACCAGTTAAGATATGAGTTCGTACTTTGTAATTTCTTTAGAATTTAACCAACTCATATTAGCTTTCATTGCGGAAAATTTAGCGGTCGGCATTCCACTGAACCTTTCAAGTACTCTGCAATAAGCTGTCTGGCGTGTTTCATTCACCGTGAAGTATGGTTGTTTGAACCAACAAGGTATCGACAAGCTATACAGCGATTCTTTCCTGATAGCGTATTAAATCAAATTGTTATCTTTCATTGCTATTTCTCGCTGTGCTATTTTTGTCTGTCCTTATTTGTATGGAGTGCGAATTCGAGGTTCGGTGATATGCAACTGCAAAAAAGAAATTCACCTCACTTTTTTTGCAGGGAAAACACACCCAGCAAATCACTTCACCGAAAATTTCTCCTTTTTTCTTTTGCAATTTTTCGATTTTAAAAGGAGGAAATAGTTGGACAGATCAGTGCAAAAGATGTCGAAAGCATCAAGGTCTTGGGGCTCCTAGGTAATAATTAATTGCGGACCGTGTAAGCTATGTCAATACGGCGTATGGAACGCTGTCTTAGCAGTCATCCGGAAACTCTGAGAGCAATTTCTGAGTACTTTCTGTTGTGCATTTTAAAAGATAAGGCGATCTGGTGGCGTTAACATATTTTCATAGCGCTGCGTACATCATGGCGTGATACGCGCTGATAATGCACACAATACGAGTCGCTTGACACAGTATCGTGTTAAAACGAGGTGATGAGTGGCCCTCTCTCGAGCACCAATTCACCCGGTAGGTATTATTTCATAGCGATAGCACTACCTTGGTGGTTGCTTAGTCAAAAGAAAACGATAAGGAAAGCTAAAGTTTTGAAAGATGATAAGATATGAGGTTTTCATTTTTCTGAGTTTTTTTTAGAATAATAGTTATCGTTTTGTATGAATCTTTTTTCATTTTCATTTCTATCAGTCTTTTACGATTTAACGCTGCATGAAATTAAGCTCTTTTGTAAACCGTCGACATTGGCAAAGTCTTACGTGCTTATTTCGTGGAGGGTGACTGTGTATTTGGTAAGCCGAGTAAATCGACAACACTATGTAGTGACTTGACGCTATGCAAAAGTTCAAAGTGTTATCAATCAGAAGTTTACGTTTCAAATTATAGCACGTTATGCAGCCGGCTTGAATTTGGCTAGATCATTTAAATGTTAGTTGCATTTGAACATTTAAACCAAAATCTTGGTGCTTCTTGTTCCGATTTTATATCCTTAAACGTTTCAATTCCAGTTTTCATTCATACCTTTCTGTGCAAAAGTCCTCGTACTCTCAATCTTTTTTTTCTGCAAACAGCGAATGTTTTGAGACCGTTTAAGGTGCTATACACTGAGCAGTAGGGACAGTGTTATCAGTTGTGAGTTTTTGTTCACGTGAACGGAGCGAAGTGTACTTTACACCGTTTTGCTTGTCGATATGCAACAACTGACTATCTGTTTGCTTTAAGGTGATTTAGAATGCGCTCTGAGTGAACAAATTGACCAATAAGGACGAATACATTTTGCAAATGTGGAGTGAACTCGTATCGCGCACATCCTAGAAAATGCCGTTTTGTTTGAATGTTTCAAAATGAGAATTGGATATTTGTGGGCATTTTTATGAAGCGTTTACCTCATCGAAAAGGCGTTTGAATATTACCAAATGAGCAGTAGTAAACCTTTATTTTTCGATTCAAAAATAGTGTATTAAAAAGGTAAATGCCTTCTTTGTGGGAAATCTACTTTTTTTTTTGGAGGACCGATACTAGAAAAATTTTCATAAGAAATTTTATTCAAAAACAACACGATTTTCCACATTCCGGAATTCCGCGCAAGAAGTACTTTGTAATAGAACTTTTGCTAAAGTATATTATGTTTTATAATTGGAATCGGGGTATTAATAACGCTAATGATATGTAATTTTTCGGCAACTTCGAATTTGCTACGAAAAATGTCTTACTATTAAAAATTCTTCTACAGTTTTTTATAGATCGAAGGTTTCTGTAAAATAGAGTTAACGTTCTGCAAAAACAATGCAGTGGTTGGAGCAAAGGTTCTGGAACGTAGCGGGCAAGGACGTCAGCCTCTGATAAGAACTGGAAGTGAACTCGTTTGATAGTTTATGGTACCAGAGAAGGTTTAGAGATTTAACCTACGGACATTTTGATGTATTGCGGTTATTGCCGCAGTTAAAAATTCTGGAACCAGGAATACTAGAAATATCGATTCAAAAATAGTGTATTAAAAAGGCGAATGCTTTTTGCTTCAAACGCTCCACATTGAGGGTCACATAAAACCTAAGCGAGAGATGAGTATTACTGCAGAGTGAGATTCTTGCGTTAAGCGATCAACAAACCGATGCATTCTGATGAAAAGGCGAACGTGAAGATTTGAGGCGACCAAATGAATCTTACACGTGAAATTTTTTTTTGCATACAGTTGAGTGTCGCATACGTTTTTGCATTACGTCTCTATTGTGCCCGCGTGTCGTTACGATCTGATGATTTAATACATTCAGTAATTCACTTGCGTGCTTCTCGGTAAGTTTAACAAACGCTTTAGAAGTTTTTTTTTTCGCTCTTATTTTTAAAAGAGCAAATAATTTGGTTTAGTTCGACAGAGGTGATAGGCGCTCTTGCGGCTAGCAATAATTTCTTGCCAAAAAAATTGCATTGGAGGACGGCTCAAGAGTTACGTTCTAAGCACATCACGAAAATAGTCCATCTACTTATGCATATAGGCAGTGGGAAACATGGGTTATTGCCGTGTGAAGTAACTTATATTGCCGTGTAATTAGTACCGTATATAAGGTTACTTGGGTTATATTACCGTATGAAGAAGAGCGTTTAACTTTTCAATGAAATTTTTGACTTCCAGCGAAGATGACATAATGATGATGTAAGTCTTCCACATTGCATAGAATCAAATTGGTGGTAACGTATGGGACGGATTCGCGTGGTGTGCGCTTGGGCGGTTCACTCGTCGAACCCAACCGGATTCATACACTGCTTCCAAATGAAAAAAATCAGCTTTTTTCCTCCCGGACTGTATGACCACTCGCGCAAACCTTTCTAGTAATGAAACCGTGCTGAATGGAAATTGTTAGTAAAGTCTTATTGAAAAGGTGCGGGTCACACCATCAATAATGAATCCTTTTTCTGCGACTCGGTTAATGAATATACGGATTAAGTTTGGCATTTAGCATAAGAGGTGGTCGTAGAGAGCCGGTTCTAGTTATCCAGTCTCATAGCTTTATCTACAGTGGTTCCCGTGTGGAAATTATCGGGCTGAGAAGCGCTCACAAATACATGCAAGAAGACAGAGCTCGACAAGGACAAGTTTTTGGAAAGCATCTGTCCATTTATGGATTTTTTCCTTCATAGACGTGTTGAGAAAATTATTAACCACAAAACAGCGTGAACCATGGAGACGCTTTTCTTTACACATCGAGGGGAATGCGAACAAAAAAACGTGGAAAAAATCATGACGAGTAAATTTAGGGTGTTGTTGGGACGCGCCGAAATGGCTTTGTGATCGGAAAGACATTAATTCCTGTGCCATACTCACTATTGAACATATCGAAAACAATTACGTTTTTCTGTTCAAAATTAAATAATAATGCGTGCCAGTGGCTGATGAGATGCGCTGTAGTAAGCGGTTGTACAAACTCCCAACATGTGATTGACCACATTTAATAATGAGTCAGAAACGGCTGAGCGACGTCTTCACATTGGCGTCTGAAATGGGCGAAAAATTTACATGCGTATTGCACTTGGTCAATTTGCATAAACACTTCAGGTTCCGGTCAGAAAACTTGGTGGGCGAAATCGGAATCGATACCCAAGTGCAGCCTTATTACTTAAATAAAATATGCGTGCACAATGCCGTTCGGTTCCATTGGTAAAAATAACACTTTTTAGCTGACGAGGAAATGTCCATACTGCATCGTTCACTTGCCGCAATGGCTTCTGTGGCCACTCGTGAGATCAGCACCTCACTGTCTGCACGCGGTCCTGTCAAGAACGTCACTGTTATCGGTTCAGGTCTTATGGGTTCTGGCATCGCACAGGTAATTATTCATTTCATGATCTCTCTCCATCCGCCACGACAATTAATGTTCCTTCCCTCTCTCTCTTTCTTTTTTCAAAATAGTTTTCAGAGGCATGTATTCAATGTGGGCTACTATAGAATATTTGATTTCATCATTCCCAACTATAGATCGAACTCATGAACTCGTTTCCCTTTGCTTTTCCGGCAGAGATAGCAGGTTTTTTCAAATTTTACAAGCAATTTCAGTTGGTACGACTATGTGGTCCCAAATTGAGGTGCGTTATTGTCTTGGGCAACCGTAGTTGAGGTAATGTACCATTATAGGTAACCCGAGAGGGGGAGGGCTGTGCTCCAAATTTTTTTGAGAAAGGAGAGGTTTGGCAGAAGGAGGGCAAGAATTCCTGAACGTTAGCGGCGTTCCTGAAAGCCTCGGAGAGGTGGCAATCAAGATTTTAATCTGCAGATGAAAATCATCTTTGTTGTGCTCCTCACAATACAGTTCTTCAGTTTTAACGTTTTATTACTGGAAAAATAAATAACTGACAGAAAGTTTTAAAAATCTCTGGATAAACTCAACGGAACCATCGCATGATCGTATACCTTTCATCCTTTTTCGATACGTCGAACGTTCTCTGCACTGAGACAACATCTGTCGGCACTTCTAATCTGCCTTTTGTATTTGACTAGGACGGGAAGTTTTTAATGTTTTAAAGAATGCCATTTTTTGTTTTACAAAATGTCCCTTACCGGTTTTTTTACCACGCTTTCCGATTTTTAATCAACTTTATTGCGTATGTCCTTAAATAAAAACCTCCTAATTTATATTTTGGTCTGGACTCCGGGAGAGTGAGCAGCCGAACTTGTAATAATGCAATCGCTTTGTTTCTCGATTGCACGTTGTCGTTATCATCTGTTACATTTGTCTGGTGTTCAGTATGTGAACTCAGCTACTCAGGAGAACTAAGCGTGGTAGTTGCGTGCCTGAACTGTGCTCCCATTTAAGGTGACAGCTCAGGCTCAAATGAATGTAACGCTAGTCGATCGAACTGACGCTATACTTCAGAAGGCTCGCACTGAGATTGACAAAAGCGTCAGAAGGGTAGCCAAGAAGAAGTTCGGTGAGGACATACAGGTAATTTCGATAAACGTTAGCTGTTCTTGATCACACATCCTCTGTGGTTCGTGCAGTCGTGCTGTAGCACGACGGCGCGAGGTTTTTTCAAGTGCTCGAGTGCGAGGATTTTTGGCCATTTTCTTATGCTTGTGAAAAATCTTGAGACACGAAATGACAAGCTTTTAAATGCCAGGTTTGGCGACGTAAATGTTTCAGTTGGTCCGGGCTGAAATTTTACGATTGCGCATTTCGATTTCCTTTTCTTTTTTCATTTCGTTTTTCTTTTCTTTTTCCACTGACAAGCAGCAAAAAATTCAGGCTCAAGAGGCGATGGTTGATGAGGTGATGAAGCACATCACGATGACAACCGATATTCCAAAGGCGGTTAGTGAAGCAGACCTCGTCATCGAAGCGGTCGTCGAGAATCTCTCAATGAAACAAAAAGTATTCGAACAAATCGAAGCTGCATCTCCAAGGTTTTCTGTCTTTATTTTATGAAGAAGAAAATTATTAGGGAGCGATTTATTAGACCACAAGTCTGCCGTAGTCGTTGATGTTAACTTTTTGTGATTATTCGGTATGGAATGATGCGATTCAAATCTTTTTTATGATAGGTGTTGACAAAGCGAATGATGCAGGTCCGCTGTAATGTATGCCATTTAAAATTTCACGGCCGTTTATAAGAATTTGGCCCGCCCAATTTCTTCATGTCATGGTGCTCCATAACGGTGTTGCTTTTCAAACAGCAAAAGCTCGGACTGGCCTTGTTTTTTTTTGCATTACTGGATGAAAAATTATATTGCGAAATAGTTAAAGAGCACTGAAAAATGTTTTGCTAATTGCGCCAACAAAAGCGCTTTCCGGAAGGCTTCCTGGTTGATGTGCTTTGCTAATTTTGATCCCCTGTGTCCTGCTTCTGCAACATTTATCGTTTAAAGTGCCATCAGAAACCCCGAAATGGCATGGAAACTGCACGGAAGGATTATGAGGTAATTGCCTTGTTTTTTTGAGTGTAAGATTTATGTGCGCTTGCGATAAATTCAAAAATACGTCAGCATCCACTCGCCGCACAGACTTGCATACAGATTATAGATAGTTAATCAGTGTGCATGATATGGCATACGAAAATCGCACAAGGAACATGGTAAATACTAGTGGAGCCTATTATGTTAATGAAGGGTTGCTTGGCGTTGTTACTAAGCATGCTACTTACCACTAATATATAGGCTACTGGATTGTTGTGCAGCCTTGCCTGAATCAACAGTTCCATTTATCAGTATATTTGAAAATGGCTTCTTAAATTTTAATAAGTTCTGCCTAAACTGCCCCATTTTCTTTTTTTCTAGTGTTCACTGTAACTTACTTATTTGCATCGAACGATTATGCTGATTTTAATTCACTTTGCAGCAATCAAACAAATTGTCGTTTATTTCATGCTATGGTATGCTATTGGGTTAGATGCACTTTTAGCAGTAGGCATGTGTTGTAAAATGTTATTCGCAGCTATCGTACAATCCTAGTTCTCAGCACAAGGGAATGAATGTAGCGTTTTAGCTTGCCAGAGCAATCGAGCGATATCTTAAGAAGACGCAGAATATGAATTGGAGGGGCTTAACTCTGAAGAAATGGGATTTAAATTTGAGAGTGGGCTTAATTTGACGAGAAGCCGTGCAGAGTAGTGTGCCCAAAGGAGGGCAAAATACGAGTGGGAAACCGAATTGTGAAGCTCGGGCGTAAGAGAAACTGAGAGAGGTATTGAATTCGAGCATACTTTCGACTCATTCAACGAAAATTTAGTGGAACGCTTCTGGCATCGAATACGTCTTCATTGCGTCTCTGTGATATTGCGGCTAATCTGAAAAGGAAATCGAATTTCGGTGGACTTCATTTCTTCAATCCAGTTCCGGTTATGAAGCTGTTAGAGGTTAGCGCTTTATTTATGATCTTTGGTTACATATCACATTAAATGCCTTATATTTTTATATATCACTATATATCACAAATATTTATGCATCATGTACTTTATTTTATAGATCGTTATATGTCACATACTTATTATATATCAAATAGCACTTTTTAATTTCCGTCTTCTCTCTCAGCATTCATCACAAATTGGTCAAGATATTTTTTCGATATCAATGCGACGGCAAACCTTTCGAATGGGCTTTCTCAGATTTTTGGCCTATTTTGAGAATTAATATCATTTCTATAGCTATTTGTTATTTGAAAATAATGAAAAATTTTGTAGGAAAATTTGAAAAAATAATCGAAGAAATGTATTACTAAGAACTTTATATCACCAAAAAGTGACAACCTGCCGACATGTGCGGGCAGTAGTTGTTGTAGCTAAACATTTATACAAGCATACTGATAACTGTCTAACATCTATCGATTGTCGCGTGCAACCGGCAAGCGAAAGTCTTGGGAGTTTCACAGCGAAGTTGCTTTTATCATTTCTGTTTCATTATAGTTTTTTTCATATCGTTGAGTACGTTTCCTCGCTCATAGATCAAGGGTCACACAACTTCTAGTTTGCATATGCGAGAGGCACATAAGGGTTTAGGGGAATAGAGCTGCTGATTGCTATATGTGAATGACGCTAGAGCCTTTGATTTCATTCCTGTTCGATTTTCTTCTAATGGAACTCTGGTCATCGGCATAGATGGTAAGCCCGTCCGTTGGGTTACCTCTTTTATCACCGAAAAGGTTTTGGGTTAGGGCTCAAAACACTCAATCGGACGGAGCGATCGCTTGCAATGGGGTTTCCCTTGACAGTGTTTTGGGCCGTTTGCATTTTTCAAAAATATATCAAGATGTCTTCAGTTGCTATCCCACAGGCGTCAATGTTAAGCTATATGCCAGTGAGCTAAAGTCATGCGCTGAGTATTCAGTTTGAGCTGATACAGTGTCGCAAACACTTAAATGCGTGCATAAAAACTATTCCCAATTGTATTCCAAAGTGTACTATTCTCCAGTACAATGATCCGTGTTCTTGTGGACTGACTTGTGGTCATGACATCGCCGTCTTCCGAATACGCTCATAATCTAGCCGTCTTTATTGATTCTAGGTTATTCGTTTAGCTCCCACAACAGCGAGGTCATTATCCATGGAGGCTATTGCACATATCATCTCCGTCGTTTGCTCAAGTCATCCGAAATTCTTGTTTTTGCG
Source organism: Toxocara canis (assembly GCA_000803305.1). NCBI lineage: Eukaryota > Metazoa > Nematoda > Chromadorea > Rhabditida > Toxocaridae > Toxocara > Toxocara canis. The sequence goes on from JPKZ01000491.1 coordinate 131,767, forward strand.
TCTCTCCTCTAAATTTATGTTCCCCGTTTGCTTGAACTCGTTCACGAGGCCTGACATTTGCGCTTCAAAAAAGGATTGCACTCGTATCGAGAAGTTTCAACGATTTTTAACCAGAATCGCTTTTGAAAAGTGCAGTCGGCTAGAAAAAGACAAATTATTCTTGAATTCTTAAACTACTGGATCTTGAAACTCACGAACTCCATTTAATTGACGGGTAGAATTCATTTCCTGCCGTGATGATGAGTGGCTGAACACATTTCTTTTTCATAAGGAGACCTGGTAGCACGTTCCCAGCTAGTGCCGACCAGCTTAATCTCATTCGACTATAATTTACCGTTTGAGCATATCCCTTCTGGCTTTCTTTATTTTGCTTCGCTCCTTTCATTTGTTCACAGGTTCTTTCGTTTTCCTTTGTTACTTTTCCCTATTCCACTTTAGCGCATATGTTCATTTCTTGAACCTTTGTGTTTTTTTCATTTCCTGCAAATAAACGCTTTTATTATTAAGCTTCCGTAAAATGGGCATTCTGTAAAACTAAAAATCAAATTCGCGAAAATGATCACTTATTTCGATGTTTTCAAATCTCGATGTTCTCAGTGCCGAATAAACGAGTCATCGTGATCATCTATATCGATATTGAATTTGGGTGCTTTTTTGGTTCCCTTCCGTTAATTAATTATTTCAGGTTGTGCGATACAGGGACACTTCAGATGAAACATTTAACAGTTTGTTGGCATTCGGCAAAGCGGTTGGCAAAGTTACCGTATCGTGCAAGGTCCGTTCCCTTATCCATCACATGCATGAGTAATACTTTTTGTTCTTATCGTAACGTAACGTTGCGGTTAAACGTTGTTTCTCTAGGGCGGGTATTTCGAATAACAAAGATAATATCCCATTGCATTTTACTTTCACGTAATAACTATTTCGACTATGAACAAATTTTTTTTTCCTATCAAGAGTTGTTTGGTGTGAGGTAGATGTTTTTTAAATGTCCCGGTTGATTCTGATATTTCTATATCTTATATTCTTATAAGGCAATATATTGTAAGGTTATGTTTTCGTCCTCTTTACTTGTCTTTTTAGTCACTGACGACACACCACATTTACCTTTACATTATCGCCCACAAGTTGAGAGGAAGGGGAAGACAGGGATCGAATCGCTTAATACTTTGAAATTCGGGGGATTCACGAAAATTTATCTGAAAGGTGATTTGCCCGTGTATATTTTTGGTTTTATACCGTTACTGGATGGCTAAATGCTATACGTATGCATACCAATTTCCGCTTACAGATATAACGTTATTTAAAGGACACACCGGGTTTCATAGTGAACCGTCTGCTAGTGCCCTATATGTTCGAAGCGTTGCGAATGGTGGAACGTGGTGATGCATCAATGAAGGACATTGACACGGCGATGAAATTGGGTGCTGGATATCCGATGGGACCCTTCGAATTAGGCGATTATGTTGGTCTCGACACCATGAAATTCATCCAAGATGGTGCGTTATTCTTGTTGGCTCGCATTTTTTTGATTTGGCTTTTTGGCAACCACCTTGAAAATCTCTTCTTCTTTATAACTGCCTGAGAAGGGAGCCCCTACGAGCTGTGTTTGAGGTGATACGTTTTATAAACCACAAAATGTCATCATTTCGGAAGTGCGCACCTCTGATGAAGCTCCAAATTATATGATCATCTGTTGACGTCTTAATTTTTTTGCAGGTTGGCATGAGAGGTATCCCGACGAGCCGCTATTCAAGCCAAGCGAATTGTTAAACAAATTAGTGGCCGAGGGTAAATATGGCAGAAAGTCGGGCCAAGGCTTTTACGAATACTAAACACTCTCAGAGTGACGCTGTTAATGCGTTGGTGTTAAACGCGTATCGTACGTGCAAATCGGCGTATCATACTTTTATTGTAGTATCTGGACTTGGATACGCGTATTGTTCCATTTATTTCTATCTGAATTTGGATGCGCATATTGTTTCATTTACATGCAAATTTTGCTATGATACTCATAGCTGTTGTTCGATTATTGTTTTTGATATTTCATTGTGACGTGTTAATGGACAGCAACAACGTTAGCGTATGCAGATACAAGTTCATAGTCGTTTAATTGCAGCTAAATATTCGAAGCACTGTAACCCGTTGAGCGATATGCATTTGACGTTGCTTGTTCTAATTGCACAGCGTTGTTATAAGTTCGAATGATTGAAGTTCCGAATTTTTAGCTGCAACAGGCGACACTGCCACCATTATTCGATGAGGCGTTGTCACTGAAAAGCCTAACTTTATTGACCTCAGTTGTGAGCTGTTTCACATTCGCAAAGCCTAATGTCACTTATCTCAGTGAGTCTTTTGTTGTATGCGAATAAAATGGTGCAAATATGGGAATGAATTCAGTAACTTTCATAGCATTTCGTCGACGTGTTGAAGAGTCACAAGCTGAAAAAATTCAAAGCAGTCTCTGTTATCGTATTTGCGGAATCTTTTCTATAGTACTTTTGTTCGAGAAGTCGAGAATTTTTCATCCACTTATCACGCTCTGCTAGTAGATTTATGACATCAATTTCGTTAAAGCTTAGCGGTTTTTAGACAAATGGTAAACAAACATGATCGGAAGTAACAAACTGTTTTGCCATCGTCTGCGACGTGCATATTATGGTAATTGGAGAGCAACAGGTTGGAAAGCTTACCAGCATTCGGTACGATATGCACTTTTTGCAGTCGTCCGTGTAAACGTCAAATTATTTTTCCCTGCGGAATCTTTTCTATAGTACTTTTGTTCGAGAAGTCGAGAATTTTTCATCCACTTATCACGCTCTGCTAGTAGATTTATGACATCAATTTCGTTAAAGCTTAGCGGTTTTTAGACAAATGGTAAACATGATCGGAAGTAGCAAACTGTTTTGCCATCGTCTGCGACGTGCATATTATGGTAATTGGAGAGCAACAGGTTGGAAAGCTTACCAGCATTCGGTACGATATGCACTTTTTGCAGTCGTCCGTGTAAACGTCAAATTATTTTTCCCGAAAGCAGGATTGAAGAACCCTTGGTGGCGCACATTTGTTTCTGTTTGATCTACCACCTAGTGGTTGCTTTTAACGGACAACTGTGAGGCGGTCATAGTGGTTAATTTTTCCACCGGATCGGAACGACTATCGCTGGCAGCGTCTAGAAATTCCCGTATGCTTTTCCTAAAAATCCCTACTTCTCATTCAGAAATTTCTTTTCCGAACTGTTTTCAATGTAGCTTGTAAATTGCAACGTTCTACATCATATGAGCAAAACGCAATTCTCGGTGACACGAGTGGAATTGAGATCCGCTGTTCCGTAGTATACCGCCCTTCCTTCTCACCCCCCTTCCATCCCCCTCCCTCTACCGACATCTAACATGTGTAGTCATTCGTCCACAAATGTGTGAATAAACAAACCGATAATATTTCAAACATCATTCTGCTGTTCTCCCATAACCACTGATAATTACTCATATTGCGGGCAGTCAGTGTCAGGATAACGCGGTAAAAATTCCATCTCGTACATTATCTGCTAAAACACATCGGCATGTAATCAGCACAAAAAGAACAACAGTACAACAGCTTAAAACTGCTGTGAAGCTAAAACACATCGGCATGTAATCAGCACAAAAAGAACAACAGTACAACAGCTTAAAACTGCTATGAAGGCCATTGAAGTAGTGTTCTGGCAGCACTACGTCTCCAGTCGGCGTTCTCGACGAGGATTAAATCCGTAATATTTTTCCCAGTTTTGCTGTCGAATCCTCCTTCCCTCCGCTCCTCCACCCCCCGCCCCCTCCTCCCCATTGGCTAAAGTGCACCGCAATGAGATTTCCTCGTTCAACTGCTGCACGAGTTTTTGACCCTTGTTCCGTGAAACCGTGGGAGATCATTTCTCTTTCCCCTCTTCTTTACACCTTGTAACCGAGAAGCAGCATCTGCTTTGTCGCGGAACTACCGGACTTTTTCTTCTTCCCGACCATGTTTGAAGTTGAACAGTTATTAGTCATAATCGACAAGCAGGATTTGCACGGTAGCAAAGAGGAAGGAATCAGAGATTATCAGCATAATAAATACTAAAAAAAAAAGAACATTAAACGAAAAAAAGACCCGGAAGTGCACGGAGACATTTCGAAAATAACAGACAATGAATGGTGAGAGGTCCTTTGGAGAACTGGCTTCCCAACAGTGTCACTCGGATCAAATTGCTCTCCGACTCCATCCTTATTCGAAAATTGCTTCCCCTCGGAAGACGGCATTGAAGATTCGATTATTACGTTTAACGTGGCTCTGTTTGGTAAGTTGGAAGCTCTATTTAAATGACGGACTTTACTTTCCCCTAGATGTCGAGGGGTCAGATCGACGAGCTAATTCGGTAACTATGTCACTTTTTTGTGGGAAAAATTTTTTATTGAGCGGAACTGGCTCTGCGGTCCTAGTTACCTCATCTGGATAATCTAAGAATCCCTTCTTCGTTTTCGATTCCATACACTCACACGTGCTTGACGCGTAACAGATTACCTACCAACTCCGATATACAATGATCGAAGAACGAGCACTGAGTGATGTGTACTCTTTGTACATTGCACTTTGTAGTGGTGCAAAGGCCGCATTTCCGCTAATAAACACGTTTCGGTGCGCTGGTTGATTGCGCATGTTTGTTTCCATTTCTCAGTCGTCATCTTTCATGTATGAGGCATTTTTTTCATAGATACGAAGTGTTGCACAGTCTCAGTATTTTGACTAGATCTTGTCGGAACGCAACTCCGGCAGCACACATTCAACTCCCAACTGCTGTGGAAAGCGAAACGCGAAAACTAGTTTTTTTTCGTCTTGCTTGACGAGACGCAATCAACCAAACTGCTGATAAAGTAGAGGGGTTTTCACGTTTAACCTCAAATTTAGAGTCAGCAAGGATGGTATCGGGAACCCGGGAAAGAGTTTCGAGAATCACCTGCGAAACTTTGTCCACGTTAAGTGTCCGCACGCAGGTGATAGCAGTGCTCATGCGTGTGCTAGTCTAATGCCCTGCTGCATTCTCTTTAGGTCTTTAGGATAAATATATGTACATCTTGTGAAAAGCGGTGAAATTCACATCTGTATTTATTTTGCCTTCCATATCGCGGGCAGTCTAGTTTTACGTTCTAGTTTGGAATGTGTTCAGTGAAAAGGGTGACTGACCTCAACGATGAATCGTTCGCTCATCACGATCACTACGATCGCCACTCGTCGAATGAGCACCTCACTCTGTGGGTATTCACCTATCAAGGATGTCGTCGTTATCGGTGCAGGTCTCATGGGTTCAGGCATTGGACAGGTATGTGACATAAGCGTTGGCTTTCAAGCGTCTTTAATTGTCTTGGTTATCGGATTCTTAGAAAATGCAAAGTGTTCAACATAGCTCACTCGTTGAACTTATTTATTTCCGCCATTGTAGCACCAGTCTCGAGACGCTTTTGTTGGAATTTCTGCTTCCAGCACAACAGCAATCCTACTTGCCGGTCATCAGGAAAACACCGCTCCAGCACAGCCATAGAATTCACTCATTTATGCACTGGCTGTGAGAGAAGATGAAAACAATTATTGACCATGGGGATGGCGGAGAGGGAGGGAGGGGAGGTAACTGGCATACCATCCTTGCTTATGCTATAACAACTGTATAATCGCCTGCCTCAATACTAGATTGAACGTTCTCTTTTTTTTTCAGGTCGAAATTCTTGATATAACAAACACTACACTTTTGTCTTTGAGGCTCTCATTTTGTCATTCTTGAAGTTTCTCTTATCTTTTTTTGCTTTTACTCCTCTGTAACTCGATGTTTGGGTTGTTTTTTTTTTTTTAAATAAAACCGTTCATATTCACGAGTGCGTCGGCTTTTTTTCGCTTCATTTAATTTATCAGATATTTAATGGCTGAGTTTTTACGTGAAATTCGCTATCTCTAATCATATAGTCAAAGTCAGCGTCACTTAGTAAAGGCCAAGGAAAATAACGACGCAGAATTGCTCAGCATCATCTGACTATTTCTGTGGGTATAGTGAGTGGCACGCTGATACCCTTACCTATGATTTTTATCAGTGTAAAGAATGGTTTTTACATAAGACGTTTTAATTTGAGGTGGTCGCCCAGGCTGAGATGAATGTGACGCTGGTCGGTCGAACAGAAGCAAGTCTCCAAAAGGCATTCGCTGGGATCAATAGATGTGTCAAAATAGTCGCAAGGAAGAAGTTTAGTAAGGATAAACAAGTAATTTAATACAGTCTCATGTGCTGGCATTCAAAACTCGCCTACATTGTTTTATGTCAGCGTGAGCTGGATATAAAGAGCAAACAATGTCGAGTAACTGTATTGGCAAAGCTCCCATCCCTGTTCTCTCCTCCTCCTTCCTTCCTCCCTTCCCCATCTCCTTCCCTCCCTTTCGAATGCTCGGAAAATTTTGCATAGGTCGGCAGAAGATGCCAAAATTTTGTTCGATCTGCTTCTGCGACAGTCCCAAGAGGGCTCCTGAACTTTTTTTTTGATCAGTTGGCGAAAAGTTTGTAGAAATCTAAAATTGTATGAACTTTTGCAGCACCCTACCTGACCCCGCTGTTCTCCTTCCCTTAGGGGAATGCAACAGGAGAGTGGCCGGGTTTTTTGGGGCTTGTTAGCTGCAAGAGCTTGTAAGCTTGTTAACCATGGATGGCAAGAGCGCCAACTACTCGATTGGAATTACTGTTTGATCTCCGCCCCAAAAACGGGCGATGACATTATCGAGGTTGTTACACTCGCATGTCCAAACGGAAGAGGTCCGGTAGCAGTGGCGTGCAGTAAGCTTTTTTTGAGACGGACGTAACAGTTTCTCGAAATTCCGCGTCAACTGGCTGCTTGTGAAGCAGTTCAGGATTCAAAACATAGAACTAGAGAAAGTATGAAAATTCACATCTAATTTAAGCAGTGATGGATGGAGAAAGGCGCGACGACGGCAGATACAGGCACTGTGCAAGTGGCAGCCAGGTGGAGATGCTGCGTGATTTTGGCTTTTTATGTGCGAAAGGTTGCGAAAATCATTTCGTTGCCTGCAAAATTTTTGTCAGATACACGTTAACAGATGCAAAACTATTGCGGGGATTATACGCTGATCCGTAGCAAGCCTCTATCCTTGAAATTTAGGCGCAAGAGGCAATGGTTGATGACGTGTTAAAGCATATTTCGATGACAACCGACGTCGAGAAGGCAGTAAGGAAGACGGATCTCGTTATCGAAGCAGTAGTCGAGAATCTTCCAGTGAAACAAAAACTCTTCGAGGAGATCGAAATGGCTTCTCAAAGGTATGTTTGATGAAACCCTTTCTAAATGTTATAGCTGTTGCAGCGTAAATATGTATTATAGCGCGAGATGAGGAGAGGAAGTTCCGTAAGAAGAAAAATAACTTCCAGTCAGTGGGATGTTTTCTGGTTTCCATTTCTTGCAATGCTTGGAACAAAGAAAATAAAATTAAATATTACGCATATGTGTGTGTGAGAGTCGAGTAGTCGCAGACCGAGAATAAGGTGAGCTAAAACAATGAAATTCGGCAGTTATGATCTGCATCTTACGATCTTTTTTTTCCACTCCTTACGCCAGTTTTCCTTAAAGCATTCGGACTACAAGAGATATGGGGACTGCATATGAGCCAGAACTTTGCATCTACGAATTCATCTAATCGTTTTCAAAATGGCTAGGTTGGCAATGAAGAAGGGAAACGAGTTGTTGCAGGACTTTTCTCACAATGGAATATTTGCCCATTTCATGACTGCTATACATGTTCGATTGTTTTGTGTATTATTGCAGTCGGTTGGTGTGGTAGACAGAACTGCAGAGGATTGTTCCGCTTGCGCATTGTCACCTTGCCGAGTAAAGTAGTGAAAAATTCATTTTCCCCATGCATCCGACTTTATGTATGTCGTATTAATGAGGAGGTTACCAGGAAAATGCAAGTTAAAAACTGAAAATAAACATGAAGAATTGTCTTGATTGGTCTATTGTCTTGATTTGTGGTTGTGCTTGTGTTACGTCGACGAGGCATTGGGTCACTGTCGGTCGCGAACGATAGTCTTTTGTGTTATCGTAACGAAGAAAAGCAGTACTCGCATCCCGGTCGGAAATATAAAATTCACTTTTAAAAAAACTGAAAAAATTATTCACATCGTATTCGTATTTGGCCATTACATAGTTGACTCCTCATATCGCAATGCTTTTTTCGTTTGTGATGCTCCATAGTTTGGGGACGGAGATTATCGACTGCTTTTTTCAATCGGGAAGAAACTATGACACTATAAGCCGGAACATATACTTCTCCCAAAAAAATGTGCTTCACGATGTAACGCTTTATCAGTGGTGTATAGAAGGAGCAACGATAAGGCGTATGGAAAGCCTGCAACGAATGGCAAATGGGTTGTTGACGAATGATCATCTAGACATGATTCATGGACCATTTAAGGTATAAGGTATTCACGTGTCAATCGCGTTAACATCGCAACTATTATTGAATGGTCGCACTACAAAAGGTATGATGCTGGCGATCGCAGGCGGTTACTTAGATCTTTTTAAATTGGGCTATGTTATTTTACTCAATCTTGATCGTATGATTGAACGACTTGAGGTCTACAACACTAACACGTCGTTTATTCGTACATACTCTACTTATCGAGTAGTCTCCGAAACATCTACGGTAAGACGTGAAATGGTAGATTCGGCTGTCAAACTTTCTGCAGAGTGAAGTTTGTGTGAGTGCTGGCAGAGGCCATCAATTAAGCTTTGACGCCCAACCCCCGAGAAATGCATGAACTCACTCGTGATTAATAGATTAAGTCGGATTTCTTAACACTGACAGTGCGGCAACTACGCCAGCCAATTGCATGAATAATCGAAATAATCGATCATGGGTAGAGATGTGGAATAGCCATGAAATGAACGACCTGTTGAAGGAAAGTTTTGACCAGAATTCATTCTTGCGCTTCATCACGCATGTCGGCGGACTTAGACCTGTACCTTAACATTTATCGTCCCAGTCAGTCGATTAAAGGATTATTCGCGCATTAGGGAGTAAATATCTTAAAGTGATTTGGAGGATTGTATTGCTGGACCGCCTTGGAGCAAATGCACAAGGAATATGCATGTGATTCCATAGTGCTTATGTACTTTTGCGCAATTTTACTGGTCAGTCGGAAAGGCAGAGAGAATGCGAATTCGTTAGCCATATTTTAGCATGCTCAGCAGTTTCTATTTATACATCATAGGCAAGAGGTCGCCTGTAATATTGCTAAATTCTACGCGAAGTTTTTTTCATCCAAAGCATCAAATGTGCATTAAAACGTTACCCGAAAGTTGCTGATTTTATTTTTAAGCTTAAAATTGCTTGCATAGCTTTCCAAAGACGGAATCCGCTTAAATCTACCTTCTAACACAGTACTTCACTAAGAGAGGTTGCGCATGACAGAAGTTCATAATGTGCTTCCGAAGATGACTGGAAGTGTTTCATCGGTACTTCGCTGTACTCGCACTCCAGTCAATCCCGTGGACCATTTGTGCTGGTGTTTTTCTTCTATTGTTTGACGAAACCCATCTAATCCTACCATTAAACCTCGAACTTCGTTGTGCATTCAAGACAAGACAAGCGCGCTTCCAATAAACTTTACGTCTTCAGCGTAGATCTTGTTTTATTTTTCTTCTTATGTTTTCGGTGGTATCTCATGATGCATTTCAAATCAGCCTGTTCCATCTTCATCGAATTTTGCTAAATCCTTAAGAGCTTCATCGCGTCATCCTTCTTTTGTTCGCCTTCGTTATCTTCACAGTATTCCGCGTCAGATTGTTGGCTGAATTCGACAACGTGGAAAAACGACGGAGTTTTGAATCTTTTGAAGAAACGCTTTCCATACGGCTTTTGATAGAAAAATCAATAATAGTTCCGCTTAGAATCTTCGCTGGTACCTTAAAAGTTCTTCTTGGCTAAAAAAATGTAGGTAACAGTTGCTTTACGCGTACATTTATTTCGTCGAAATGAAACCGCTGGAATTTATTTGCGCTAACTCTTTTTGAGTAGACGTTTGCGCACATTTTAATGTGAATAATAAGCGTTTTCTATTCGTGAACAAATTGGACTAAATTGTGCCGAAATTAATGCAGCCGGCTCAAGTTCAGAACGTCTATCATTTACTGTGATGGTAGCGATCTTCTATGAACGTGCAGACAGTTTTGGGAATTTGCACGGTGAGTTTTCTTCGTAATCAGTCAATTAGGTTTCAGTGGAACGCTTCTGGCAACAAATACCTCGTCATTACGCCTCTGTGATATTGCGACTAATTTGAAAAGGAGCTCAAATTTCGGTGGACTACATTTCTTCAATCCAGTCCCCTTTATGAAACTGCTAGAGGTTAGTGCTGTCGAGCCTTACGCAATGTCTTCTATGATTGCCGTCTTGTAATGTTCGAAAATTTCCAGTTTAGCTCAGCTTTTGCTTACTTTGGTTAGAATGGGTTTCCTGCATTATCGATGCAGCAAGTTTTTCGCAATGAACTTTTATGAATTCATTTTACCGTTTCAATATATTTTTATGCTTTCCAGAATTTTTCAACAGCTCGCTACCTCTTAATGAGTCGAAATACTGCATAAGCTTTGGCAGCCTCACTCGTCATACCAGCTGGTTGCATAAATTACCAATAATACTTCGATTTTATACCGCGGATGATCCAGCCACTTATGCAAATCTTATATTAATTGCAAGCTTTGGCAAACTTGCATTTGCAAAGCGCATTTTGCCGGCATTATTTCTCTGGCGCGCATGAATGGGTGTTTGTGCGTGCCTGCGTGAAACTATGTGCATTTTTCTATGTTTTTGAGCATTTATGCTTTATTATATGTTCGTTTGTTTGTCTGTTTGCTTCTTCAGTTGCTTCAGTTCTGGGACGGCTGAATCTGAAGCTGTGAAATTTCGTATATTTTGCGTTCAAGTATGATCTCCTCTGCATAATTTCAAGTCTATCCATTGACCCTGGAGAAATTTGTAGGCGTGCAAACGTGCACAGAAGTTCACTTCCATTTTCGCAGAAAGGTAGTAGGAAAACGAATTCTTTGGTAGAAGGTTTGCGGAAGCGGTGGAGTCAGTTAAGTATATTCACGAGTGCGTCGGCTTTTTTTCGCTTCATTTAATTTATCAGATATTTAATGGCTGAGTTTTTACGTGAAATTCGCTATCTCTAATCATATAGTCAAAGTCAGCGTCACTTAGTAAAGGCCAAGGAAAATAACGACGCAGAATTGCTCAGCATCATCTGACTATTTCTGTGGGTATAGTGAGTGGCACGCTGATACCCTTACCTATGATTTTTATCAGTGTAAAGAATGGTTTTTACATAAGACGTTTTAATTTGAGGTGGTGGCCCAGGCTGAGATGAATGTGACGCTGGTCGGTCGAACAGAAGCAAGTCTCCAAAAGGCATTCGCTGGGATCAATAGATGTGTCAAAATAGTCGCAAGGAAGAAGTTTAGTAAGGATAAACAAGTAATTTAATACAGTCTCATGTGCTGGCATTCAAAACTCGCCTACATTGTTTTATGTCAGCGTGAGCTGGATATAAAGAGCAAACAATGTCGAGTAACTGTATTGGCAAAGCTCCCATCCCTGTTCTCTCCTCCTCCTTCCTTCCTCCCTTCCCCATCTCCTTCCCTCCCTTTCGAATGCTCGGAAAATTTTGCATAGGTCGGCAGAAGATGCCAAAATTTTGTTCGATCTGCTTCTGCGACAGTCCCAAGAGGGCTCCTGAACTTTTTTTTTGATCAGTTGGCGAAAAGTTTGTAGAAATCTAAAATTGTATGAACTTTTGCAGCACCCTACCTGACCCCGCTGTTCTCCTTCCCTTAGGGGAATGCAACAGGAGAGTGGCCGGGTTTTTTGGGGCTTGTTAGCTGCAAGAGCTTGTAAGCTTGTTAACCATGGATGGCAAGAGCGCCAACTACTCGATTGGAATTACTGTTTGATCTCCGCCCCAAAAACGGGCGATGACATTATCGAGGTTGTTACACTCGCATGTCCAAACGGAAGAGGTCCGGTAGCAGTGGCGTGCAGTAAGCTTTTTTTGAGACGGACGTAACAGTTTCTCGAAATTCCGCGTCAACTGGCTGCTTGTGAAGCAGTTCAGGATTCAAAACATAGAACTAGAGAAAGTATGAAAATTCACATCTAATTTAAGCAGTGATGGATGGAGAAAGGCGCGACGACGGCAGATACAGGCACTGTGCAAGTGGCAGCCAGGTGGAGATGCTGCGTGATTTTGGCTTTTTATGTGCGAAAGGTTGCGAAAATCATTTCGTTGCCTGCAAAATTTTTGTCAGATACACGTTAACAGATGCAAAACTATTGCGGGGATTATACGCTGATCCGTAGCAAGCCTCTATCCTTGAAATTTAGGCGCAAGAGGCAATGGTTGATGACGTGTTAAAGCATATTTCGATGACAACCGACGTCGAGAAGGCAGTAAGGAAGACGGATCTCGTTATCGAAGCAGTAGTCGAGAATCTTCGAGTGAAACAAAAACTCTTCGAGGAGATCGAAATGGCTTCTCAAAGGTATGTTTGATGAAACCCTTTCTAAATGTTATAGCTGTTGCAGCGTAAATATGTATTATAGCGCGAGATGAGGAGAGGAAGTTCCGTAAGAAGAAAAATAACTTCCAGTCAGTGGGATGTTTTCTGGTTTCCATTTCTTGCAATGCTTGGAACAAAGAAAATAAAATTAAATATTACGCATATGTGTGTGTGAGAGTCGAGTAGTCGCAGACCGAGAATAAGGTGAGCTAAAACAATGAAATTCGGCAGTTATGATCTGCATCTTACGATCTTTTTTTTCCACTCCTTACGCCAGTTTTCCTTAAAGCATTCGGACTACAAGAGATATGGGGACTGCATATGAGCCAGAACTTTGCATCTACGAATTCATCTAATCGTTTTCAAAATGGCTAGGTTGGCAATGAAGAAGGGAAACGAGTTGTTGCAGGACTTTTCTCACAATGGAATATTTGCCCATTTCATGACTGCTATACATGTTCGATTGTTTTGTGTATTATTGCAGTCGGTTGGTGTGGTAGACAGAACTGCAGAGGATTGTTCCGCTTGCGCATTGTCACCTTGCCGAGTAAAGTAGTGAAAAATTCATTTTCCCCATGCATCCGACTTTATGTATGTCGTATTAATGAGGAGGTTACCAGGAAAATGCAAGTTAAAAACTGAAAATAAACATGAAGAATTGTCTTGATTGGTCTATTGTCTTGATTTGTGGTTGTGCTTGTGTTACGTCGACGAGGCATTGGGTCACTGTCGGTCGCGAACGATAGTCTTTTGTGTTATCGTAACGAAGAAAAGCAGTACTCGCATCCCGGTCGGAAATATAAAATTCACTTTTAAAAAAACTGAAAAAATTATTCACATCGTATTCGTATTTGGCCATTACATAGTTGACTCCTCATATCGCAATGCTTTTTTCGTTTGTGATGCTCCATAGTTTGGGGACGGAGATTATCGACTGCTTTTTTCAATCGGGAAGAAACTATGACACTATAAGCCGGAACATATACTTCTCCCAAAAAAATGTGCTTCACGATGTAACGCTTTATCAGTGGTGTATAGAAGGAGCAACGATAAGGCGTATGGAAAGCCTGCAACGAATGGCAAATGGGTTGTTGACGAATGATCATCTAGACATGATTCATGGACCATTTAAGGTATAAGGTATTCACGTGTCAATCGCGTTAACATCGCAACTATTATTGAATGGTCGCACTACAAAAGGTATGATGCTGGCGATCGCAGGCGGTTACTTAGATCTTTTTAAATTGGGCTATGTTATTTTACTCAATCTTGATCGTATGATTGAACGACTTGAGGTCTACAACACTAACACGTCGTTTATTCGTACATACTCTACTTATCGAGTAGTCTCCGAAACATCTACGGTAAGACGTGAAATGGTAGATTCGGCTGTCAAACTTTCTGCAGAGTGAAGTTTGTGTGAGTGCTGGCAGAGGCCATCAATTAAGCTTTGACGCCCAACCCCCGAGAAATGCATGAACTCACTCGTGATTAATAGATTAAGTCGGATTTCTTAACACTGACAGTGCGGCAACTACGCCAGCCAATTGCATGAATAATCGAAATAATCGATCATGGGTAGAGATGTGGAATAGCCATGAAATGAACGACCTGTTGAAGGAAAGTTTTGACCAGAATTCATTCTTGCGCTTCATCACGCATGTCGGCGGACTTAGACCTGTACCTTAACATTTATCGTCCCAGTCAGTCGATTAAAGGATTATTCGCGCATTAGGGAGTAAATATCTTAAAGTGATTTGGAGGATTGTATTGCTGGACCGCCTTGGAGCAAATGCACAAGGAATATGCATGTGATTCCATAGTGCTTATGTACTTTTGCGCAATTTTACTGGTCAGTCGGAAAGGCAGAGAGAATGCGAATTCGTTAGCCATATTTTAGCATGCTCAGCAGTTTCTATTTATACATCATAGGCAAGAGGTCGCCTGTAATATTGCTAAATTCTACGCGAAGTTTTTTTCATCCAAAGCATCAAATGTGCATTAAAACGTTACCCGAAAGTTGCTGATTTTATTTTTAAGCTTAAAATTGCTTGCATAGCTTTCCAGAGACGGAATCCGCTTAAATCTACCTTCTAACACAGTACTTCACTAAGAGAGGTTGCGCATGACAGAAGTTCATAATGTGCTTCCGAAGATGACTGGAAGTGTTTCATCGGTACTTCGCTGTACTCGCACTCCAGTCAATCCCGTGGACCATTTGTGCTGGTGTTTTTCTTCTATTGTTTGACGAAACCCATCTAATCCTACCATTAAACCTCGAACTTCGTTGTGCATTCAAGACAAGACAAGCGCGCTTCCAATAAACTTTACGTCTTCAGCGTAGATCTTGTTTTATTTTTCTTCTTATGTTTTCGGTGGTATCTCATGATGCATTTCAAATCAGCCTGTTCCATCTTCATCGAATTTTGCTAAATCCTTAAGAGCTTCATCGCGTCATCCTTCTTTTGTTCGCCTTCGTTATCTTCACAGTATTCCGCGTCAGATTGTTGGCTGAATTCGACAACGTGGAAAAACGACGGAGTTTTGAATCTTTTGAAGAAACGCTTTCCATACGGCTTTTGATAGAAAAATCAATAATAGTTCCGCTTAGAATCTTCGCTGGTACCTTAAAAGTTCTTCTTGGCTAAAAAAATGTAGGTAACAGTTGCTTTACGCGTACATTTATTTCGTCGAAATGAAACCGCTGGAATTTATTTGCGCTAACTCTTTTTGAGTAGACGTTTGCGCACATTTTAATGTGAATAATAAGCGTTTTCTATTCGTGAACAAATTGGACTAAATTGTGCCGAAATTAATGCAGCCGGCTCAAGTTCAGAACGTCTATCATTTACTGTGATGGTAGCGATCTTCTATGAACGTGCAGACAGTTTTGGGAATTTGCACGGTGAGTTTTCTTCGTAATCAGTCAATTAGGTTTCAGTGGAACGCTTCTGGCAACAAATACCTCGTCATTACGCCTCTGTGATATTGCGACTAATTTGAAAAGGAGCTCAAATTTCGGTGGACTACATTTCTTCAATCCAGTCCCCTTTATGAAACTGCTAGAGGTTAGTGCTGTCGAGCCTTACGCAATGTCTTCTATGATTGCCGTCTTGTAATGTTCGAAAATTTCCAGTTTAGCTCAGCTTTTGCTTACTTTGGTTAGAATGGGTTTCCTGCATTATCGATGCAGCAAGTTTTTCGCAATGAACTTTTATGAATTCATTTTACCGTTTCAATATATTTTTATGCTTTCCAGAATTTTTCAACAGCTCGCTACCTCTTAATGAGTCGAAATACTGCATAAGCTTTGGCAGCCTCACTCGTCATACCAGCTGGTTGCATAAATTACCAATAATACTTCGATTTTATACCGCGGATGATCCAGCCACTTATGCAAATCTTATATTAATTGCAAGCTTTGGCAAACTTGCATTTGCAAAGCGCATTTTGCCGGCATTATTTCTCTGGCGCGCATGAATGGGTGTTTGTGCGTGCCTGCGTGAAACTATGTGCATTTTTCTATGTTTTTGAGCATTTATGCTTTATTATATGTTCGTTTGTTTGTCTGTTTGCTTCTTCAGTTGCTTCAGTTCTGGGACGGCTGAATCTGAAGCTGTGAAATTTCGTATATTTTGCGTTCAAGTATGATCTCCTCTGCATAATTTCAAGTCTATCCATTGACCCTGGAGAAATTTGTAGGCGTGCAAACGTGCACAGAAGTTCACTTCCATTTTCGCAGAAAGGTAGTAGGAAAACGAATTCTTTGGTAGAAGGTTTGCGGAAGCGGTGGAGTCAGTTAAGTCATTAATGCTTGTTTTATAAAATGCTAACAGCATATTAGACACGTTTTCCTTTTTCCGACTTTTTCTGAAGCAGTCTTTTCTGATGGACAGGATCGCCAAAATATATGTATATATATTTTCGGACTAATGGCATGCGTTTCCACTTATTCTGCTACCTAACTGGTGGATGTTAAAAGGCGATCGGTTGCAGAGCTGTAGGAAATTTTTAAACGAATTTGAGTGCATACACTTTCAGCTGGGTTTACGGCCGGATATAAGGCTGAGTGCAGATGGTATTAAGGTATGGATCGTACCTGCCAGATTTAATAATTCCGATTTTAGCGACTTTTTATGTTGAAACAGCTGGAAAGACTTATGCGCTCATGTCTACGCAAGAATGCAGCGTTGTCATATAATGCTTTGTAAATGCATAGTAATGAACTTGCATAAAAGCATTGAATAATCAAAACGGTAATAGTTGAATCATCTTGTAGAATTCCCGAATAATATCACATCAAAGCAAAAAGTTGTCTAGTTCCCCGGCCGGGAGGGGATAGGGGAAGAGGGAGTGGAGGGAGGCAACATTGCGTCTAGATCCCACGAGGGATTTTCGGCTTTCTTTTCTGTGTACGGTGAGGATAATAACGCACGTCTGCGAGGTCATATTTACACGAAATGTGGTTATTGCTTTTTTTTGGGAGGAGAGGGGAGAGGAGAGGGTTTTTTCATTGTTTGAAGGCACTTATGCATCTATGAATGCAGTTCGCGACGAGAAATGCTCAAATATTCGAACGCTTGCAGTTCTCTCAGAATTCCTGTTCACCAAAATTTTGCCTTGACGTTTGTATTTACTAATAATTGTTCATTTGGTACTGTGTTCATTAAAGGTCGTGCGCTACAGCGAGACTTCAGATGATGCATATAACAGTTTCTTGGCTTTCGGAAAAGCAATTGGGAAAGTGACCGTCGAATGCAAGGTTTGCCGTTTCATCTCTCATTTCATCATAGCGTTTACTCATGAACAGGTGTGCTTGGGTTCTTCATTTTCGTAGATTTGGCGTGCCGTGTGCTCCATTTAAGAACAGAGTCGTCACTGTGGGCATACACATGTTATGACTGAAGGCAAGTGTTTCCAACAATTTTGCTGTTTTCCTGAAAGGGTTTGGATGAATCTTGGCTGTTGAGAGGGAGCGGATGGGGAGTTGCACCTTCATGGATTTTAGGCACCGCAGTAGCGCGCCGGATAAACCGTAGGCAAAAAAATTTTACGAAGAGCGTGTTTTTTGGTTGCATTATAACATTGTTGGAAAATGCTGGAATTATCAATGTCGATCGCAGAACAGGAATAGTTTTGTTGTGAGACGTCTTCTCGTTATTTTCAGGACTCGCCTGGTTTCATAGTGAACCGTCTTTTGGTGTCATATATGTCTGAAGCTCTAAGAATGGTGGAACGTGGGGATGCTTCAATGAAGGATATAGATGTAGCAATGAAATTGGGTGCTGGATATCCTATGGGACCGTTCGAATTGATTGATCAAATTGGGTTTAATACCTTCAAACTCATTCTCAACAGTTCGTTGCCTTTTTTGGTCATTCGTTTTTTTTCATTTTGCATTCATTTCATGTCCTCAATATTTCTTAGAGAAATTTTCTAGAGGCCGAAATTCTTGGTTCAATACGTAGGGCCGTGTCCTGCTTCGTTTTCTTCTCCCTTCATGCCCACTGATAATCAGTGATGGCCAGTGTCAGCCTATACGTATAGATGGCCAGTGTCAGCCTATACGTATAAACTCGTAATCCGCGCAGAAGGTAACTTCGCAGCAACAGCAAATCG
This sequence comes from Toxocara canis, assembly GCA_000803305.1. Taxonomy (NCBI): domain Eukaryota; kingdom Metazoa; phylum Nematoda; class Chromadorea; order Rhabditida; family Toxocaridae; genus Toxocara; species Toxocara canis. The sequence goes on from JPKZ01000491.1 coordinate 150,006, forward strand.
AAAGGCGCTTTTAAAAAGTTTATATTTTCCATGGTTTGCTATCGGAACTCTCTGCTTGCAAAAACCGCGTTGAAAATGCGGAGCTTCCTAGAAACCGTCCCGCGAGTTGGCTTTTTTGGAAATTTCATGTTTATTTCCTCTTTTTTTAGAGATTTCGATTTTTTGTTGTCATTACAGCAAATTTACGGCAGCACAACGAAAGGGCTATGAATATTTCAAGTAGCAGGAAAATCAGCCGTTGCCTGATCATTTGAGTGCACGTCCGCTATCGTCGAAATGCATTCACAATGGTTGTTTTTCTGCATGTTTTTCACTACAAGGGCAACGTATGGGACAAGTATGCAGGCTTCTGTTCATATATGTCTGTGTCTGTGTGGTCGTTTCACTTCAGGAACCAGAACAACGGCAATGAAAAAATCTGACAGTATGGGTTGCGATAGTTATGGCGAATAATGGGCATATCCAATGAGGAGGTGGTCGTATTCCCATATTTCCATATTCTTTGAAACTTGTGCTGGGAACCTTTTCTGCAAATTATTTCTTCGGTTTAAATTTTTTCCTGTGTAAGAATCATGACTGTAAAGTTTCGATCCAGAAACAGTGAGCCTCAAGACATCCTTCGAAGGTGGGGTGGTTCTCAGATCTCGTTCAAAACTGATTAATCGCAAAAATTTGGGGGAACATGGGTTTATAGATCTAATCTAACTAAAATACCATATCGCCTCGAACGTGGCATTCTTTTATCTAAGTGTGCTTCCCTTTTCCTTTCATCCTCGCTCTCTCATCAAAAAACCCTCCTCTACGGAAAGTTATGAATTCCATACTCGAAATAATCCCTATATTCCCTAAAAACATGTCGTACAAGGCGATGGTGGCGCGTTCGGTCCTGCGGAACAGAAATCATCATGCTCATTGCACCAGTTTTTCAGGCGCGCTTTTCCATGTGTTTTTCTAATGCGTGGTCGATGCCAGGATTTTGCAGATTTGGAAAAGGCGTGCCCTCGTGAGCCGCTGTTCCAGCCTAGCGAGCTGCTAAACAAGTTGGTCGCCGAAGGTAAACTTGGGAAAAAACCAATCGATTTTTCCTCCAATGGTTAAATACTATATTGAACGCTTGTGAATGCCAAGAGGGATGTTGGCTGCGATGATCACTAATTTCTCGATTTCTGCTCCACAAAATATTGTTGTGGCATAATATTCCTGCGTTCCGTTTCTATTCTACGTTGTTCCATGTTGTAGGCACTTCCATTGCTATTATTCTGCTCCCTTACTGCTCATCCTGCAACAGCAGTGCTGTTGGCAGTCACCTTTTTTGCTTGTCTTACAACACTCTTCATATATAAGAATGCTTGCATCATTGTTTTGTTGCTGCTGTTTGTTCGTAAGCTATGCCAAAACACGCGGTATACTTCGATCGAAGGAGGCAAGTAATACATGAACTCATGTATCCATTGACTTAACGTATCGGCTCTTATTTCAATTATATTGTCATCCAACCGACCTGCGATACCAAGCTTATGCAAAAAATTCCTTCTGATACACGTTCCAATGCTTCAACAATTTCTATATGGTTAAGGCCTTTGAATTTGTATGTCGTGCCAATGCACAAATGTCATTTCGATCATACGTAGCGGATAATGCCTTCAGGTTTTCAAATAGCCGATATCACAAATCGTTTTCTAGAAATATCGCTTCCATTCGGTCGTCTAGACGGAGATGCGAAATTGTTAAAATAGCCGACGGACAATACATAGTGTATTTTATTTGATTATTCTAATTAAATGTTCTGGTGCTGTCTTGTGCGATTGCACATGTTCGCTTCCCATTTAGGCTTTCTCTAGAACTGCGGTTTTGGTTACTTTGACAGGTTTGCACTTGCCAAGCGCATTATGGCGATATTGTGGTTATGTGTATATATGTTTGTTTGTGAGTGTTTCTGAGAATAAATCAAGAGAATTTCTGGCAAAAAATCAAAGGAAGGATTTCGAAAACTAGTCTATGTTTGAATTTTTAAAGCTAAATGTCTCCATAGACCCACCTAATTGTGGAAAAGTGGGGAGAGAAGAAAGAAATAGCCGGTACGGCAAACGTGCTAGAGATAACGGTCATCAAAAATGGAGGATAGATTATACTGGCTGAGTTCCATGTGCGTGCGTCCTTGGAAAGGGGCATCCGAACAAGAAATTCAAGCCAGTTTGAACTTTTAAAGTTAAATGTCTCCATAGACCCATCCAGTTGTTGAGAAGTGAGAAGAGAATTGTGTCACACTGTACTCGCCAAATAAGGATGCTTTTTTGGCAATGCGGATTGCAGCTGTCACCTCAAGTGCAAATTCAGGCATTAAGCATATTTTGAAGTCGACGTACGTTTTGTTCTGCACTCAATTGTAACTCAACAAATCATGAACACTGATTGTACGTTCCTCGCGAACGAGACAGGCCAAGATAAAGTGAAAGAAAACAAATAAACCTGAAAATAAAGACGAACGAAAACGAACCTAAAATTTTCAGTGGTCACCGGCAATAGCCACTGAAAATTCGAACGGATCAGAGCAAACTTTTCCGTTGAGAAAATATAAACGCGTCACCGGAAGAGAGGCGAAAAATAAATACGGCAGCTTTCAAGGAAATCGCAGCAAGTGTTTTTAAAGGTTATTCATTATTCTTTCGCAAAGTAATCATTTCAAGGAAATCTTTGCAGTTGGTAGCATTTCGACGGTTCAACGAAATCTGTACAGGTAAAACTACAGTAGCAGTAGACGTAACTAGCGTTGAAGCGCCATTTTGGGAGAACGCATTTGGTTGCAGTATAAACCAGAAAGTTTGTTCCGATTGGACGAACAGCATTATCAACAAACTTCGAATATCGAGGCGTCCTGATTTTCATTACCGATTAGAAGCAAATAATCGTTTGATAAATTTGAATTTTGTGCTGGAAATCTTAATCACACGTCGATTCTGTTCGATTCGTTCAGAAAGCCACCTGCCGAAAGACGGTTGCGGAATGAAACCGTAGGAGGTTTCCTCAAATAAAATAAGTGAACAATGAATCACCTCGAGTACACAAACAGTTCTTATAATTATTGTTATTCCGTCTTGTGTATAATCGTTTTGAGCGAAAAAGTGCTCCATCTTATTCGCTGCAATTCAATACATCGGATAGACCGATGGCAACGAATGGTATAGAATAAGTGGTTCGGAACAGTCCCTTGGCTGGTGCAAAGATGAGCTTATTTCGTTTTAAGAATACACATTTTATTGGGATAGACGAAGCTGCTATCAGTTACTACATAAACCTCGACGCAACACTATCAAAGGAAAATAGGGCATGCTAGGAGGCGAACACGATATGCGCTTCCCGAGCTTCCGGTGATAACGATCCAATACATTACCAAAAGTAAACGATGAGCCGACATTTGTGAGGGAAGGTTTTTTACTCGGATCGCAATGAAACGATTGCGCTTGAGACGCTGTATAATATGGTGGTCATCTAGCGATAGCTCTCACTATTAGCACCTATTTACAGGAATTCTTATGGTCATTTTTTCTCGGGATTTCTGATTTCGGAACCAGAAATTCTCGTTATGATTTGTTTTTATTGCATTGCTTTTCTGTGCTTGCAGTAAGCGCAAATTTCAGCCTCAGAAATTGAACGTAAGAACAGTTGTTCACTTCACCTACCTGTCCAACCGAATCATAATTTATATTCCATAACTGACCAAGAACTCCGTGGATCGTTAACAAATTTTATCTGAAGCTCTCGCAACAGCAGAGGTTATCTGATCGGAAGAGCTTTTCGAGTATGTGAGTGCGAATTACAGAGTTGGCACATCTACACATTCATGCATAATTGTGCAAGCAAAACATGACGGACTTCCAGCCGCAAAAAGCTCAAAAAGCGCAAAAATGATGACCGAAAGCTAAAAACATAAACATTAAAGGAAGTGGCCAAGTAGATGGGGTAATCCTGATCGATATGGATATGAAAAGTTCATGCGAGGTTAGCTGCACGAAAAGTGGCGACGCAAAGGACAGAGAGGATGATGGCAATATTCGGTTCACTGTTGAAGTTCTGCACCTGCTGAGGAAACAATGTTTCCAAAAAACAGGTCGTCAAAATAGGTTTTTAATTTCAACTACTGATCAGTGGAGTGTTCGTTTTGCAACGCTGTACACCAGGATTATTCATCAGGAGTACAGGATATAGTCACAAAATTTGGCGCATTTAACGCAGACCCAAACAGCGACGATATACGCCGATTCCAAATTGATTGGCGGATCTCGGGGAGGGTGCTGAGTGGGGGGGCGGGTGGGGGAGCTCGTTGGCAGAACAAGAAACAGAAAAAATTCAGAAATCGTGGGCCCACCCACAAATTTCAAATTCATCGCTATAAACTGAGCAGAAGTTGATTTGTTCCTTAAAACGAGGTACTTCTGGCGTGGCAGAAGTGAAAATAATGACTGGTGAATTCGTAAATTTCACGATTTTCAATAGTGAATTATGTCTACAACAATGCGCTTGGTGTGAACAGAGCCAAAAATCTGAAAGCTGAAATAAATTTTTTAAATCTACTTGTTAGCGTTGCAAGATGAACACTCCACCGATCGGATGAATTCATATTATGCATATGGAAACAATCAGTGAACTTTGCTAATTTGAAGCTAAGGCGACCATCGACCATGTGAATACTAGCTAAAATGTCACCACTTGTGTGATGACTTGATCGGGCGACCTAGCCTCATTAAGCATATGAACTCGGTTAAACGCCAGCGAATATCTGGGCGAGCGGTAGCAGAATAATCATGCACAGTTACTACGGTAAAGTAAAAAATCGCATTTACAGCGGCAGCAAAAAAGTTTAAATGCCATTCGGAACGAAATGATTCAGTTATATGTTAATTTGGAAAAAGTCGCAGCAACACCATAGTGGCATCATATCGACATCCATGATTTCAAACTTTGTCCTGGTGCCTTTTGATGCTCCACACTAACCTCTGTTGGTCAAAATTTCTGCTTATACTTTTGCTAGGCTGTGTGCTAAGGAATATGCGGACAGATAGATGGACGGGCGCACACCTGTAAATACGGATATATATATATATATATATATATATATATATATAGATATAGATATAGATATCTAATTAACCCTAACACCGTTGGTAGCTCAAATCGACCTAGCGCTAAAATTCCAGCCGAATCAGCTGATATATCTGCATAAACAAGCGAGCGCACTAAAGAACGGATGACAACGACAATAAATAGTGAATGAAACGATTGCTGCACCGTCGTCGAAACTGCCTACCTCCTTAGCACATACTGCATTCTTCATCTGTTTTGTTGTGAGGTGTAAATGTCCTTGTAGTGTAATGTGCGAACAGTTATGAAGTGCGTGTATGCGTGCAATCTAAAAGGTAGCGAATGATCAGTTTGAATATATCACTTTTGAAGTTACCACAGTGCTGGTGCATTTATGCACCTTCGAAACATCTAGAAGGGAAAAGTTTATTGGAAGAGAGCGATGGAAATAGTCGCTAAGGACTGCAGCAATGATTCTAAAATTGAACGCTATCGTTGCATGCGTCGCTGCAGCTGACATAATTTTATCACTCGTAAGCTTATTTTCGTAGTTCGCTTGCAACTTTTTTTACATTCCGTGATTTCGTCTGGAACTTTTCATGTCGGTTCTTTTAAATGGTAGGCAGGCTGCATCGGATCACATGCAGAATTCTCGATTCAAAGGAGACCATTTTCGTCAGAGATGTTTCTGCTCTTCTCCCCTCCCTCCCTCATTCCGCACCCTCCCGCAATCCTAGTGTTTCTACTTTCATGCTGTTTTGCGCCGACTACTGATTCAAGTACCCAGTTTCGACTAGTGTACATAATGTAGTGCACAAAATCCTGCATCATACAGGTCAGTTTTGAAATTGTACTCATTTTTCAAATGGATCAGAACAACTTCCCATGACCTCTTTTTTGAGGCAAACGGTGTGATGACGGTTAATTTGTTGCTCATTCTGTTTTAGCGACAACATACATCAAGTGCTCTCTTAAATTCCGCTGTGCTTCTGGTATGCAGTAGTAAGATGCGTCGTACCAGTCTGTTTTTTGAATATCACAAAGTCCATCGCCCATTGTTTCGCATTTTGCAAAACGACTTTGACGCATTTGTCAACTGGTGCTATTCCCGGTGAGATGTTCCAAGCGACCGCTATAAACTTTTATCATAAACTGTTTTTCTCAGACGCCACGGTGAGGTGCTTTCCTCGTGTAAACGAGGGTACTGGTCATCTAGGAGATGCTACTGATCATGGTCTTCTGTGCAGGCTGTTATATTCCAGCGTTGCTTACAAGCCTTCGAAGGCTTATAATCACTTTTGGAGCCAAAATTGGCCATCGGCGTCAACGAGTGCAAAGTGCGAAGCCGAGACCCAGGAAAACGATGGCGGCATTTCCGAAATGTGGCTTGCTTTTAATCTCATCGATGTTCTAGGTGTTGTGCTTTGGTTCTCAGTCGCAGCTGCGAACACCGGCGCTGCAGCAGCAAGTGTACTTACGTGAATGCACAAAAAAGTGGGGCGGCCCTAGGCCATTTACCGAGATCGGCCCACTTACCTCGTCGGTATCGTTTGAGATGGTCGGATGCCTTTCATTTCTCCTTAATACTTCGCCCAATAAATGTCGGAAGAGCTGAATATTGTTGCTTTCGCCAATGTACCTGGATATTGTTGCCTTCGCCAATATACATGAAGCTTAATGGCTTCAATGAATGAAAGGAGATGCGTGACTGAAGAAGAAAAAAGGGACGAGCCTAAAAAATCAAAACAATATCATCCACTTCTAGAGTAATTGAGGATCGAGACGCTACTCGAGACAGTCATCGTTCACAATAGAGCGCCAAAAACTCGCCTTTCTAGTTCTCGCTAAATTTTATTTGAAATGTCAGAAACTTTTGCAATGTGTTATTAGTTTTCACCATCAGCGTCAGGATTTCCTTTCAATTTGGTAATCATCGAACGATATCCACTTTTGCCGCCGAACAAGTGTAGATGTCACCCCCTGCCGGGTGCAGTCCTTCATTCCTGATGCTTGTTTTCGACCTTATTTTTTAACGTTTACTTCTGATCTTATTGAGATTGAGAATTAATTCTCTATGCGGGGGCATTCCGCCTGGAAGACGTTTCTCTTCTTGCAACCCCAATGCCTGAGATAATCATTTCTTTTTGTGACGAGTGTTATGGGGGGAGGAGTAGAGCAAATATAATCATCTCTCTTGCGAGGACATTAGCTCTCTTCTCATTCTTACAATTTTCGGAAAATTTTTTGAAATTAACATTCGATATCTAAAATTGAAAGAGCGCTATTTTTGGACAAAAATTTTTCTGTTCATAGTTTGGCACCCCAAAACACTCAAGAAATGCAAATGATGCGTAAAACGATTTCTAGTGAACAGGAACTAACAAAAGAACTTTTTGTGCCAAGCTTTACATCTCTAGATAATTTTGCTTAAAAACCCTAAGAAATTCCAAGCTCTTTCTTTTGCCTATCAAAGCTTTTGTTGCATTATGGCTTCAAACAAGCAAAATTTTTTTTGAAACAATCGAACTTGAGTGTTTATGCAAATTTTATGCTACTTGTCGTCTTTTGCAACTGCAGCAATTGATTTGTGTTTTAGAATTTCGCCTCCCACAGCTATTCTCAGTGCAGTCCGAAAACAGCCGATATAATATGAACAGTATGATATCGGAAGCATAGATTCGAACACTTCAACGATCAAAAATTCTTTGAAAATGTCATCACGTTTTGTGATGGTTTTCTAAACATGTTCCCAAGCGGTATATTGAGACGGCTTATGGCTAGAAGGTCGGAAATCTCTTTCAGTCCAATTAAAACGTCAAAATTTTAATTTGTTTTTCAAAATTTCTCTGCTTCGCCGTCAGAGGGTTTCTTTTGATTCGTGCTGTTATCGGCTTGAAACAAGCCTCGTTACGACGAATAAGAAGCTTGTTCCAATCCCATGCTGCATGAGTCATATCTTCACTTCTAAATCACTACTTCATAATGATATAATATCTAACTCGTCGACATCTCGTCCTACAAATGCTTAATGGTTTACCGGTGTCCTATATTGGTTTAATATCAGACATAAATTTTCGTTCAAAACATTTCTTTCGATCGAATTGTTCTGTCGTGCCCTTCACAAATCCTTATCGCACTAAATTTTGGCATAGTAGGAAAAAATTTCTGATGTTCCTCGTACAAGACCAGTAAACCTTTAAGTATTTTCATAGAATATCAGACGGTTTTAGTAAAGAAGAACTGTACGCCCAATCGTGATTTTCACGAGACTTCGGTTGGAGAATGTGCTGTACGAGGCAAATGGGAGGGAAAACGCTCATTTGCAATCGAATCAAATCTTTTATTTAGTCGATAAGCAAGGATTATCATTTCGGGTTTCTGTTGCTGAGCTCTCTAGCTAACGTCATCGAGAGATGTTTCCATACACAACTCTGTCCGGGCTCAAACGTCACGGATAACGGAACACTTTGAAAATTAGTTTCGATAATTTAACCCCTCGCCAGTGTTTGTGCTCGATTTTGTTTTTGTTCTTTTTTATCTTTGCAGCGTATCGTAAGGTCTCACTGTTTCGTTTTGTCTTCTTGAACCATTTGGATTCATGCTTTACGCATGAAGATCTTTGAATACAGGTTCAAAGTGTAATTTACAGGTAAGGTAGACTCAGTAATGCCATTTACAGGTTAAATAAACATGTCTCTTCTGAGTCGTTCCCTGGGTGCAGTATCCGCAACTGCCATCCGCGAATTGAGCGCATCGGCATCTGCGGGTGCACCAATCAAAAATCTCACTGTCATTGGATCGGGTCTTATGGGAGCTGGCATTGCACAGGTTCGTTTGTGGTAATTTGCTAACGAGTTACTAAAAAGGTACAACCTACTAATGCGTTGCACATCTGTAAGTTTCGTGGAGATATCGAAGAATTTTCGAGTGCGTATAAGATATGTTCGGGGGATCTGAGACCGTAACGAATCTATAAATGCATAGGGCATGATTTGTGCATATGAGAGTCGCCTATATACGGAACCCCTCAGCTTTCCCGGTTATTGCAGTGAAATTAACGACGACATGAGCACATGGCATATAATGGTGTTGTATGCGCTAGAAATTTAGATTGTGAGGGCATCGGACAGTGGTTGCATTGCGCTTGCATTTACTCATTTGTACTGCTTGACAGCAAAGATCAGCTGCACTACGCGGTAAACCACTAAGGATTATTAGTTTTTCAACACCACCACACGCAGCTTATTCGCTCATTGGTCTCTATACAGCGACTGCGCTGTAATATTATCGATTTGCATTGCTATGGCATACCGAACAAAGGGGTGGGGAGGGTGGAGGGGATGGAGGGAGTGAGCTCATAGCGGGAGGCAAAGTTCCCTTCGTCATGATCTATCATTATGAAGAACAATGTCATGATCTATCATTATGAAGAATTATGAAGAGCCTCTTTTGTAACTTGTGCCGAAGGCAAATATGAACTTCAGTTTTTCACCCCAAAAATTTGCAAATGTCTTTGCGCTTTAGAGTGGGTATGCGATTCTTGCATGCGCTATGTTTGAAACAGATGATTTTATGGCCTACAGTATAGAGCGAAATTGCTCCTTTCCAATGTGCGTCATTTCTTCCCAAAATTAATTTATAACGCTGACGGCAAAGATGGTACACAAATTCACGCTGTAGTCTGTAACGATATGAGATGAACTTCGCTTCCTGCAAAATTTCTCCTTCTAAATCGAAGCCGTCCATTAAAGAGGCCATGAAGAAGATGCAAAAATCTGATGGTTGCGCTAAGAACGTCTAGGATCCGAACGCATGCGAGGCGGTAGATTTACACAGACGGTTAACACAGTTGTGAATACGAGTCGTCTCTTGATGTGCACAAGGACCCGAAATGCATTAAACAGGCCAACTGCTTCAGTGAGCTTGAAAAATGCCTCGTGCGCTTGTTCAACGCCCTTCAACATTGACTCATGCGTGATTGTGCAATGTGCTAAAATGGTGAGGGGTAAAATGAGCGATGTGTGGGCAGTGATTCTCGACGTGGAGGGAAAATGCACTTCGTTCAAACGAGAGAGAGTTTTCCGAGCAGCAAATATTCCTGCGCAAATCTGTTCCATGCAAAAAACTGTAGTCACTGGCGCTCTAAGAATCACCTGCAATAAGCACATTATATATATATGTAGTATATATATATGTTTAATGTATTGCAGGTACGTGTACACTAGGCAATAACTTGGTTCTACTGTATGCCTTCCAGTCGTTGCATTTTCGGAGAAAAATGAGTGTGAACATCGAAGGGTGAATTTTTCGTGAAAGCAACGAACTGCGTGCAAATGGAAAGATTATTTACAGTAATTTTGAACGTTTTGTGGCGCTCTTTATTTTGTGCACGGCAACTGACACGATGAACTTTTTGGTCTCCGCTGTTAGTTGCTGTGCAAGTTATTGAACTGGAATAAGAGCAAGCTGTGCAGAAAGTCGCTGTTTGTAAAAATTTGCCCACCAGCTGACACCAAGCGCTTCTTACTTCTGAGTGTTGCAGTTGCTTAAAAAAAGAGATTAGCCGTCAATGAACAGGGACCACATCCTCAGAACTTAATGGCAAACGGCATGTTGAATGAGTCAAATTTAAAGTGGACCAATAATTAGAAAGTAAATATTTTAAATAAATAGATATATACCACATAAATAAATAGACTGATGTTTTTGTTGCGTTGTATTTATGTGATATACATGTGGTGTCACATGATATGTTCAGGAGGTATTATTGCCACACATCCTAGCTTACAGGAATATAGTTAACCATATTACGACATTTCTTTCTTTCTCTCTCCCTCCCTCTTTCTCTACCTCTCTCCTTCTCTTTCGTCAGTTCATGCCATGAGGCCTCTTCTCGGAAGGGGTTGGAGCGTTTCAGCCGTCAGAACATCATGACTGTAAGTAAATCTTAGGAGTAATTAAGAAAGCAAATCGTTGAAAAATTATGTCTGAGTTGCTGTTCTCTAAGCTCTTTATTCTGCGATATTCACTCCAGCATATAGACTGAATCTATGCCACTACGGCAATCACAAACTGGCGATGAAAGCCACTTACGTATAGATGGACCGGCAAGCGATCAGACGGCGCGTGTGAAGATGACAGAGGAATAAGTTACTTATATATCTCTTCCTGTTAGAACATTGCAAATCTGAGGAGGAAAAGGGAAAACGTAACTGACTAAAATTAAAAAAGCAGTGGCCCGGAGAATTCATTTTGGTCACTCGTGGAAAGGATAAGGTTGTGACTGACGAACTTCAGCCCTGGCTATGCAGCACACTAGTGGCTTTTGGCATAGCGCTTTTCTCGAGAGCGCAAAACATGCAGAGGAATGCTCCTCTTTCCATCCATGATATTTACTTTCAAAACTATGACTCCTTACTGAGACTTATGAAATAGTTGAGAAAACGAAGCATTACAGTTGAGAAAATGGAGATAATGCACGGAACAATTCTCGCTCGAAGCAAACCCTTCGCCTGTGAACACTGAAGCTGCCAAAGTGGAGATAGACAAGTATAAACGAGTTTGTCTGGCACCTCCGCTACCTAATAATAACAACTGTCGCGCACTTGCAGTCAAGAGGGGATGTGGTGACTAGCCCTTGAAATGTAAGTGGATAAGGGAGAAGAGGGTGAGGGGGGGGGGGGGGGGGCAGGAATGAGAGATATGACAGCTTTGATTACAACATTAGAAGACGTGAAATACCAGTGCTCGTTCTATCTCAAAGCTTAGTAGAACTTGCAGAACTTGCAAAGAAAGTAGAACTTGCAAAGAAAACGTCATCGCCGTGTTTGGAGCAGTCATTAATCTCAGTTCACTGCAGTTATCTCCACACTGTCCAACCCTGCAAACTTAACTCAGTCTAGTGATACCTAGTGATAGTGTTTCTGCTTTTAAAGCACTTTTCCCTCATTGTATAAAATTCACACGTTGGAAGACTTTGCCAAAATAAAACTTCCATATACAACTTTGACAGCAATACATGATATCATTTTCATTAGATATTTTGCTATAATCATTCAGCAGTACAAGTCTATTCTAAATAGCGGAGCGCACTTTTGAATCTAAAGGAAAAGGCCCGATTGAATAGATGAATCGTGAAAAATGTGGACTGCAAAAAACTACATAATATTTCTTCGCATAGTTATTATATTCATTTATTAACTTTCCGCCAATGATTTTTTAGAGCGGCGCAACGCATTCATTTTGCGACACCAGATTTGTTTAAATGGTTGCTGTTTACTGCTGTTAAGAGTTCTAGACGAAGTATGGCGCGATTTGGTGTCGATCTTAGTCGCATGGCAGTGTTTGCAGTCTTAAGATGGGTTTAGCAAATTTCTAGCCAAGTCACAGGGTAATCGTACAAATACCACTATTGAAAAAAGAAGCCAAATTGTTATTGATCATTTATTTCTCTAATTTTTCAAGTTCATCGTCTGCTAGATGGTTGAATGATAAAGAATTCTAGGCGAGTGATAATCATTTAAAATACACAAATGCTAACAACAAGAAAGACCAGTGGAAGACTGCAAGGGCGTAACAACTGCAATGACGTGACATTGCAAGAATGGTAACTTCGGCGTGTCGTTGGTAGCATCCTGCGCGATATGATATGGGCTTGAATCCTCTTTCGCATGCAGTAAGGTGATGTCGGGGTGGCGGCAGTAGTAGCCGATAGCGACAACTGTAATCAATAATAGTGTTGCTAAGTTGTCGCCGAATGAATCGCCAATTTGGAATTGTCCACTCGTGCACGATATTTTCGGCAGGAACAGGGAGTATCACAGCCATAAAGAGCACTCTCAAAAGGAGCCACCGACTTTTTTTTCTGAGCATCTTGGAAATGGAGGTTCTGATTGTAGCGATGATGTTTTTAACCACGCCTCTTGTTGACTCGGAACTTTTCAATGAGCTTTTGTGAGTGCTTACATCCTCCGCATCCCAAAACTACTTTATTATTCATTTGGCCGTCACATTTGTGACACTATCATATTTCAGTGTTACTCCAGTAACGCACTAAAATAGCCATTTGTCAAACAGATTTACATTGAAAAAAGAATTATATATATATTTTTAAGTCCTATTCTCCAAAACTTTGCAGAGTTCATTACGTTTTAGGTGAGTGCGCAAGCCAGTATAAACGTCACGCTTGTCGATCAATCTGAAGACATTGTGAAAAAGGCTTGCGGCAATATCGACAAAAGCCTTCGAAAAGTGGCCAAAAAGAAGTTCGCCGAGGACGCCAAGGTGATAGATTGCTTAACATTTGCTTATTAGGCCAACAATAATCATTCCCCGTTCACCAGCAATACTCGTCACGTTACATGTAATTACTGATACAGTAGCTGTGAGAGCATGAAGGTAGCGATGCGACGGGAAATTAAATTGTTTTTAATAAAACCACCACAAATTTGCTAGGGGTGCAGAGGAGAATGGAATCACAAGTATGACTCTCATAGTTGGAAAATACCGATAACAATCGTTTTTTTCATGTCGGCATGAAGGTAGCGATGCGACGGGAAATTTAATTGTTTTTAATAAAACCACCACAAATTTGCTAGGGTGCAGAGGAGAATGGAATCACAAGTATGACTCTCATAGTTGGAAAATACCGATAACAATCGTTTTTTCCATGTCCCAGCAGCTGAAGCTATAGATATGTGCAGCTGAAGCTCTGAAATGAAAATTACTGCGGGAGGAGAAGCGTTCGTTTTAATGCTGCAATTTTAGCAAGAACTGAAATAGTCAACAAGAGAATGAGAGGAAAGCGTTGTGCGATTTGTTCGCCACTTTAATGGCGCGTTACGTCACAGTTACTTCAAGGAGAAATGATCGATTCGGTTTGTTTAATAGATGAGTGCTTACAAGTTATATTAAGCCTGGAGTACGCACAGGCATTCCTATCTGACCGGCCATCAAATGGTGGCTTTGACTTACGCACAGTGCGCTGATGAAGCGATTTGCTGTGGAGAGCTCAGCTGTACGATTCGGGAACCACTGAAGCAAGAGTTACGGATTTTGTTAGATACAAACACCGTCGAGCCATGTCCTGTATCGTGTATTAAATCACATCATTGACAGTTCGGGCAAACCATGGTCTCTTTAAATGACTACAAAATTTGCATGCATTCTGCAAACAGTTGGTTGCTACATTTTCCATTGGTGTAACTACAAGGCAAGCGCAGATGCATGTCAGGGGATGAAACGATATGTGATTGGGCTGGTTGATGGCTGAGGACATCAAACAAACGCGTTATTTTCTTCTGACAACGAACCTGACGCATATAACCAGGGTTTGCTCGCAAACATCGCAAATTCGTATTTTACACAGCCCAGTGTCGAGCACAAAGCTTGCAATAAATACTCGCTTTTTGCTAGTTGGCCGGTCGGACATGCAGTCCAACTGTTTCAAAATGAGTGCAAGTTCTTCTCGCTTTTCGCCTTCCGTCGAGGTCGATGAACCAGTTTGAAATATGCCGCAATAGATGCGTCTAGAATCGCATTTACCAAATTTCGTAATTTTGGCTTCACTGGCCGACAAGTTGAAACGGCCTAACGGAGTGGTACACGCACACAACAGACACGACGTCGTCATGTTGTTCTTTGCAAGTTGCAAAAGTGTTTAAAAAGAGGAAAGGAATCGTCGGTGGAGGATATGGCAGCCATATACATTAAAATATGAATTATCACTGTTTTCGGGCTATTTATGAGGTATGATGGTCCAATCAACAGAGTTACCAATGCGCATATTGCATTTGCTTCCTGACAAAGATTCCTATCTGTTTCTTATGGCATGCTTTTCCACTCAGTTACTTCCTTAAGGCGAAAACATCCTGAAATTTCTGAATGGTTTCGATCGTTTTGCGTCCACTAAAAGGCGATACGTTAGACCGGCCAATTTTGCTCAAGGTTGCGTTTATGTTGGGTGAGTTGAAAGTATTAGACGGACAGGCGCTAACTAATAGATGGTTTGTAAACGCCGTTCTCCTACTTAAAAATAATCAGAAATGGCTTACGAGCAAAAAACCAATGCGAACAAAATAGAAAATTTTGAAGTTGCCTTGCCAACGGTAGAGTATCACTTGAAATGTAATGCTGAAACAGAGAATCGAGGCAAACGTGGAGATACGAATGAGAGTGAAGAATGCAATGCGATGCAGCGACAGCAGCGATAACTTTGATATTCACCGCTTTCGTATATACTTATTTCTTCCCTACTAGACAGTTTAGCTCGTCTACCTCTGAATATATCGGATTTTTTATGCATTTTCTTTAAGCATTAATAATATCATGGAACCGGCATTTAACGAAAAAGAATATTTCTCCATCTTTCCTGTATGGTGATCTCATCACTGACTTATTAGATCATGATAACAGTCAACTTTCTACTGAATGGCCCCCTATGCTGTTTACTGGCCAAGACGTGGTTTACGCAATACTAAGCAGTTTAAATGCTTTTCTATTGAGCTATTTTTGAAGTATGGTCTATAGAAGTTGTAGATTTCTCTTACCATTTCAGAAGAAATAAACTCGGTGTGATGCGTAGATTTGGAAGCCTCAGCGGGAAGATCAAAACAACGTCTGCTCAGATGCGTTTTGATGACTCCATCCATTAGATCAACCAGCTTCAAAACAAAGAGCTCATTAAAACTTCAATTTATCTCATCCCATTGGTGAACATACGCAAGTTTTGTAACTTTCCCCAGTTTGATGAACCCTATAGAACCTCATAATGCGGTGATGCGGATTACAAGGATGAACCTTCATAATCGTGACGTCGATATACGAGCGTTTCAGTGATTTGCTCAACAAAAAGATAAACGTAGGTCCGCCCAGATACGACATTGCCATAATGCGCATTACGAATATATCGTTCTTAGAAAGCATACAAAAATGTTGCCTCCAAAGAACATCTTTGTAGATAGAGCCAGCACTTGCGCGACCTATGTAGTTAGCCCTTGAATGGTCATTGCATGGAGCGAGTGTGTCATCTTCGGGCACGCTTGAGAATAAATCGGTTCATCAAAGAATGTGCATTAACAATAATATGTCAAACATTAGGCGCAAGAATCAATGGTTGACGACGTAATGAAACGTATCGTGACAGCAACCGACGTCACAAAAGCAGTGAAGGAAGCCGATCTAGTTGTTGAAGCAATCGTCGAGAATCTTCAGATCAAGCAAAAACTGTTCCAGCAAATCGAAGCAGCCTCACCCAGGTCTCTTTATCGGGATTTCCATGGTCAATTTTCTTTTGCGTGAAAGAAGTTTGAGTGAAATTACTAGTTTTCAAAATGTTCTGATTTTGCCGCAAATGTGATGTTAGGAATTTGAGCTCGGGCAATCGTTTCTGGCCTTTGCCTGTTTGTTGTTCATTTTTTTTGGCAGTAACGAAATCGATTTGAGCTCGTACCAAGAACTAAGAGGCATAAGTTGGTTTTCCTGATGCCGGGTCAAGCTGCCGAAACATCGAATGGGCGTTGTTTGTTGCTTGTGCAATTTACTTTCGTCGACAACGACGATGCCACATATTTCACGAACTTTCCGTCATATACGCTGTGCAATAAGAATGTTGTGTAAAGGAATTAGATAACGAAGAATTCAGGAAGACTCGGAAAACATGTCCTCCGTGATTCGCTGTGCTGTCACTTAGGTGTACAAAAGCAAAATGCAACTTTTAGGCAGAAGGTTTCGCTTTCAGTCGTACTGGTAAGCGCTAACCACATGTGAAAATGACTGCTCAAAAACGTACACGGAGTGTTGTCCCTGTGGCACATCAAGCATAACTACTCGTAGCAGACAACGGCGCTCTTCAAAGGGGGCTGAAACCTTTGCTTTCTTAGTAGAGAGGACTTGGAGTCATAGGTGGAGCCCAGTTCTGCTTTGTAGGTAGGATAAAGCGACGTGAGTAAGGAAGCGTATTGTACGGTGATTTCTAGCCACGCATTGCTCGCAACGAACACTTCCTCTTTACGTCTGAGCGATATAGCCACAGTTCTAAAGAAGAAGGACAAGTTCGGTGGACTTCACTTCTTCAATCCGGTTCCTATGATGAAGTTAGTCGAGGTAACTAAACTTATCAACTCCTCCCTTTCCTTCCTCTCCGTAGTTATCTGATGATATATGGTCGCTGAAATAATTAACGTTACAATTCCAAAAGCGATTTAAATAAGAGAACGGTCATGATTTTTTTTTTCGAAGATTAATATTGCTGTGCTTAGAATACATGAGTAGTACGCCGTTCGCGCCAAGCAAAGTGTGGCGTAAAAAAAGTAGGCGTACCGTCACTTTTTAATGCTTTTGGGATAAAGTTATCATTTCTCTCAGTCATCCACCTTTTTCTTGCTTTTACCTCTCGATGTTGAGATGGTAAAAGCGCAGAAGAAACGGAAGGAGTCCGCAAAACCGTTGAGTAAGGCAGTATTTCCTTGAACTCACCATTTGATTAGAGCGAGACTTCAGCGAAGCGTTTTATAGTGCGATAAGGAGCAAAACATTACCTAAAGCAAAAAAAGACGTATTTTTTTCCAGCAAGCTGAAGCACGAAATTCGATCTCTCTCATATTCGCCATTTCACATCATTGACTAGGAGAGTGCCGTTTTTGCTGCGTTCATTGAACGCAGGATTAGGCTTTATTTGGTCAGTTGAGGGGTGCTACTCAAACAACTTTGTAACAACGACCATGCTGTGCGCGCATTATCGTTGTTGTGATTCGTATACTCTCTCCACAAAAAAAAATCACAGTACGTGTTGACGCGCCAAAGTTCCTTCGACCCGCAAGAGGCGAACGTTCACTGCAACGCATTTAAATTTTTCATGAGATCGATCGGCTTTTCACACATTCCGCTGTCCATTCGGCTGTGGTTTCCGCTAAAATTTCATTTGCATAAGAACGACGCGTGAGGGCCGTCAGCAAAGATTTTCTATTGCACGAGAGGGTACTTCTAGGTTCAAAACGAATAAAACGATCCTTCACTTGCAACGGTAGACCATGTGCCATACAACCGATAAAGTAGTGCAGAATAGCGGAGAAGGTAGTTTTAGTGCAATTCAAAAACATCGCTGGCTGGTTCCACAATTGTCCTTTAAATAATTTTGGTGCGAAAAGTCACTTGTACGACACGGGACAAATTAAAGGAGCCTTCATTTGGTACGATAGACTAAGGAATAAAGTTGGAACAGCTGCCACATCATGTATACTTGATGACCAAAGCTTAACGACTCTTCTCCCTCTTTTCGAAAGAATCTGCTATGAAGTCAATCATGTTTTTCTCAGAAAGCGATTTAAGCCTTACGCTTATATTGGAGCCTCTCCTCTATAGAAGTTCATCTCAATACAGCCCACCTTCTTCAACCTTACAATTCATGAATTAGATGTGTCAGTGCGTTTTCCAAACCTAAAGTTATCGAAAAAGGAACAAAGACAGTTCTATAAGTCGGTAATTGTGTGTTATATCGCTGCATAATGAAAAATTATAAAGTACTTCCTCGCTGTGACGACTGAAATTTTTCAAAATGCGACCATTTCAAGCCCAAGGGCTTCTAACAATTGATCAGCGCTAATCAAATGGAAGATGGAATGTTAACGTTTGAAGCAGAAGAAGCGTAAAACACAGTACACTGGCGCATAAAGAAACAGTATATCTTTTTGATAGGTGGTGCGATCGAAGGATACTTCAGACGAAACATTCAACACTCTGTTGGAATTTGGAAAGACGGTCGGCAAACAAACTGTCAGCTGCAAGGTTTGGTCTAAAACTGTCGCCTAAGGTGCAGCGAGAATTGATTTGACTGTACGCGTTGATCGCTGGCTTATTGAGATGATTTCTGCGTTCAGATGATACAAGAGTATCTTTCTTTCGTTTTGGAAAAGTTTAGCGAATCAACAGTCTGACAAAAATGGCTTGTCAAAAAACGATTTTCTCTTCGATTTTGCTGCTCTGTAGTCTTAGGCCGAAAAAAAACGTTGAACTGTGAAGGTAAACCGAAAAGAGTAGCTTTATGTGAGCTTCAAGTGCTTTATTCTAAAAAATATTCAACGCTTAAAGACGACCATTTCTTGAGTTACTGAACAATCTTTCGCGCTGCGCAGTGCACATTGACCTGTCAATCCATGGCGCTCTGCGAATGTCTTGAAATTTGCGAACTGTTCACGTTCGAATGAGACGTAGGAACCGCCCCACACATATTGCAAACTATACTCGTGAGTAATCAGCTTGCTGTGCGAGGTAGAGGGTGCGAAGCAATACAAGGAATTGACAATGAAGCAATTCCGTTCCCTAAACTGGTGGTAATGCGTTGCGGCGACCTCCTTTAGTGCAGTGACGCAGCGCTGCCGAACGTGCCACAGTAGAGTTCATCAGGGAGCTACGACCGAAATTTTCACTCCGCATAGTGCAGGAAGGTTGAAAAGTCAGTTATCCTGTGATTTACTGCAATTGACTTGCAATGGCGTGGTACCTATGAAACATCCACTTGAAGAGGCAACATGTGCAGTGACGTGTTGCAGGATACGCCCGGGTTCATAGTGAATCGTTTGCTGGTACCGTATCTATTTGAAGCAATGCGGCTGGTTGAACGTGGTGATGCGACAGTAGATGATGTTGACATTGCTATGAAACTTGGTTGCGGTTACCCGATGGGACCATTCGAGTTGTCCGATTACATCGGATTGGACACGTGCAAATTCATTGTCGATGGTTGGCTTATTTTTATTGGTCTCTTTTCAGCATTATCGTTTGCGTAATTTAGAGCGAACTAATAGTTATGGTGGCTGAACCCTGATGGGAGATATCACTTCAGATTCCATATGGCATCGTTCATAACTGATGATACTAATAAATTAGTGAAATATGCCAAGATCCGTTAGGTCTTCCGACCGTTAGGGGGATTTCAGAATAGGAGGATTTAGGGGGATTTTTTTAAAGGGGATTTCGTTATCTTAACAATGCATTCAAATTTCTACGCATCCGATCCACGTCTGTCTGTATTTTCACTTAATCAGCCGATCGTGCAGGTAAATGTATCACCAATAATTCTTTTTTCTTCTTGAGTGAGAAGGGTCGGTTTAACACCAGTTCTGATAGATTCCAGGCTGCTTCCAAA
This sequence comes from Toxocara canis, assembly GCA_000803305.1. NCBI lineage: Eukaryota > Metazoa > Nematoda > Chromadorea > Rhabditida > Toxocaridae > Toxocara > Toxocara canis. The sequence continues at coordinate 170,227 of JPKZ01000491.1, forward strand.
TAAAGCAAGAATTTAAAATCGCGCTTCTTTCGCATGAGGCCACTCCATCGAGGCGCCACTAGTTATAATTAAACAAGAAGCAGAGTCCATTCAGGTGTCATTTTCACACACTGAAATATAACGAAAACCGCATCACCTTCTTCGTATGATTAAGAGGATTGGAAGGTTATATAGCAGAACTCTTTGTTTTGTAAAAAAGCGAGTTCGATAATATTTGAACTCTCAAGCAATCTGCACACTTCATCAGTACTAATTCCCTATTTTTTACTGCTTTGCGCGCTAGTCATTTTGATTTAGTCGCTAACCTGCACGTCGTTATTTGCTAAAATTTGATAATCCTTTTTTGCGTCTCAACTGTTAAAAATACCGTTGCTGCATCATCTCAAACGATGAATTGCGTCCCCTGTTTCTTCATGACAGCGGCCGTTTTTTTGGTAAAAGCCAGCGCTGACCTATCAAGAATGAGTTTGAAATTTTCAAGGTGATTAAAACAATTTTTTTGAGTGAATTTCAATTTCTGGAATCTATAATTATAACTATGAACTATGCTAACAAATCTGGTATTTGGAAGTGTTTTTTCTCCCCTTATGGCTGAAATTCTTGCAAGATAAACGACGAACACATGTAAGTGAGGTAAGTACATAAAGTACACTTGCAAGTACATAAACTAGCCATCACATGGGGACGTCCGAACATTCTAAGAAAACCGGTGCTTTCGGACTTCTTAAATGAAAGTTTTTCACATTCGGAATCGAGATTTCATGGAAACGAAATGAAATCGGCGAAAGGCGTTGGTGGAGCAGAAATATTCGTGAATATATGTTGTTCTCGCTATGTTACGTACAGCAGCGATTGAGCTGGTGGGACATAAAATGAAAGCAGTAGTGAGGGCATCCTGAAACGTCGACAACACTGTGTTAAAAATGATACATAAACTAATCTCTCGGATATCGTCACCGCACAAAAAATGCGCTTTGTCTGCCCTGCAGTAAGTTCGCAACCTTTTTTTCAAACTAAGTTGAACGGACTGCAATATGATAACAGTTCTTAATCTTTGAGCGATGCTTTACTCGTTTTATGAGCGAACACAAATGGAAATAAACAGGGAGTGTGTGCGCTTGAAGCATTGATCTTTTAACACCAGTGCTTATTTTTATGGTACTCATTTTTGGTTGATGATTTTTGAAGACGCATTCACCGTATGACGGAAATATTTCGTGTATGTGGTGGGAGATCTGCACAGGTAAATGTATTTTCGGAATAGAGAATGTTTTTGATAAGAATCCAGGAAGATTTCTCCGCTCATCTCCAACCATTTTTGTGCATAAGAATATTTAAAATTTCGAAGTTTACAGGGTGGCATGAGAGGCATCCGGATGAACCGTTGTTTAAACCCAGCAAGGCGTTGGACAGTTTGGTAGCAGCAGGCAAGTTTGGCAGGAAGAGCGGCGAAGGTTTCCGCAAGGCCTAACTTGGGAGAACATCCATGACAGCAAATAATACGTTTCCATTGATTGTATCGTTGTGTCATTAACAGAAGTTTATGTAGTGTTTTCACTGTAGTTCGTCCATAGACGGTCTCGATAATTATACTAAGCAGCTTTATTAATTTTGTTAATCACGGCAACCAGTGTTATTTATTGAACTATGTGCATCCGTAGTATCTGTTATCCGCAATTTATGCATCGTGAATGATAAGAACGACGGCGTCTTGTTGATTGTAAATAAAATATCTCTTAGAAGGTTTCATAAGGACATTGCGTGGCTATGATGTGAAATCTGTGAGAGCTTCCGCATCAGACTGCACATGCTCTGAATACTCCTAGCGAGGCCCCTTCCCCACTAAAACAAGTCGAATGACGTTGTATTGATGTCGACATTTATAAGTTTCTTCATCACAGATGAAGAAACTTATAAACTTCATACCACGCAACTTCATACCACGCAACTCTAGTAAAATCGCCTAGAAGGTTTCATAAGGACATTGCGTGGCTATGATGTGAAATCTGTGAGAGCTTCCGCATCAGACTGCACATGCTCTGAATACTCCTAGCGAGGCCCCTTCCCCACTAAAACAAGTCGAATGACGTTGTATTGATGTCGACATTTATAAGTTTCTTCATCACAGATGAAGAAACTTATAAACTTCATACCACGCAACTTCATACCACGCAACTCTAGTAAAATCGCCCTCCCGCTCAGGTCCCCCTCACCCTCGATTGAATGTAGCACCCGTCGTCGCTCTCTATAAGGCTACTGGGTCGCATCCATCAACAAAAATGTTCTTTTCGTTCCTCGCTAACAGGCGCTGTACTACCATCGGCTGGAGATCAGCATCGGGAGTACACGGAACGTTAATCTTGGCGCAGGAAAATGAAATTTTAGTTTTTTGGAATTGTGGGAAATTGAGAACATTTTCTCGAAATTCTCAAAAAGTCGAAAAGATCGAATTAATTTTGTGGAATCCGAAGCGATTGAAAAATGTAGTTTCGGTTTTCTTTCTCAAGTAATCGAAAAGTTATATGTGTTTCTGGCGTGTTACTTAAAAATTTGCAAAATCGCACTACTTTGTTTTATTTTCTCAGCCCGTCAAAAAATTTATAAGACCAATTGATTAGTAAAAGCTGAAGGTACCGTTCGCTTCCGAAATCAGCCTGGAATCCCTCATTTGTCAGTCTGCGTCAGGTTTGTTCCATTCAAGCTTACTTGCTTTGTATATTTTAGAACTGGTCCAAATTCGATGCAAACTACGATCGGATATCGCTGGTGATCAGATCCAGTACAGGAAAAGTTCGTGCCGCTTCTAACATATGAATGTTGTATGTTCTAAAAAATTATAGCTAGAAAGCTGCTTCCTACGGGTATCCATAAACCTATTTTTACCGCACTTCCTCTGCAGTTTTCAGAAGCCATGCTGTAATTAATTTCAATTTTCCCGTTTTTTCTTTTTCCTTCCAGTGGCAGTAAATTGTAACTGCGAGCGGTAGTTTCGTAGCGCTGTTGTCGAAACGACCACTGAAAACTTCAATCACCTTTCTCATACCACGCAACTCTAGTAAAATCGCCCTCCCGCTCAGGTCCCCCTCACCCTCGATTGAATGTAGCACCCGTCGTCGCTCTCTATAAGGCTACTGGGTCGCATCCATCAACAAAAATGTTCTTTTCGTTCCTCGCTAACAGGCGCTGTACTACCATCGGCTGGAGATCAGCATCGGGAGTACACGGAACGTTAATCTTGGCGCAGGAAAATGAAATTTTAGTTTTTTGGAATTGTGGGAAATTGAGAACATTTTCTCGAAATTCTCAAAAAGTCGAAAAGATCGAATTAATTTTGTGGAATCCGAAGCGATTGAAAAATGTAGTATCGGTTTTCTTTCTCAAGTAATCGAAAAGTTATATGTGTTTCTGGCGTGTTACTTAAAAATTTGCAAAATCGCACTACTTTGTTTTATTTTCTCAGCCCGTCAAAAAATTTATAAGACCAATTGATTAGTAAAAACTGAAGGTACCGTTCGCTTCCGAAATCAGCCTGGAATCCCTCATTTGTCAGTCTGCGTCAGGTTTGTTCCATTCAAGCTTACTTGCTTTGTATATTTTAGAACTGGTCCAAATTCGATGCAAACTACGATCGGATATCGCTGGTGATCAGATCCAGTACAGGAAAAGTTCGTGCCGCTTCTAACATATGAATGTTGTATGTTCTAAAAAATTATAGCTAGAAAGCTGCTTCCTACGGGTATCCATAAACCTATTTTTACCGCACTTCCTCTGCAGTTTTCAGAAGCCATGCTGTAATTAATTTCAATTTTCCCGTTTTTTCTTTTTCCTTCCAGTGGCAGTAAATTGTAACTGCGAGCGGTAGTTTCGTAGCGCTGTTGTCGAAACGACCACTGAAAACTTCAATCACCTTTCTGGAAACTACTCCTTCACAGAATGCTTTCATAGCGTTTCTAAAAATATTATCTTTTTTGTGCTAAAATAATTGCAGACAACGGAAGAAGGGGGCACAAGTTGTACGGTAGGCGGGGGAGGGGAGGGGAGAGGAGGAGGTTCGAAAGGCCTATCTGCTACAAATGTATGATAAGCCAAATGTCACATCGCCTGGCAGCTAAAAACGCATTGTCACTTAGTGTTCGAAAATTCGGAGCTATGTACTAGATAACAGCACTGGATTTTTGGCTACAAATAGTGAGGCTTGTCAAGCTTCATTCAGTTCCCTTTGACCCTTCGGCAGATTAAGTTCTTCTTTTCACGGCTGTCCCACCAAACACGTTACGACCTGCCTCGATTAGTGTTATGGCTTGTCTGAAATTATGTTATGACCTTCCTGAATTGGTGTTATGGCTTGCCTGACTTGGTGTTAAAAAATTTGTGTTATAATTTACCTGAACTTGTGTTATGAATCCCCTGAATCATCTTGCCTCAGCGTTCATGCACTGCATTTTGTCTCTAACGGCTTTACACATGGTCACTGGTTACTCGTGAGTGTTGGTCGCAAACATATTGTTGTTTCATTCCGAAGCTCATCGGTGCGTGCGCGAGGTGCGGCGACGCGTAACGAGAGTGAGCGTATTTGTAAGATGCAGGAGAAGTAAAACGGCTCATCGTCGCTGTCAGGGAAACCTTCTTGGTCATGCAATGCAACTAGTCGATCATTGAATATAACCGCGCTATTTTCTTCTAGCAACTGTTTTCTGACAGATTTTTGTTGAGGAACAATCAATGAGGTGATGGGAGCCCAAGGCATGGTTCAAACCACAATCACTCCTTAGGCAATTTGTTCTCCAATTGTATTTCTGCATAACTCAACTTAACTGCAGAAGTTTATTTCTCGTTTAATTGACAAATTATGAATGAGAATCACCGAAATGAGAAAATGGCAAAATGGCGAAACTAATGTGGTAAGCGACTGTTTCGCGAGACAGTTCAATTTAAACTCGGTCAAAGATTAAAGCAATCAAAGATTTACGGGGTCAGTTAATTATGTCTATGAGTCAGCGTACATATGAAAGTATGGTGAACTGAAAGCAAAATTCTTTTGTCGAACTGCTTATGACGAAATGAAGTTGAATTTATTTTCACAATAGACGATGAGCTATCTTGCCCAGAATCTAGGAAACGTTCCAAACATCGAAAAATATCGGAGGACTAATAAGAAGGGCTAACAATGCGACTTCCTAGAAGAAGCGCAAAAATATTTGAAATTCGTATTCGTTCGCTCAGATGTAAAGAGAAAGGAAAAATAAACATCTGGAAAATTTGGTGGAATGTTTTCGATAGTGACAAACACTAAATTTGATCGTTTGAAAAAATCCACTTTTTAAGCAGTCAAAATTTACTCATTAACTTTATACAGCGCATTAACGGAGGTTGACAGGTTATTTTTGTTGTTAACTAATCGAAGGATTCATCCAAAGATCACCGACCGAATGGCGACATTAATGATTCTCTCACGAGCCGAACTCATTATGTGCCACTAATTTGGCGTTAATCTCGGGAACGCATTAGACCGATTAGCGTGGCTGTGCCAGTTCAATGCGCATCCCAAAAATGGAATCATTTGCGTGTGTGCACTAGTCCACAATTTTTTTTTGTACATATTGTTTTATCGTGAGGAGAACACGTGCTTTGGTCACGGTGTTTGTGGTGCCTCAACCCTGAATTAGCAACGCGTTATCCACACTGCGCACAAAAAGAATGGAATGCTATACGTTCCAACAAATGCACCCCTCACATCAGCTGTGTCCATTAAGTGTCGAACATAACAAAAGCTCAAATTTTTATTGATCCAACTATTCGTAAAAACGCTCCGTGCATGAAAGGTTTTTCTGCAACGTAACAAGCTGCAAAACGCGTGCAAACTTTATGGCCTCACTGGAAAGGGTATAGCTTTCAATTATAGAACTGGTCTACAAATTTGTACAAGAACTGAACCCTGCGAGACGAACTGCATTGACCAAATTCCACAGCCTTAGTGGACACCGATTTGAAACTACCTAACAGACATTCAGAGGCGCACGCACAACTATACACATCCATGCCGTCCACAAAACGGGCTTCTTAAATGCAAGTTTACCAGCTGCGTAAGGACTAATTTCTAGCATGAAGTCTTGTCGAGCAGTCGGACCAGTTGAAAATTGAATTTCTGTTATTCGCTAGCAGTTGGTGAAATCGGTTGGTGTGAGCGAAGGGATCACAAAACCGCCAATCGTAACAACGATGCGCGAAACGAATGGAAACGATGCGATAAACGGTTGGAAAAAAACGCGCTCCTGGAGCTCGGCTTTTAGAAATCGTAGCGGGAAACAGTCCGATGCATTCTGCAGAGACCCTGGACCCACCGCTCTACCCTATTCGACTCCGGAGCCGAAACACAGGACTCCAAACTCGCAATTTTTCGGTCATAGCGGAATTTTTCGAAACAAGTGCGTGAAATTTTTCTGGGGAATTTATTCTCCGATTTCGATGATGCTGCTATCGTTCGATAACCTCGTTCAGTTGATTGAAAAGGTAAATAACAGTGTCCTTTAGAGCAAGGGTTTCATGAAATAAATTGTAAAACTGCCCGTAAAAATGCCGTTTAGTATGAGAGTCGCAATTTCGAACATTTTCAGGCAGCGGTTAGTCTGATTAAGGTGACGTCTGCCCTACGATAATCACTGATTCATCCGCAATGACCCGTTAATAGGTAGGAGGGCCGTGGGGAACGCAAACCCCCGAATATTGTCTCCAGCACTTTTTCCCATAGTTGAGAAAAGCGTGCCTGTTCCATTACACAGCACAATACTCACTAAAATGAAAATTTGTAACAGTAATATTGTATTCGTTGCAGCTGTAAGAAAGCGTACGGTGCATGATGCTTTTAAAAAAATTGGAGAGTAGCTCCGATGCAGAACGGCACATTTTCAAGTAGTAGCAGTGAGCTAAGAGCTACTTCACTTTTCGCTCGGAGTTGCTAATGCATCTGAGCATTGAAAAACTTGGTTAGTAGAAGAGTCGGTACTTCGTACCCGTTCAACTGCTACGCTTGCTTGTGCTCCTCGCAGTCATTTTCTACAACTCTTTTACTGGAAAAACTTTCATGAAAACCTCGGCGGCGGTCTCACCACTTTTGAAGCTTTCATGTTCAGCGTCCTTATTTGGTGACGTCAAGCTCACCATGACTAGATGCAGATTCTCTTCTTAAGGTAAAAGCGTACATCCCCATTAAAAGAATTCCGCGAAGTTCGAGGACAGGTCTGAATTCTAATCCGAATTATTGCATGAAATAAAGTTCGAATTCTGGTTCATTGAAGCCAGCATCTAACAAATTTGCAAAGTTTCTTCTCTTATGGGCTGACGAAAGCAAAAAGAAAGCTTCGGTTACTGCAAAACCACTGGCTAACACAAATTGTGGGTACAATTGTAATTAACGGCAAATTTTCGTAAATATCCGAAATGTGGCACCTAAGGCGATTCCTACAAAAATTCTGACAAGCCTGAATCCGAAGACCTCCTTGTTTAGAGAGACGTTCAAGAAAGGGCATGTGTTGCGGACCTTGTTAAATTTCGGAAAAGAGAGCAGCGCTAATCCAGCTTCAAGAACTCATACGATCGAAACCAAATGGTCCTTACCTCAGCACGCTTCAGGGTAGAGTACTGCGGTTTTGGGAAGAGGCTAAAGTCACTTTCACACTTTTATATCTATCTTTTCACCGAATCCCTTTCTTTTGATATATCAGCGCAGCTTGTGGGGACGAGTGTGATGAGCTTGGTGACTGTGGGGACGACTGTGATGAACCGATGGCTGCGGGGACGAGTGTAATGAATTGATGGCTGTGGGGACGACGTAGTTGCGAGGAAGAGCATTTATTGAAACCAAGTAGCTTCTTATATAGTGCCAATAACGTGCATTATAAAAATAACATTCGTGCTGCGATTGACATCAAGTACTCAACATAGTCACAACAATGGGTTTGAATAGGCAGACTGTTGACACTTCAAACAACATTGCATAAGCGAAGTAGCAATATTTGTGGTTACGAATTGTTTGGTTGTTAGGCTTTTAGCAACTTGTTTATGTTTTAGTAATGGATTTGGTGGGAATAGCGAAAGAGAGCATCGTCGATGCGATGTTTTGATTTTTATCACGCGCGGCAATGCACGCTGAGTCAGAACTTGAATCGCGTTCGCGACAGGGCATGTGTTGCGGACTTTGTTAAATTTCGGAAAAGAGCGCAGCTCTAATCCAGCTTCAAGAACTCATACGATCGAAACCAAATGGTCCTTACCTCAGCACGCTTCAGGGTAGAGTACTGCGGTTTTGGGAAGAGGCTAAAGTCACTTTCACACTTTTATATCTATCTTTTCACCGAATCCCTTTCTTTTGATATATCAGCGCAGCCATGGGATATAGTAGGAGTGCTTCGCAGCAATGCTCAGACGACTTTTTAAACGTGTCTGCCATGAATTTCTCGATTGCTATTGTGGTGGTTTCGCACCCCCATTGTCCAGTGTCGTAAAAAGTCTCAACCGTTTCGCTTGGTCGAGCCTAGGATCATTCCACGCCCCTAATGCTCTCGCCAGTGCAACGGATGTGTGAAATTGAAGCACAGGAAAATGCGCTTGAACAAAACGCGAACATCATCTAGTGCCATCAAATTTTTAAATTGGCTGCGCTCTTATCCGAACGAAATAAAGCTTTCTGATGACGACTACCGCGGTTGCTGTCTTGCGTGAGACGATATCGACTGTCGCGAATTCATCGCAACTAAAACCACCGTTAACGCTTTTTTGCTTAGTGCATTCACCGTGTCTCAGCTTGCCTTTTCCTTAAGGTCAGTAGTGCTTGATTCGCAAGCCTACGTTTTGAAGTGCGGATATAAGGATGGTTTGGGGGCACCATCCGATACTTCTTGAAGTGACCTAATTGAACTTGAATTTCGTTTTCGCTTCCTATGATTATCTTCATCGTCACAATGCTTTCCATAATCGCATTTCTTGCGATCTTTCCCGCTGCCAGAATGGTTTGGGAATAATTTTCGATCAACGCTATGTTGACCTATACACAAAAACCCTTTCACCAACTTGGAAGACTTTTTTTTTTGCTCGACTGCGACGCTCATGTGCTATTCTGATGGCTTCTCCCTCTTTACTCACTTTTCTGCCGCACTGTTTCTCACCATTCCTAACCCATCCACAAGTACGGTGTTGTGGTCGTTGAGGTCAACATGATATAATACCAGCGCTTCCTCTTGCGAGCTAATTAATATGAGTAAGAAACACTGGATCTAAAACTATGCAGCATGAAAAATGGGCTTTGGCATTTGTTTGAGCGCAAAATAGAATTGTAGGGTAGGCGTAAACAACGTAAGGCATCGTTTTACGGGTAACGCTCTCCGTGAGCCCATTTTCACTCGCATTATAATCAACTATGCAACGTTCGGTCATGCCAAGCTCGTCGCCATTCATCAAGGTTCACTTCCTGTGTGTCACTCAACACTGCTATGCGGTGACCAAACCTCTCTTGCACGGCGTTCATCAGCAAGAATTGCTACAATCTTAGCCTTTTAAGCAGGAATGATCACCACTTGATGAAGTGGTCACTTAGGAACAATAATTAACGATTCATTCCCCTGATGGGACAAACCAAGTAGCAAAACATCGATGATCACAAGTTCATACGGCTTAGAGGTGGTGGTCGTTTTGAGGGGGGGGGGGGTTCATGATCG
>JPKZ01000491.1:180029-204055 GCA_000803305.1 Toxocara canis
GGGGGGGTGTTTTGGGGGGGGGGGGGGGTTCATGATCGGTTGGTTGCACATTCACAATTGTCCATTGCTTACCTTTGTTACTCCATGTTTCGGTGTCTGAACCCCCCATCCCCATCCAGCAGTGATTTCTCCGCAAATTACGATTTATTTTCGGTGCACTAAAACGTTGAACAACGATCCATGCATGGGCTCTTAAAAATTATTGCTTTCTTTTGCACTGATGTATTACTATCACTGCATAATTTTCACTGTCGTTCAAACACATTACTATTTATTACCATTTCCGTTATCAATGCAAATTTCCCCTACAGCATCTGCATTATCGTTCACTTCTCGCCATATTCCCCGTCCATTCATCCTGTGCCTCAAGTGCGTTTGCCCATCGCTCATGGAAACTCTCACTCAGTAATAGTGCATCCGTGTCGACCTCGCTTGACTCCGAGTCATGACCGCACTTATTATGCATTCTGCCCATCGCATCACCATAAACGTTTCGCTTCCTCTCTACATAGTTTATCTCAACATTGTGCGCTTGTAACGCAAGTGTCCGATGTAAAACTCTGTTTCATTAGCGCGTTTAAAAAGCGAGCGGAATGCCAGACGATCAGTTCATATGACTGCTTTTACCACCATTACAAAAAATCTGCGTAGGGCAAATGCAGCAACAAGTGCCTCCTGGCCGGTCCCATGAAGCGCTACTCAACTGCGAAACATGCATTTGATAAGAAGTAGATTGGCTGAAGCTGCTCATCTCTCGCATTGTGCAAAATCACTGCCCCTATACCCTCATAGGACACAACCATATTGATAACAAACGCTGCTTTCGCTGCTAACTGCCTCCTTTACATTTGGTTGCGCAAAGGTTGACGCTGTCGAGGGTTTTTTGCGCATATTCAGAAACGCCTTTCCACAGATATCCGTTGTCATTAAGTAATTACCGCTCTTTTTGCTGTTTTAAAGAGTGAAACAATTTTCCCAAAGTTTTTCACGAATTTCCTGTAGCACCCCGCCATTCCAGAAATGTTTTTCGCTGCTTTAACGTTTTGGAACGGATATTGTGTAATTTTTTCTACCTCACTGTGTCAGTTCGAAAGCCTTCTGCTTTGACCACTTGACCGAGAAGCTCGATTTCTTTGCGGAAAAATTTACACTCTAACAGTTTATGCTTCAAGTTGGCTTTTCTGGTTCTCACGATAACCTCGCTTAACACCCCAAAATGGCGGTCGATGGATATCGCTACCACCATTACGTAGTCCATGTGAGCCAAAACTTCTTTCTCCAATGAATTTCGGTACCTTCGTTATATCAGACGCTTAAGGCACTCGGGATTGGTGGTCAGTCGAAGGGCCAGTTGTGTCCATTTAGAATAGCAAAAGCAGTTTTAGGCTGACATTAAATCATATTACTTAGAGAGACGTGAAAAAAAAACCGTTCGCGTAATCCACTGCTGAAAAGACAGCATTTGCTGTGCAACTTTGAAGCGTTAAATTGATGTTGGCAAGTGGGTAACTATCGTTCATCACCGATTCGTTAACTTGTCTGAAATGAGCGCCCAGAGTGGGGAAGGGGGGGGGGGGGGGGGGAGCCAGCCCTCTCTGGTTTTGGCCGAAACGCATCGACTGTTCCACGCACTATTATTTCCAACTACCAGGCGTTGTTGCACTTTTATCAAGAACCTCATTACGCAATGGATAGTTGGCGGAGAAGCTTCGAGTGGATTGCTCAATCAGCACTGTATTTTCGGTGTCAGTATCACGTATACTCAGTTGCACTCGTAACTCGTAGTCCCTCTCTGTGCAATACAAGCACATCAACATCATTCTAATGGCAAGTGAGGTTTTCATGTCGTTCAACAACATCGTATGTGCCAACGACTCTTCTTTCTCTTCATGGGCTCCAGTTGCTTAGAACAGCTCCTGTTCGCGGTGTATATGACATTGCAATGCTTTATCTTAAAGAATTGATCATAGGGCAAAAAAATGTTGTCAATCCCTCTTTTACCAGCAGTTCTGCATGAAGCCGTGGTTTTGGCTTCTGTTCAGGTCAATCAAAGCCGGCCAAATTTTTGAGGTGTTCCAGTTTTACTTTCACCGCGCGAAGCCCTGAAATTACGTTTTGAATGCTGTGGTGGTGTTCTGACGCAAACAGGGGACGGAGATTATGCGGAGGGAGAGAGGGGAAGAGTGGGTAGAAAGGAAGGTGGTGCCAAGGCGCAGCGTTGTTGAACAACGATTCCTCATACATTCTTTGAGAACTGCTTTCCTTGAACGCGAGCTATTGGAACACGGAGGCATTTTAAAGGAGAGTTATTTGTTACGAGATTGTCTCCGGTCATTCAGTACTTTTCGACCTCGAATATCGGGACCTCTGTTTCTAGATTACTCAATATTCTTCTGCCCTGAAAGGCTTGACTGGTAAGAGTGCAGTGAGCTAGCTAGGTCAGCTATAGCAATGAAGAAATATTTTGACACGAACATTACATAGGATGAATAGCGCAGGCTTACACCCAATTAACTTTCCCATCGTTCATTCCGTTTGGTTCGCGTTGTCAAGGCGAATTGTGCTGATTACCAGCCACTAACTAACTTATTGGTTCAGCAAAGTAATCACCGTTGCTGATTAGCCTTTGCGTAACGCATTTCACATGAAACTAATTTTATGCGCCGAAAGTCTTTACCCAACAGGTAGTAAAACTAGACAAGCGCGTTCTTCGCATTTCCATACATGTGGATATGGAATTTCTATTTTTCTTTGACGATATCTCTTTTCGTACAGTTGAGGTCGATGTATTCAATATGAAGACGGTATAAAATCGTTGCCATTTACTTTTTATTTAGTAGTAGCTTTGTTTCGATGCACATCTCAAAATAGCTTACACAAAAATATTGTAATAGGGAGATGACATCAGTTTCAGCATAGAAAAAGTGCGTTTTTGGTAGTTGAAACGTTTGAAAATTGCAAACGTAACAGGAGTCGTTTTGATGACAACTGGCTCTATTCCTCATATATTTCGTTGAGGCGTGATGTATCTTCTACTCTGCGGTTCCAGTCTTAGCAACGCTGTCACTGATTTTTGTTTCTTTACAGTTTTTTTCCGTCTTCTATAGGGAGGGCTTCAAAATTAAGAACCTTACTTCTTACTTTTCAACTGTTTCGAAAGATGACAATAGTTGACGCTTCATTCATAACGCTTGCTCGATACTCATACTGTCTGTACTTTTATGCACGTGCAAGCTTTTCTTTTCGTTGTTGACAAAAGAGGTCCTTTTTCGTCACCGCAGCAAGAGCCTGAAAATGATGTAGTTTAAACAGTGATTGATCAATCTCATTAGTGCTATTGACCGGACGGCTATATTATTGGGCGAAAATTCTGAGAGAGAGAGAATCTTTATTTACAATAAAGAAAGCATGTAACAACGGGCCGTAAATTCTCAGTTTCGGTCCAGTTACGGTCCGTAGAAACTAAGAAAGCAATTCTCAGTTTTTACGGACCGTAAATTGCATGCTTTGCAGCCAAAAACCATGTAAAAGTGAATCTCTCGCAGGAGATCCCATTTTATGGGAGAAGCGAAAATTCTGAGAGAGAGAGAATCTTTATTTACAATAGCGAAAGCATGTAACAACGGGCCGTAAATTCTCAGTTTCGGTCCAGTTACGGTCCGTAGAAACTAAGAAAGCAATTCTCAGTTTTTACGGACCGTAAATTGCATGCTTTGCAGCCAAAAACCATGTAAAAGTGAATCTCTCGCAGGAGATCCCATTTTATGGGAGAAATTATGAGTAGAAAGGTCCTGGTGAAATTTTTACAGCAACAATTTTGATACACTGAAGTCGAGCAACATCGGTGAAGTGAATGCTTGCGTTTAGCACAAGCTCGTTAGAAGTTAGCTGTTGATCTGTGATGGTTAACTGAAGAGATCGGTGTTACACTTTTTTTTAAATGAATGTTTTCAAGTTCATATCAAATCGAAAATTGAAAATTTGAAATGCGCTTTAATCAGTGCTCTCTCTTTTGCGTTTCTGTGTTTTACATTTTTACAACAGCTTCCTGCATTGCTACGTAGTTTGGTTTATATATTCCAAATGTTTGGCTTGAGGTCAGATGGTTCCACTCTTTCAGCGCGGCAAAGTTGGCCATAGTTAGAGATAACATTGAAAGCGAAGAGTAGTATACATGACATACCAGCAGTAGCTGTGCTACTCGCCGCCACCTAAAGTATACGGCGCTAAAGTATATATATCCTGTTTGGAACATTGTTTTCTAGCCGTAATCTGGAACGGTATTATGAAGGCCTGCAATTCCTTATGAAGTGCAATCGATTCATAGCCAAACAATTAAGCTATAATGAAATATGTCGTAGTCATTTTAATAGTGAGAAACCGAAAACGCTCGATTTCATCTGAATATTATCCCTTTCGCGAAAAACTTAGGCAAATATGCAAAACTCTCTATGCAAATAATCAAGAGAAATACAGTGGGCCAATATCTGTTCACATGGAATTTATGGAGCACAGCAACGGTACCTATCGATTCTTTAAGAAGAGCTGTGTGAATGTTTGAAGAGCTGTAAACTTTAGTTTTTGGTTCGCAAACCTGCATGCAATCTTGGCTCATCACAATGCTGCTGATATTAGAAGGAAATATGCTATGTGACATAAGTGTTCATCATTCACCGTTGACCTGAGATACATGTAGAATTTCGATTGAAGTGATTCACAGCAACTAATGATCGCATAAAGACTCTCTCTAAAGTGCTTGAACACCATAGTTCATCGAAAGTCACAATGTGAACATTCTCGTTGATATGAACTCTAGCTTGCGATATACGTTATTTGCAGCCTTCGAAACCTTCTTATACTTCCTCGATTTCCTCACTAAACACTCGATTAGGAACGGATCAACCGGAAGAAAAATTAACGACGTCGGTGACTGTAGGGATCGGTGAGACTGGGCTGTAGTTTAGTATGTCATCGGGTAGCATTGCCATTCTATGTTATAAGCAGAGTCATCTGCCACGAACTGTCAATGTTCTGGCTATCTCAGCTCAGGTGGATGGTTGATCTTGTTGTTCTGGCAACGCTAGTGCACTTACAGCTCCTTTCTGTCCTCATAAAAGCCGACATATTAACAGCTGCATCTTTATGCGGAAATGCATTAGACGTACTGATTGGCTGCCCGAAGGAATGGAAGACCTATTATATCGTTGAAGCCTATCACACCCAACTGTTGCACTTTTAAGAGGCCTGTTGACGTACAAGACAAATATTGTATAAATCGAAAAGTGGCTAGAACGCTTGTCGAAATTTATGTCAGGTGGTTGCTGTGCCATATCATTTGCCATCCCCACCAACAAACGAAAACCGAAAGTGACTTAAAACCTCTTGTTATAGGTTGGTTACATCTCCTTTAAAAGTGATCAGATAAACACAACTGACACATAGGCCTGCGAGCAGCTGGTATCATTATGGATGGGGGTGCTCGTGAAGATCTTGGTCCGCTTGGGGATGGCGCGTCATGAAGAGAGCGATTATTGCCGATATGATTAAACGCCTCTCCAGTGGGCACTTGTTCCACCACGCTATCCGTCGTTGTCGGTCACACGCGCATTAATTCCACTGATGCTTCCTGCTTCGTTCGCCTCACTGCTGTGATCGATGCGAACAACCGGCTGAATATTTATGTAAGCTGATTTTGTTAATTGCTCTATGGCAGCGATAGCCTGCTTCACTCAACAGCAAATGGTATTGGGTTATTATGGGTTGCACAATATTAATTTGATAAAGGCGAGAAAGCCTCCTTCTCCCAACTAGCCGCCCCCTCGCCCTACTCTTTTGAGGACTAAAAAGCCACATCAAACTCTGCTGTAGTGTCGTGGAGCCGTGGATGCGTTCTCAAAAATGAAACACACCAGGAAATATGGAACGATAGCAAATTACTTTGTGACATGAGCTAACACCATTTCAATGCTTTTTTCATGTCCACTGCATAAAGGCCCTGAACGAACGAAACCAAAGTAACAGAGTCATATCGATTGTTTCAAAATTGAGGTTAGGAGTGAAATATAACGGGGTTTAGGTGTATATAAATGGTATAAGTGAGTCACTTTTATTCGATGAATACGCACTTATCTCAATATACCTCAGTATAAGGGAGCAGTGTATCGCAGGACAGACATGTGCAAATATAACAGATGTGGTTTTATATCTTACACAAATGGTATCACTATACCGCTATTCTGACATAAACACTCCGTTGCTTTTTTTTTAGCGAATATCACTAATATACGGCATGATGATGCAGTGTGGTAAAGCGCGGAAAATAGAAGTAGCGAAATCAGTGCTATTTTCTTTGACATTGTTGCAACATGTGCAATTTTAATGTTTTATACGATGACGTCATGTCGCACTCTCCTTTCCTACTGCACATTTGCCGTAAAGTTGAAGAGGAAGTTTCACTGACTGCAAAGTCACACCGAAGACGCCTTGCTTGCGCTGGTGAGACGTACATTCGGATCACACATACGCTTCGTCGAGCTCGAGAAACTGTTGCGCACTATCGGTATTAGACCAAAAGCGTCGCTTTTTTTTAAAGTAACAAAGCCATTAATGATGAAAGAAACCCGCCAAGAAGACTTCTACAAACCAGAAGGTGCAGGAGGTGCAGAAAATTTGTTTTCAGACGACTTTCCTGCAAAACTTCAAAATTGTTCTGTTCTTCCCAGTAGTTGTCGTTTTCAGGCGGGGGGTCACTCGTTGAAAATCTCGATATCTTTGGTTTTCTGTCCACATTTTCTCAATGATGGAGGGGGATGTGAGGGAAAGGGAAGAGCGAAGGGGTATTTCCTACGAGCTGTTGGTTTTTCTCGTTGGCACCTCCTTGCCGTTTTACCTGTCTCCTTCAATCCCCAGAAACTATCTGAATGAAATTTGTGTAAAATAGAGTTGATTTTTTTTCAAGCCCATCATTTTGAGATGGAAAACACCACAACAAAAATTGAAAAAATAATTCTTTAGATGAACTGAAAAATTGAGAGTAGTACGAATAACCTGAAAATTCTCTTCACCCTACCGTAGGTAACGTCGATGCCCCCCAACCTCCTCCTCATATTTCTGTCAGTGAGTTTTCCATATTGTGCACTCAGCCGTCCATATATCGTTTATCATTTGACGCGTGTCGGGAAGAATTTATCGCTGAGTTGCAACATAAGGGCATGTGCGTGTGGTTGCACCATCTTTTTATTCATCCAAAGTTCGTGAACGAAGTCATCAAATGCGGCATGAAACTCTTGTTGCTCTGCCAATCGGTAACAATTTCCTGTTAGTGCTTCTGTTTTTTGCCCTGCAGCGATTCCGAGAAAGCGCAAAGTTCACTTTGATAGGGTTAGGTGAAGCAGTTAATGATGAAATGAGTACATTCGTATGTGTAACTGCAGTGCCTATTAGACATATGACATTCAGATAAGAATGCCAGGAAAAATGATATACCACGTATTGTAGGTGGATTTCCAACACAAGAAAGGTTACGAACAAAGAATTATCACTTTCAATTCGGGACAACAAGAATGCTTCAACCACCACCAGCATTTCCTCGTAGACGATCGATGCGTGACAGCACGTCGATGTCAAGCGAAAAGAAAGAACATTTTCAAATGCGTAAGTGTTTTACGTTCTCTTTCCAAAACAATTTTTGATTTTTATAATTCGCGTACCACGATAGCTTTTTTGTTCGAGTTTGAGTGTTCATTTGTTGGAGTGTTTCAGAGCTTTCCACTTTATTCTTTTATAAGACGATAGAGTTTGAATCTAACGCAGTCACAGCGGCTATGGCAAGCAAAACGCGAATTAAATATGGATGGGAATTTTGTCCAACTTACCAATCGCTGCGTACAATTGATGCACAGTTTCGTGTAAATGCTATTTGATCAGTTTTTTTCAAATGCGGAAATATGTTTTCACCTCACGTCCGTAGATTTCTTCAATTCCGGAAAGTGTGCCTACGATCGCATGACAGCTCTTATTCTAAAATTCTGTTACGACTATGACAAGATGCGTGACAAATTACGTCTAGGGTGGCTTGCAAAATTGTCATGGCTTCTGCGCTTACTTCTCATTCGTGTTGTGACATTGAAAGACGGTTAGCGGAACTTTTGACTCTTGAATGTTGTATTTCACTTTTCCTTTCGTTCTAAATTCCGTCTCTCATCGGTCGTTCTTTTTACAACCATCCGATATGCAGCACTGAGAACTTCGAGGTTTTGCAGTGAAGGAGATGCAAAAAAAAAGTTTTACTCAGATCGCATTTCGTGAAGATTTTACTGTTGATGAAAAGAGGCCGTTGAACTTGAAGTTCGTTGGTTCATCGAAATGTGTTCGTACGGAGATCCATCATCAGCTGCGATGATTGATGAGTGAGCAGTTTGAAAGTGAGCGAACTTAGATCCTCGTAAGCTAATTATCAGTACAAATATCCGGAAGAGATTAGCAGCTTAATAAGGAAAGTTTGTGACATAGTGCAACGCATACAGTAGCGGTGGTATTACTGAGAAAAGTGCAATAATGTCAGACCGTTCGTATGCAATAAATTATGGAGAAGCGCATCAGGGGAACGCAGGGAATATGTCTTTTGCATTGAGCGCACTGATATCACTAATGAAAAACCAACGACCGCCGAGCCACTGGTAAACCTCACGCCGCATTGAATGTGCCAAGTTTCATATGTTCAGCTTGACATTTATGCGACGGTTGGCGAGCTAACGAAAAGCTTGCATATCCCGAATCTCAAGGCTGATCGGAAGATAGGGGTCACGTATGTTGTCTTTCAAATCTAGAATTGATATGTGCAGGTTGGGGACTGAAAAGCTGGTTAGCATGAGTATGTACATGCGAAATGTTATTTTGAGTTTTACCTAACAAATATTATGAACTTTCTGCAATATTAATTCCTGCAATGAAAGCACACCGTAACGCTCAGGATCATCACCGTGATCAATAGTTTCCTTTACCAGTCAAAATGTCTTGATTCTCCCGGTAAAGAATTCACTGCATGATAGCGTTTGACTTTCGAACACTGAAGAGTAGCTCTAATGAAATGAGGTCCTATGAATTGCTGCAAACGAGCTAACATCAGCCCTCGAATGTGAATTGGAATAAGGAGCTAAGAGTTCTAATGTACTGCTGTTTAGAACCAGTGGAGTACCGGCAGGATTATTTGTTTATTTGTAAAAGAGTAAATATGAGGCACGTATCATTGATGAAAATTTGTTGCTCGGGTGAGATGCAGCATGGAGTAAGTAGTAAAAAAGCAAGCTAACAAGATCAGTGGCTGTAATCCTTAACTAGCAAGCTCTTAAGTGGCCAATAACATGCATATCGGAGGAACTTAAACGCTTAAGAGAGGCGCCATTAAATAAAGGGTAAAGAGTTCTGATTGACTTCGTCTCCAACAGCAGCAGGTAAACTTGGCAGCTGAATGCTGAGCCCATCAGGGAGTGATTACTTTAGAAAGTACAACGGAGAGTTAAGATTCAACGCGAAGATAAAAGGCACTTGAGCTGCCAAGTAATTTATTCCATCCAGCTCGTCCTCCATCTACGACGATCCATGGGATATAGAAGATTTCATGCTGATCTGAAGCGCTCAGTTAAAAAGCAGTGCGAAATGTAGCAACGTAACTAATAATATAAAACATAATTAATAATATAGATTTATCAAATAAAAGCGAATAACGATGTAGAATATAAGTAGTAATAATAACAAACTGGAACAAAGATTCTAAAGTTTTTTGTAGTGAAGGGTTGCTCGCCAAAAGCTAACGACTCTGGAGGTTCCCTGTGATCGATGCTATGGGAAGAACGTTACTGACAGACAAAGAAACACAAAAAATGGTAGAAAAAATCGAATCCATAGTCTATATTCCATTAAAATTAGAAAGACGCTCAGTAGCACTGAACAGTTCACGTAATAAAATCCGATCATGTACTCCATTGGTACTCCATTATTGAACAAGCGGTGTGCGAATTGACAGATTGGTTGTGCGAAAATTTGATGATGCGCCATTAAATTTTGGTATTGAAGACGACGAATGAAACGTGATTTCTATGAATTTGTCAACTGCATAACTCAACTGCACAAATACACTTGGTACTCGATGCTATGGTAAAACGTGATTTTCAAGTTGTTCTATCATGGACAGCACATTTTAGAGCATTATTTTGAAGATCCCTTTTAGACCCATTTTAAATCCGATTTTCCTTCCATTTTCACCGGAAACTGTGATTGCATCGCGGATAGCAAACAAATCCACAAATGTTTAGCGATTCCGGTGAAATGTGTCGTTTGCTCGAATACTACAGTAATACATTCGAATCCTATCGCTCAAATAGAATATTAACGTAAGATATTGGTTCCTTCAAACTGTAACGGTGTTTGCTCTTTCAGTGTCGCTAAAAACATCTCTGGTAACATTTCTGGAAAGTTTGAGTGCGACAATTTTGCTGATTTGTATGGCTTTCAGAGGAGTTGAATCTTTTGAGGAAACCGAAGATACCTTTCATAAAGCGCTACTAAAAGATCATCAAGCCCATTCGAGCTTCCATTTTTGAGGGCAAGCAAATGTTCACCTAAAACTCATGACTTTACAAAAATCTCTACGGTCACACAAATCTGTCCCGCTTTCTTTCATTCGTGGAAGATCAAATCATTAAACAATCAGTTACAATGCAGTAATTTCTTCCTTTCAGCTATTGTGAATATCTATTTTTCTCTACGTTATGGCGTTTACGATTGGAAAAAATATTTTGCTCCCTTAATAGCACCTTTTGCAAAAGATTCTACTCCTCGAAAAAGGTCGTCGATTAGTATAATGGCGCTTTTAAAGTTTTCAACGCAGCGAAATGTGAAGATGTAATTGTGAAATGAACAACGCAAATTTGACGTCATTCGATTCTGAATAGTTGAGAATCAGTGGTGACGCACACAGTCGTCCGTAAAAGATCTTCGGTTTCCTCATTATTGAGAAGTGAAGCAAAAAGATTTTTTTTCGCTCAACCATAATAGCCCATGTTTGTTATCTTTTTTAATGGTGCGGCGCTTTTCGTTGTTTTTTTGGAGGGAGAGAATTTCAAAAGTTGAGTGGATAACCGATCGCGTTCCAGTTTTCGGCAGCTACTTAAAGGATTTTCGATAATCGCTCCATTTATTTCGGTAGATGTACGCTTCATAAAGCACGTTGCATTCAACCGTTTGTGTGCGATCAGCTAATCGCTCTCGGCTCCGCTTACTTTCTGTCCATCTCAGTGAAGCGAAGCAACGATGAATATTGGTAATTTATGCACTGTACTCATAACTGGACCTAAAAATCTCATTAAGCGTTGCTCATGCAGCGTGTAATTGAACGTGCAAATGTGAACCTATTGGCTGGGCCATTCCTGAGTGTTTTCTCTTTAAAAAAAGAACAGTGTATCGGAGGCTGATCACACTATACAAGTCGCCCAGCAATTCGTTCCTTTGTGCATTTACTTGTACTTATTTTTTCATTCGAACACTGGGTGATTTCAAGGGGTATTTGCGGAATGCTCACTCAGTTCTGAAAACCAGCCTCGTTATTGTTGACCATTTTCTTTTCGACTCCCTTAAATAAGTTGTTCAATTAAGACCATCCAAATATTTTCGTCCAGTGACTACGTTCTCCTCTCTATATCGTCTTGATTGAATTGAATGAACTTACCAACTCTTTATTTATTGTTACTTATAATTCAGTTAACTCGATCGTGCAAATAATACAGTTCAGCTTCTGACCTGCTTCGTTGAGCAGTGCATGGACAGATCGTTTCCTTACTTCTTGAGAAGTGGTTAAGAAGGATTGTTAATTACTCTGTTGCATTTCTTTCTAAAGGAAATTCCTCGGAAGAAAATTCAGTGACTGTCTGCGTTGTTGGGACTTTTTCAAAAAACCCCCTATCAACTGAAAATTTTTCAAGCTCACATTCATTCGTCGCCTGTGCTACTTTTGTATGAATAAGCGGTTATTATTCGCCGTATAATGTGGTCGCAACTTGTGGTTTCAGGGCAGCTGCACGATCATGGAACCTTCGACTACCGATAGTATTTTAGAAAATGCATACTCCTAATCTGGGCTTGAGACACATTCATATGCGCTAAGCGAAGAAAATTCACATCATAGAGAAATGCATGGTGGCCCGCTAGGAGCCGTTAGCGCAGTTCCACAGTGGCATCTTTTGAATGAGCAAGGCCATTTTGATTCTCCCCGTTACTTTTCTTTTTTGCTCACGAGCAGTTAAAGAAATGCGTGAGTGAAGAGTCCAATGATTTGTTCGATCGTAAGTGAGTCATTTCAGTTCACTTTCCTTCAGTTATCCTCTGAACGGCGTTGATGTTGTTAAAGAATGTAGTGATCGTAGCCTATTGATGATCACTCGAACATTTTATTTATCGTTCGCAATTACATCACCTTTGCTGGGTAACTTTCTCACGACGGCGGGGTTGCTGAACCGAACTAGTTTCGAAAGATGTTTCGCGCTGCTATATAGCAACCTAAAACGCCTACCGTAGTATGATTACTACTGTAGTCACAAAATGGATGCTGAGGTTTTCTGAGCTTCTCGGACATTTTGTGATAACTGTTTCTCCGGCAGTTTGTTTCGTTCGTTTTTTTTGCGCCTTGAAAAAATTGAATTCGCAAGGTGAATCAGGGCGACCGCATAAGTGCGCATTGCCATATGTCTTTGTCTGTTTGGTAGTTCCAACTCCATAAACGCCTAATACAGAGTCATGAAATTTGGTGAAAGCAATCTACCCCTTAGGATCATCTCCTATCTTCATTTTTTGAACGACTCAACAAATTAAGGGATTTTTGCCATCTTAAAGGGGGTAAAAAATTTGCATACGTTTTGCGAATGCTTGGACTATGTATTTCACTTCTGTCTAACAAAAAAAGGAATATCCGTGGAAGATTTTCATGAGCGACCGGGTTAAACGAAATTTAAATTTTCATCATTGCCGTATATTTTCTAGAGCCGTTTTGTATGATACATGAGACACCAAGGCGCATGTCAAGCAAGCTTCATATCACATTTTCCCATTGCTGTTGTTATGCGGTAGTTAGAGGTTCGGGAAGGGTATAACGCATGGGATGTATGATAGTCATCTCCAATTCAAGCATTTCTACGTTTTGACCGAATGCCTATTCACTTTTTTCTGACTTTGCGAGCATCAAATATGTGCGTGAAGAGTCGCTCATATAAATTCTACGCACGACAAAATTCAACGCTTTCTTTATATGCGCATTTTGTTTGGGCGTAAATTGCAAAAAAAAAGCGGCATCAATGGTTAAAATTGTGCACGTAATTTCATTTGCCAATACGAGTTTGCAGTGCGATATTCGTAGCGGAGAAGTTTGTAGCGAATAAGTTCATGGAAGTGATGTTTCACGGATTTTTGTGTTGTACGTTTTCGCATGGTTAAACCTTTCATTGTGCATTTGCACAATTTGTAATGTACTTCGACCGGTTGATCAGTTCAACGAAGTACATAGGTGATGAGATAAATATGAGGCTGGCCAAACCAAAGCTGGTCAAAATATTAAATACGCGAAATTATGGGCAAAACACTTTTAAAATCAGCTTTCAGTTTTGTTATAATACAGTAATTTCCTTTTCTTTCAACTATATTGTAAATATTGATTTTTCGCTGCGTGATGACGATTTATGACCGAAAAAATATTTAGCTCCCTTAATGGCATCTTCTGCAAAAGATTCAACTCCTCGAAAAAGGTCGTCGATTAGTATAATGGCGCTTTTAAAGTTTCCAGCGCAGCGAAATGTGAAGATGTGATTGTGCAATGAACAATGCAAATTTGACGTCAATCGATTCTGAATAGTTGAGAATCAGTGGTGACGCACATAGTCTTCCGTAAAAGCGGCAGCGTGATTGCGTCAAAACGGAATGCGCTTCGAGAGGCGCAGATTTGGTTTTATTCGTTCCCTAAATTTGTCCGCTTTAACATCGTGTTATCCCATCCTCTCATTGCTCTTCTTCTTAGCTGTCGTTGCTGAAGTCGGCTTTACTAGGCGCTCGCATTTTTCGCCGTTTTGTGCCATTCGTTCACCGGATGCCTTTGTTCCTGTTCTCGACGAGAAAATTATGTACCATCCGTCGCGCGCTACCATTCTTGGCCATAATCGCGCATGCATGGAAGTTGTAATCGCCCTAACGACAGCATCATTTCTTGAAAAGGGCCGGGCGCAGAAAATCATGAGATATCTCATTTACATGTCTCCAGTACTAGTTAGCTTCTCTGCGTTTATTCATATTGTTTAAGTACACAATCATTCAATAAATTCCGTCATTTATTGAACAGATCCACCACCAATGAATGCATTCTTATTTTCGTCTATACAAGTCGTCCATTGAAAAATCTCTTCATTTTGATCAAACGATTAAGTTGGTGGGGAAGGGGGTAGAGGAAGTGGAGGTTACAGCTGCAGCTTGCATTCGCTGGCTAGATGCTAGTCCCAAAAGCCTATAATGGTGACAGCAGGGCAAGAAATTAAGTTAATCAAGCTACACATTTGCATACGTACACACAGACAAGCAAGCAAATATTCAGTCCAAAAACAAATGAAAGGCTGCAGCGGGTTCGCAGGGAACGCGATTTATAAAGCGTTCATTTTTAGGACTTTAGGAAAAGCTTTCTATGCAGTAAGACAAATGCATTTTCAAACCAAAATAAGCGGTTATAAGCGAACCGTAGCATGACACTCAAAGCATCGTTTCGATCCCCTCTTGAGAATTAAATGGATGCGCACTTGTCACTCACAGTTCAACGGTGTTAAGGGCCCACATATTCATCTTTTGGCAAATGGCGTTGCTGAACATGTCACAAAGCTATTCGTATCGTTTGATGTGGCTTACTTGGAAGAGTTTTGGGAGAGAAGAGCTGTTGTCCGTACTCATTTGTTAGAAACGTGTTTTACGCTCGACGAGGTTGTACAGTTGTGAAAAGCAGGTAGTTTATTAGATCTGTTAAGAGATCGGGGTGATCAAGGATTTCTATCTCAGAATTTACAGTAATTTAAAAGTGTATCTACTGTCCCACACAAGTAATTTTCAGCCGATTCCCTTCGGAATGCTGATCTCCCCTACTCATTGGCCTTCAAAATTTGAAAATTCAAAGATTGCAACATTTCACCTCATATACAAAACATTAAACTGCCTTCGTTCTTCAGTGAGATGCAAGTTGACTGAGCAGATTTTTACTGCATCACGATCACCACAAGCACAAAATTTCACTTCATCAAGTAAAACAAAATCATCATAACTGCATCTCTGTGCTGCCCCATCAGTTTACTAAAAATAAACATGCGGCAAATATCAGAACAATACAGTAACGTATTTTAACGATCACAGCGTAAAAAACTGGCTGCTGTATCGATTACTCACTGCTGTGATTAATGACCATCATCATGATAACAAGTCCCCAAGTTATTAAATATGAATTTCCCGCATACTCATTTGAACGCTATCGAAGAGGACTGGTATTCCTCTTCGATAGCGTTCAATACCAGTTCCGGCATACCAGTTCGTCGAAGAACAATCGCCATCTCAGTGAGTTAGATGGTTGTAGAACTTCTCCCGAATTTGTCGTAAACCACTGATAGTTAGCCGCAGCAGAATTGATTCGGATCAAGAGCTGGGTTATTGGTTTTGTGATGGTCATCGCAGCACTTCTTTTTGGCATTTTGAAAAGGGCTTTGCTCTAAGTTATATCTGGTAAACCTACAGCTCATGAAATTGGGTACGATTAATGAGAAAATCGAATCCTGGCACTTTTGGTGCCGCTTGTTTCATGTACAAATGACGCAAGTCCTAAAGGCATGTACCGTCACCCGAGGCGGCAAAGAAGGGGTGAATAGACATCAGCAAAAGCTTCATAATGGCTGATGGAAAAGTGGCAGTATCCCGAAATATCAAACGACAGCAAAGTGCATCCAAAACCTACAGTTCATTTCCTTCCACCATGGAAAATTTTCTACATTAAATCATCCTGAAGGTACGACATTCGTTGCAACGTTACGATTGCGCCTCCTCCACCCGTCTTTCCACTACCCCAAGTGAACATTATGGATTTGACATTGTTTTCGGAAAGCCAAGAGCTGTTGTTAATATTTGCCATTTGCGCACCTACCTTGGGACGTACTTTGGCATTGATTTTAAATATATTCATATAAGCGTAAAAAAAGAAAAATTGAGGAAAATTAAAGGTCATTCTAATGCTGAGTGATCCCAGACTGGGTTGTCGTTGCTGAGGGATCCAAAACTGAGCTGCTTTGTGTGTGTGTGTGTGTGTGTGTGTGCCTGTCAACTCAGGAGTCACTGAACTTATATAAGCAATCCGCATTATATGATCACTTCTTCCAAATTTCAGCTAACACGTCGAGGGGTGTGTGTGTGTGCCTGTCAACTCAGGAGTCACTGAACTTATATAAGCAATCCGCATTATATGATCACTTCTTCCAAATTTCAGCTAACACGTCGAGGGATAAAATATGCATGTACATCACGCCTAGTCGCCGTATTTTGCAAACGCTGGGTAGCTTGCCAAGGGATTGGAACAATATGTAGCTTGGAGACGTACCTATAAAATCGGACGATCTCGTAAAATGCAAGTGCCGAAATTTCAGAATTTGTCGGTCTTGACCGTTTAAGTCAAGATATCTTTGCAATCGACGACGCGACCAAAAGTTAAAGACGAAGCGCGATCGACCAAAAGTTTTTGCATATATTCTAGCATTGAAAAAGAGTGTAACTTCCGCGGTGCAAATAAATAGCATGAATTCGGATAGGAAGTGGCTGCACGGTGTTACTTACGCCTATCAAAATTTCATACGTTTATTCTCAATAACTCCCGAGTAGAATCTACGAGACAGAGACACAAACAAACACACGTGCATAGGATGCACACATGACAAGTGAAATATTTGAGTTTTCGCCATGTGCAAGTACTTTACGAAACTGATTGATTTGATATTAGGGTCCTCCAGGTGCTTATCTTGTCATTTTCCTAGCAAACACCCGCTGTACTCCATTGCATTTTATTTCTTTCGCCTATTTATTCATTTTTTAAAGACTTCTTTTTTTTTAATTTTCTTCGGAGATTTGCAGTTTTGAAAAGCGGGCTACAAGGACATCATACTTGCCCGTACAATCGTATTTGTTAATCCCTACGTATGACATTTTCAAGTCGCAAATAACTGAAGGTAAAAAGATGTAATTTAGATGGTTCTAATGCGCACCCTGGGCTCACCTTACATATCCAACTTGAAACCAATTCATTGGCTACGATTGATGTATGCTCATCAAAAAATTGCATGCATTTTCAACTGGTGGATGCGTGTTTGAGCGAGTCGCAAAAAAGCTTATCACATTACACGATAAATTGCGGGAGTTATTGGGCGGCACCAAATGTGATTTTTCTTCACTTACGAGCAATTTATGACACCGGTTGGCTCGATAAGTGGTGTCGGCACTAGCATATCGCTCGACCCCCTTGGAAAGCATCCCCGTTTGTTTTATCGTGCTATTGATTGCTTCAGAAGCGTGCACTTGATTTCACATATCCCACTATCCCGTCTTTAGAAACGTCCCGTATTTCCGTCGGTTTTGAAATAAATTCAATTTAATCATGATCAGCACAACTCTAGAGAGCGTAGGAAACCAACCACCAGTCGTGAAATCGCCTCTGAACGTTTAGTCTTTGCAGAACTCGTGAGCAGTACCGAGACACTTTCCCCTATATTGCATATGTTTGCTGACAAATCTCGTTGAGAAACTTATATTTCAAAAGTTCATTATTGAACTGATGTGTACTAACCCTCGGCAAGGCGTTCGCATGTGGGATGATGACAAAAAAAACACAGTTTTTCATTAAATACATCGTATATCAACAGAAAACGCTGATCTTCCATTTCAGCTATCGAATCGAAATCAAACGTGGCACGGCGATCGGGTACAATAAATTGAAATTTGTGCCCGAAACTGCAACATAGAACATTTTCGGCACTCAAACGTTTGTGAAGGATGCTTCATTTTGTGCTCTTGATGTCGTGCGATTGCGCACGCCTACCACGCAAATCCGCAGCCATCTTATGCGTTTGCAAACGTACATTGTATAGTTTTGTGTTGCCATATGTTTTCAGGAGTAATGCAAGTGCTGCAGCTAAATGGCTTTCAATCGTAGTTAAATGGGTTCTTTGTGTCATTAGAACCGTTTAAGTAATAGTTGGGTTTAATTTCTATTTATTTGATGAGTACTTGGACACTGTAATATCCGCACTTTTTGTCAAATCGACTAGGCAGTAAACTCGTTTGGTATTATTAGGCAATATGAATTAGCTTCTTCCTTGAATGCTGGCGGCCAAATTTATCGTCGGCATTCGGCGATGCTGTTTACAGCTCGACATCTGCATTTGGAAGTGCGAATGAAATGAGTGAATAGATTCAATACGTAGTTGCTTAGTTTACACTTATGATCAACTCGATTATTTATGAAGGCTTTACTAAAAGAATAAAAGATGCAGCGCTATATTATCGAGCTAACTAAGTTCTTTAGAGCGTTGTTAATCCGAGCAGATCAATTCTAGGCCTCATGAGATTGCATTCTGTTTGTTTTTCAAAGCGATAAAAGTGCGCCTAAAACTTTTAAAGTTGACGGTCGGATATAGAGTGGGGGGGAGGGAAAGTGGGGGCAGAGGGAAATGACAATGCAGCTCTTCTGCTTTGGTTGTATTTTGAATCGATTCGGATCGAATCTTTTATTTAGTCGATAGGCAATGCTTACGTTTACGACAGTACATAGATGATACGAAGATATAATCAGATACAATCAGATACAAACAGATAGAAGTTCTTATTCTATAAAAAGGTTACGCCACTGAAATGCCGGAACATATCACAAGCGAAACAATTCCTGACATAGTCACAAACAATTCCTGCTTACGTTTACGACAGTACATAGATGATACGAAGATATAATCAGATACAATCAGATACAAACAGATAGAAGTTCTTATTCTATAAAAAGGTTACGCCACTGAAATGCCGGAACATATCACAAGCGAAACAATTCCTGACATAGTCACAAACAATTCCTGCTTACGTTTACGACAGTACATAGATGATACGAAGATATAATCAGATACAATCAGATACAAACAGATAGAAGTTCTTATTCTATAAAAAGGTTACGCCACTGAAATGCCGGAACATATCACAAGCGAAACAATTCCTGACATAGTCACAAACAATTCCTGCTTACGTTTACGACAGTACATAGATGATACGAAGATATAATCAGATACAATCAGATACATATTTTAGGACGTCCTAATCTAATGTATCGAATGCGGAACTCAGGTGCTCTAAAAAGCACAGCTTTCGTGAAAAACTAAAGAAAACAGAATTGGAAAATGAAATTGTGCGGACATCGGACGAAAATTTTGCGAAATTCTCACAGAAACAGTTGGAAGTCGCGTCTTAAATTTTGCCGATATTCAGTGCGGGAATCGCTTTTTAACTCACGGGTTGCGCTTTCATTCCGGCTTCGTTTGTAGGCACCACAAGCGAGAAAGCGGATATGAAATAAATGTGTGCAGCATAATGAACGGTTCGCCTTACCTTTTTATAAGACCGCCTGTCCTCGCGGGCTACGCGGGCTATCCTTACAGACACTGCAAACCTGTCCGTTTCCAGTGCCGCCAGAGATCGTAGATGATAGTAAACCTAAGCCCGCGATGTGCACTTATTGCTTAGAAAATACGCAGCAGTCTAAAGCAGCAAATCCAGTTTGGGCTGACCTTAGAGGAGGGTGGTTTTGGCTAGACCGAACGAGAGAACGAGACGAAAGATGTCTGAAAAGGAAAAAATTGAAAGTGAATGTGAGGAGGTATCGTTGTCATAGCATTGTGAGGTATTCTGCAGAGGTATTTCGCATTGTTTTCATAGATCTTCATATGATAGCAGTTGCAAGTTTTGCGAAAAAAAATGAAATGAGTAAGACCTTGTGGAACTACTTGCAGATTGTATGAAACATCTATTAAATGAATATGGGAGGCTTGGAGAAAGTAAGATGTCGGAAAAAGGTTATTGTTTGGCTCAGATTGGAGCAAAGAGATGCAAAATGTTTTTGAGGAGGTTTCTCTGGCCAGCTAGACATTCCTGACTCCTACAGGAAACTGCATTGCGATATTCAAGCTTTAAGAGCAGCTACACTTTTCGTATCATTCGTGATGAATTTTTATTAGCATTATTCCATATTCTCGCGGTTGACTTGAGTAGCTCCTATCACCGTACAATGTAATGAACACAACAGCGCTAAACTTTTTACGTTTGACATCTACCCTTTCTCCATCCTATAGGAATCAAATGTCTTCAAAGATGTCGTAATGTCACCACACTTTTCAGCCTCTTTTCATTCATACAGTTTTATATTGATGGAGTTTTTCTTTTGAGATATTTCTATTGTTTCTGTGGGCTAACCATGAGCCTGTACGCAACAGCATGCTGAAGAAAGCAGATTTTCCAAGAACCCTCTTACGATCTTTCGTTTTTCTTCGCATTATTCAAGGTTTGTTCATAATGCAAACGCATGATGATGGGACCGGTAACGTTTACTGCTCAACTTTTCATGCGTCGTTGTTAGTAACTCTATATACGAACGCCATATGAACGAATTCTCCTAAAATAATGGTACTCACAAATTTACCACCCCCATTACCTGTGCCATTCTGATAAAAACAAACCCCGCATTCCCCTTCTCCCCCCACCGCCCTCCTCAAATAAAGTCCGCCTTCTCAACTTGAAATGTTATGATCAGCAAGACTCAGGTCCGACGGTTTATATTATTTCACGTGCTTCGCACTAAGGCTGCAATCTGTTGGTTTCACTTTGCTTCTATAAAAAAATATTACATGACCAGCTGCGCACAGCAAACTAGCATTTTTATTATGCGGCTGCTGGCTCTGAAGTATGCAGTGAGGATGATTCGCGTGATTGACGTTGCTGCATGCGAACAACACATGGCACTAGTTGATGCGCATGCGAGTAAAGAGCTGAACTGATGATGCCGAAACCCAAAAGCATCGCAGCGCGCGATGGATTTTTTGAACGCCTGAAAGTCGCATACGCATAAGCCAACACGGCAACATCGTTGACCGCGTACGCGTTTGCAGCTTTATGCGATTATTTACGCCTTTCGTGGGATGCTTTTTCCACCAACGCGGACACGCCACGTGAACGTTTGCTTTGATATGAAACTGCATTTCAACGACCGGTGATTGACCATGATTGACCATTGGATTCCGAAATTAGCTTTGCATATGTGCGTGGGCAAATATGCTTTTTGCGCGCTTTGGTATGTTTGCAATTCGCGTAAAGGCGATGTCGGGTCTGCACTGATGTGTATGTGTGTGTATGTGTCATTTGATAGACGTAATGGGGTACTGGACAACCTCCTATTCGCTCACCAGCTGTTGGGGGAATGTTTAGAGTTATAACCGCGGTCGCTCTAAAGATTTCAAGGCGTAAAAAATTTGCATGCATTTTACGACCGATTGAGCTCTGTATTCGAGTGACCGAATTATGGAAAAGCGAATCGTCAGTAGATTTGTGTGGGCAGTGGGGCTGAACAGAATTTGAATATTCTTCGTTTGCGATTTGTTTGTGAATGTGTTTGGCTTGATAGGTCAATCGGTCATGCACATATGATGCCCATTGCCGACTAGTGCGTATCACACACACCATGTCCCCCTGCACGCATTTCCACCTGTTGTGATGGTCGTTTCATGAAAACTACATGAAATCAAATCAATTTTTCAAATACGTCCATAAATCCGATTATTTTCCGCACTCATTTGCTACGTTTTGGTCACATATTCATTTCCACTGGACTCTGTGAAAAGTTTGCGAATTTGATTTCTGCAATATGAAATGAACTGAAACAGTTCGACTTTTTCTAACTGACATGCCAAAAATATGGACTTTTCATGTACGGCTGATCTGAATACTGAAGTTGTGATGTACAGGAGGCGGTTGCGCGCCAGACCGCTGGCACAATGTTCGCTTTGGCGAATCACCGGTCAAGCCGGTTGGTTCCATAAATTGCTCGGAAATAATAAAAATACAAATTTCGTTACTCCACCGCTCGTAAAAATCTTCCACCGAAGATTCCATTTTCTGCTTCTCGATCGTTGGGCGTGCAATCTGATCTAGCCGGCCCTTAAAATGCATGGAAATATTTCACTTCCTTTTTGCGACCCCATCAGTCGATCACGCAGTCCGACGGCTTGAAAGTGCATGAAAATTTTTCAGTCCATTGAGATGTATAACTCCTCCTGGTATCGATCAGTTAGACAACAACTTGTGAGAGGGGATGAACGAACCGGTTATCCCAAGGTGTTGATTATATATCAAATCTGGTACCTTCTAGCTTCAATCGTTCTATCGTTTTTGAAATATTGCCCGGAAACCTAATTATCAGTGCTTTCCATCTTGAAACTACTGGAGAGGCACATGAATATGAAACTTACAAACGAAGGGAGAGGAGGTCATCATGAGCGCCATTCCAAATTGTAGGTCCATCAACAACTAGAATTCAAAGGGAAACCTTAACCTTGCTGAGAGTGTGTAATCTCCCAGTCTCTGCCCAATGCACTATACATGTAGTTTTAAATGCAAAAATATTTATTCGCGTCGAAAACGCATGCGGGTAGAGCGCGGAGTCTGCAAAAATGTCCCAACTGCGTTGGTTTCGGTTTTTTTCTTACGATCGGGGATTTCCGTGGGGATCACGAAAAGTGGATCTCATGCTTTCAAAAACTGGCATATATTTTAAGTGAGATGCGGTATAAATCAGCACAATCGATTAAAAAATTGCAAGCCTTTCGCCGAAAACCAAATTGCTAATGCTTTCCATGTTTTTTTTTCTTTGCTGTCAGTGGAATTTCTGGTCCCATTTCCTTGGTTATAAATCATCGGAAGTATGTTATCCTTGTGATTACAGCGTTCTTTTTTTGCAAGCGCTAACTGGGGCAACTGCTACTATTTGTCTCAAATGCTTACTTTGCAACAAGAGTTTAAAAGTAAAAGTAAGCTTTTACTTGTCATGCTGTACACGTCAAGTAAATATTCACTTTTTTTGAGATAGTTGGTGTGGTAATAGATGGGAGTCCCAACGAAGGACCTTAGTGCCCGTTTCAGTACTTCCCGTGGTCTCCGAGCATAGTGATCGACAAAAGTTATCATCTGGTTGCACCGAATGAGGGAGCCACTCGTCATCTACACAAAAATCGCAACTTTCATGGAATATGAATTTCTAATGCTCCATTTTCGTGCGAAGACTGTGGGAACGTTGAACCAGATTCATACCAAATAGCTTGCAGTATCAATTCGCGTCGCAAATATGAAGAGGGAGTTGGGTTCTGATGACACCGGCTTCATTTGCATCAGCTTATAACCCCCTCAGCTTTATAGCCATACCCCTCACACCCATTCCCATGCCCCTACACCCATTCCCATACCCACTTGCCCACTGCCATATCCCTCATATCCGTTGCCTTAACTCTCATACCCATTGCCATACCTTCAAACTCATTGCCTCACCAACAAAGTTACGAAATCCCACGCACAAAACCCGTCGACTTCCACGGTTCATCACCCCCTATGGATTTCTTCCTTCGGGCTTAGCCCAGCAGAGGCCGGGTTCAGACAGGGCGGACGGGAGAACTGGGCAAAAAAGACTACTCGAAACGAAGAGGAACGGTAATGCTCATATGAGTATAGCGGCACGGGATTAACACAGACACGGCTTCAACTGCGTCGCAAGAATGAAATTCACCAGTGCAAAGTCTTTAAAACTGGTAAGAATCGCCACTATTCCTCGCATCGGAGGTTTTGGAGTATGCGCCGAAAACTAGATTATTTCAATCAAATCTAAGGGGGGGGGGGGGGGGGGG
>JPKZ01000491.1:204142-249074 GCA_000803305.1 Toxocara canis
TATAATAACAAAAAAAAACGAGGGGGGGGGGGGGGGGGGGAGGTTCATGTTGGCACAGCGACGCGATATTGCTCAGAAATGCTGAACTCTCCATTACGAGCTCTAAGCGCATTACGAGCTCGATCTGTCCATCTATAGCGTTGCTATCGAGGACTCCAGGATACAGGTCTGAAAAGTTTCTAAGCTTAATCTTTTGAGGAGAAAAATTCCATACTCGCTTTCAACTCGATTTGCAGGTTCCTGACTGGCATAATGCCTAAGGTTATAGTGGCTTTTGATATTTCGTAACACCCTGGGGATGTTGTGAAATAGCGAATGGCCTCCAGAACAAATTTCTCGACAGCTTAATTAATTGTTAATCATACCCAATGGAAGTGCCAGTTTTTTTTTAGTACACTGTACACTACAATAACTGTTTCAGTGTACTGCTCCAGTTCTGTGCGTAAAGCAGCGATCATGCCAGTCCGGTAACGTGTCAGTGTTAGAGAGGCGATCTAGTAAATCCTTTTACAACTTATTTTAAGACATCTTCCTTTTACTCGTTGATCCAACGCACACGAATGCAAACTTCTCCGCGCTATTTTTAACTACTTGTTTTTGCAAACGCTAATTTTGCCGGTCGCAGTATCTATTTGGGTCGAATGGCTAGTGCCGAAAAGTCGGCTTTATTTCCTGTGTAAAGGCGGCAACATTTCGCTTGTACAAATGCATAGGTATTACCTTATGAGCTTATTATTTAATGCCTATTAAACTTCTGCCTGAAGATGTGAAACTTTCTTTGACCCCTCGCAGCAGATGTAACATGCAGGGCCTTTTTCATTGCTTTATCAGTTTATCAGGTCAGTTCACAAGTGGATAGGATATGAGCAGTATTTATGAGTATAAAACTTCATTGATGTGATCCTTAGCCTATGAAAAACATTCAGAAGATGCAGTTTTTTTTTTAATCGGCTTGTGACTTGAAAAGTTGTAAGCATGAACTTTGGAATAAACGGGGTGTAAAAATTCCCAAATACGGTCGTTGGCTCACCAACCGCATTTCGAATTTATACATTCATGCTTATCTTCCTTTTTTCGTGATGGATTCACAAACATAATTTCATTCATGAAAAAATAATGAAAGCATTCGTTGAAAATTCATTCGTGATTATTATCTGCAAAAACGAATTAGCACAGGCAGTGATGTATAATGACCTAGTAGCGGTGCATAGAACCATGTTAAACAATGCATTTATAAGCACAAATCTTTGCTGGCGTCGCTCAGATCTTGATTGGGCCATTTTGTCCATTTGCATTTACACCTGAGACCTCTTTTTTTCCAAGAAGAAAATGACGGGTCCATTTTCCATGAAATATCATTTGCTACTTGTCACACTTTCTGGTGCACCGTTTTGCCTCTCTTTGGAATACACCAAGGATGGTCTAACTCATTGAATTATAAGTGCAATGTACTGTAGTTGATTCTATGGAAGCGAGTTATCGCTGACTAAGCGTTGCAGACGACAGTCCGTGTGGTTTACCGCAGATGAGTTCTTGCTTACAACTTGTACGCCTACCGCGAGCTAAACTATAGAAGCGCGGTGATACGGTGCATGCTCGTTGCATGCGTCGTAACACTTTAACATTTACCACATGACGTCATAGGACGTCAACATACGCAACGTCATCGCAATTGAATTCTCTCTTTTTATGCATTCAGCCAACTGGCTGTCGAAATGTTCGCATGTGCACATATTGCAGAAGAAATCTAGCTAATGAGTCGCCTGAAGAGCAAGATTATGTATGGAAAAGAGAAGTGAGCCTTTCGCGTTAAAGGGAAACTTGTTTTTGCTTGCGTCCATGTGACAAATAAACAACGAAACAACAACGGGGAGCCCCCAGTGCATAATTTGTCTTGCGCGTTGGTGGCCCATCCAGCGAATAACAGAAATCTTTTCGATCACAGATCCCGCTCAAATCGACAGACAGCAACTCTCCACGCTTAGTGTTCATCGAAAATCAAGTACAGTTTCTGTGCTTGACTCTTCTTCGGTTTTTCGCAAGTGCAGTATCACCAGCAGAAATGTTTACAACGAAAAGACAATAGTTCCCTCTCTTTGTCTAATGAAGCAAAAATTGGGAAGAAGAAAACGAAAGGCACGAACTGAATGTCGCATGCTCCATTCTTAATATCCAGTTTCTTCTCTTCAACGGTTCGCTGGGAAAGTTTTTTTTTTTAAAGTCACCTTCCTCACAAACACTACTGGATACGCCTGAATTCATTACCTAAAACTCGAATCAGCAGAGAATGAAAAATATAACCATGCCCTCATTCACATTCGACTCAGCTTTCATGCTCCCCTCCTCTCGCCTTCGTCACAACTCTCCTTTCTCGCCCTCCCCACAACTTCCACCTAACTTTCCTTCCCCCCTCTTCCCCACCTTCCACTTAGCTTTTCGGCCTATCCTACTTGAAAATCTCCTGTGCTGTAGTAAGTTGCCAGTTTTTAAGCTTGAAAGTGCTTCCTTCATTTCCTACATACCCAATTCACTTTTCGTTTACTCATCTTCTGAAAGAAACCACTTTTAAACGAGAAAAACATTTGGCGAGTTGCCAGGGCAGATTTAAGCCATTCCTGGCAAGTGAACTGAACAAACCTAAGTGCATGCAAAATTTGGTAGTTTTGCACGTGAAACGAAAAAAAAAGTTACTGCTGTGTGCTATGCGAATTTAAGAGGAGCCAACAAAAGTTTATGACGTCGATTCGCGGAAGGTGGTTGTGCCATTTATTTGCAAAATATCCGCTCATAAATTACGTCCGCTTTATGCTCAGCTTAGCAATATAAACTCATTCGTCTTCCCTTAATAGCACTAAAATTTCTAAAGAAAGCAAAGCCGAGTCATTCCACTCAGAAAAAGAAAAAACGACTGCTTCTCATGCATTTACCGACTGCTATTTTTGTGTGCTTGAATTAAAGGTTTTAAACTTTGCAATTATAAATTCTGATGTATTTCCCGATGGGAAAACGGATGTCTTGCTCAACGATTTGAAATATTTCAATTTATGGTTGGCCTTAGCAATAGTTGTTTGCAAGGATGTGCGACCAAAGGAAGTAAAGTGTGCTGTTGTTGGAAGAATGTCGCTTTTTCCCTAGGGAGTACTTTTTGTGAATTAAAAATATGCAATTTGAAGAGGACGGTGATTAACTTCGGTAATTGGAAAAGAGAGTTCGTCAAGAGCAAAAGTACGTGCGGGAAGAAAGCTGTGAAGGCAAGTGCCCTCTTAATGCAAATCGTCGTAAGGTAGCCAGCCATTTAGCTCACTTCTAATTGCAACAATCCAGACATTCTGCTATGTTTGTGAAGTTCCATGAGACCGTTGACTGGCTTCACTGCGCTTTTGTCGTCCGTTTCTTTTCATTATCGCCACAAAGGAATCTCTCCATTTTGGTGAACTAAGTGAGCTCGAACAATGTCACTAGGAGTAGTGCGTAATAAACAGTGGAAGGCACCTGAAGCAGTGTGTGATGTAGTAGACAACAGAAATAGAAACGCATATGGTTGCGCACATGACGTATAATAAAATTGGTAGGAGGAGGGGAGGGGTCGAGAGGGGGAAGGGAGATAGGGTACAGGATGGCATGGTCATCAGTAGGCCAGATCAGAAAGAGCTCTTAAGTCGAATAAAGTTAGGCGACTCCGAAATACCGAAACATTGTGCGCTTCAACTGTATCTTAAAGAAAGCTGTTCCAAATGGGACCAGCTGTAAACTGCAGTGTCTGAAGGACATGTAAACCATAAGTTCTACGGTCAGATTCTTAAACCAACGAGAAGACAGATCCAAAAGTTCTGTTGAAAAACCTCTTTAGGATTTCCTTCGATAGGTTCAATTCGATTTTCTTCCTGTGCTATTGTACAGTCCCAAGTTTGGAAACTAAAGTTTTACTGACATGAATCTTGGTATACAAGGTTGGCTTACGGAGTATACCATGAGCGTAAACGTCAGTAACTTTATCTTCAGTAGTTCCCCAGTTGAACTTATCGATCTAATGGAACGCGTACGTGGATATGTACGTGCATAAGGAGCAAGCACGATGTCGTCATAGGGTGCGTTGTAAATGCAAATTTGCGAGAGCGGATGAAATCGCTCTTCAATAGTGGTCTTTAGGATGGAACTTTCTTGTTGAGTGATGCCGTTAATGTTCTGCGGTTGTAAGAGAATACCGCGCGTATTCGCATAACGTCTCCTGTTTCAAAAAGATTCGGTGTAATTTTCAGTACAAAAATCCCTTCTGACGTAAAAGCTTACACGTTGAGTTTTCCTCAGTTCGTCTTAACAAATCGCCGTTCCCAAGAAGCTCCCCATGTAAAATCTGGAAAGATCTTGTTGATGGACGCCAACAGTTTTCCTAACCCGCTGCTGGTTACCTTAAACATTTGCATATTGAAATACCACAATTTTTGCAGCGAAGCTTCATGAAGCAAATGAAGTAACAAGAAGAAGGTACGTACAACAAGAGAGCTAAGCATCCATGCGACACTGGTTAGGAATTTATGACAAAGTCGATTTGGTGGTCGTCACAAACTGATGGGGAGAGGGGAGTGTCTAAAATAAGTAAGCTCTTCATTAAGACATTACACGTACTGCGCTGAATGCATGAGCGTCTGTTTATGGCACTTAATATCCTCTTCGCATCTGTTATTACGTATTTCACATTTGCTTTGCGAAGTAATTTGATGCTATTACACTCTCGTATTTCACCGCACTCAGTCGACTAGCGCGGTCGCTTAAGCGAACAATGGCTATATTGCAAATAGTTTTATGACGTGTTAACTGTGCTGGCAACTGATAAATTTGTGCTGATCGTAACTGCCGACGAGTGCGATGCTCTCAAAAGTGTCGCTTTCCTGTTCCACGTCATTACCCATCAAATCGTATGGCATTTGTTTTCTGAAGTGAAGCCTTCGTGCACTGCTTCGACGAGTCTCCGAGTAATCGAGTGTTCGCTGTACAAAATCATGATCAAATCCTGTATAATATCTGGTTGGTATTTAACGTTCTTGGCTTGTCGGCCGTGCTTTCTCCGATCGTCTAGACAATATTCCGGTTCTGTTGCACGGAGTATTGTGGAATTTATAGATTGTTGACCTGATTGGCACTCTAACCTTGGTATGTGCATGTAGACAAGCCGAGTGCCTTGGCCAGAACTCTGTTTCTGAAGAGGGTTTTTTCATTTAGATGGTACTTTAAACGGTAGCATAAGAAACTGTCAGATTCCTTTCCCTCTGCACCGCTGCGGTGTTTATTTTATTCTCGTCATTCGTGAACTATTTTGCAAAAAGACACTTCCATTTTTCATGCTATTTTCAGTGCATGTGGCGAATTTTCAAGTTGTTGTTCCTCCCCTTTCCATCTTTTCCTCTATCCCTGATCTTGCCTATTTACCCAGTCTTTTTCTCTTCTACGCAAACACAATAACTGCGCCGGTCGTATATTGGCTTGTCTCATATGCCGTATCGATCTGAAGACATCACTTCAAAGCTGCAGTTTGCAAGTAAACATCCTATCGCTAACGTATTAGCCTCTGCATCGTTGGTCTGTGTCAATTGCAAGCGCAAGAAATTATGTCAGCGTTCTTTCGGAAGAGACAATATTGAATCGGGTGGTCTGCAATATGTTCCATTAGCGAATTTTTTTAGCATCATCACTTTGGCTTAGGCCCGTTGAACACTGTTAGGCAGAAATTAAGAAGTCTAATGATTCCACATTAGGAAGTCCGGTCGCTTTGACTTTCCGGCATTGGTTGCTTTGAATTGTAATTTTACTAAAAGTCAAGCCATGCTTTTTTTCTGACTGCTGTCGATTACCGAGATTTCCTTTAGTATGCAAGTCTAACAAGCATCTCAGAAGAGCGAGTGCATAGTTGCTTTCTTCGGTTGTTGAAGTTTTCACATTTGTGATATCCTCATTTCATCTGTTCAAAATCGCCGTTTCTGTTGCCGTCGTTCATGTTTCAATGATGTCTGAAAAATGAATGTCGCTTTATCTCCATTTTCTCTTTGCGCTTTTACATCGCGCAATTTGCTGTTACCATTCCGCATAGAACAATTTGAAAGCGTTTAAAACCGTTTACGATCTTTGCTGTTTAGTCTACGAATGAATTGTGCTTTCGACCGTCTAACCTCTTGTCAGATCAATTCTTTCAGTAAAATACTCGAAAATTTAATCTGTTCTATGTGTTCGAACTGGATGAAAATGTGTACTGAAGAAAAGTCTAGCATTGCTACACGGAAGAATATGAGACTAAAGAATGCATACTGCTATTCGTCTTTCCATCATTTGTTCTTCGATATGCATTTGGAATGCAAACGTGGTCGGAAAAGAACGCGAAAACGAGATGAGAATTCGAATTTCTCTTCATAGTATCATGACCTCAAAACAGCAGCTCTTATATGGCTTCAGCTCAATTGGACAGAGTGCATGGGAACAACAAGATTGTTGACGGGCCTTTAATGCCTCATCTTGTGCGTATTTGGGAAGGGACATCATAAGGCCGTTTATAATCATACGCTGCTTACAGTTCACCTTCGCTCAAAGCGCAGAAGACATTTAGCTGACGCGGATATATTACAAGCAAGCGATTATTTTTTTCGTAGGTAGAGATTTCAAATCGCGAAAAAGGCCGAGCTGCTAGAAAATGCTAGCTTTCGAATGCAGCCTTCTGAAACATCCACTGTTACGAAAATTCCCAATTCTGATATCACTCATTATCGCTATCGAAAATGAAGCATTTTAAATTCTTCGGCAGTAAAATGTGTAGCATGAAAATCGCTTGGCACTTCCTATTGACAAAAATATTTGGAAGAGATGATCTTCGATGAGGGCAAACAAGTGAAGGAATCGGACAATTAGTGACGAACGTAAATGTGATTAAATCAGTGGCGCTGTATCTTCGGCGCCCCCGCGCTATGGATGCATTTCGTTGAGCAGTTGTTGTTGGTTTCTATACACTTCGGAGCATGATGAAGCAGGTTGCCAGGAAGATAATAGCGTTTTAGTTGCACACTGGCGACTCATATGCTTAAAGAATTTTGCAAACTGGTTGTCGAAATGAGAGAATATTGGAGGAAAAATACCTTGCCTTGAATACGTTGAACAGCTCTGATATGGAGGAAAAATATGGACATTTATATTGTGAGCAGAGAAAACTAATGAAAAATTTAGTAGGCCGATTCGATGTGCCAGAGTGCAGTCATCAGTGAAAGTCTACCTTTTACAATAATGATGTGCTGCATTAGTAAGTCTATAAACATGAAGTCTTTTTTCGCTTTGCGATATGTTCTTTTCATATCGATTAATAAATAGCACTTCCAGCAGAGTCATGCCAGGCCGTTCGTTGATTGCAGTGTAATAACGTCCTTTTCCTGGAAAAATGAGCAATTGGATATGGTGAGCAGAAATGCAATGATCAAAGAGGTGAAGCGTCCACAATAACGTAAACTGATTGCTTCGCGCGGAACTGATCCATGAACAGCTAAATGAGCGTGAGCATAAGATAGCACGATTATTGCGCCCCTGTGTTCACTATGTAGAAAATAAAGCAGTATATACTGTGAAACAACCTGATAGTGATTGTTGAAGGTGGGCAATTGTGTGTCTTACAGTTTCAGTATAAGCGCAATGTCTTTTTTGGTTAAGGTATAGAAAAATCATGTTTAGGAAAGTCTGGTAAGAAGTTTTAGAAATCAAAAATGTACATAAGTGAGGAGCTACGAATGGGGAAGGGGATTTAGCGAGGCGGGGATCGACAAAGAGGCTGTTACCAGGGAATAAATATAGTGGAAGAAGGAGAAAGGTGCCTCTCAATGAGATACATTAAATGGTGAAATATGGTCATCAAATATGCCCACTAGGGCTATGTAGTATCTTTTTTTTGCATTCCTCGGAACACTTCTTTCCGTCACTTTGATAAATAGCACCTTCAAAAATTAATTCGGGTCTCGTTCCATAGCAGAAACTTGCACGGCGTACAGCGTACTTCAAATTGGCTCATCATAACCGCACTTTAGGTGTCCAGAGAAATCAGGTAGTTACTAGTGGAAGGTGTGTTGTGTTCTGAATGCAGTTGCTATCGCACGCTTGCCGCAGCTTTCTTTTGCGAGAATCTCCTTTTGATAGCAGAAACTGTAATGATGAAAGAAAAGGATGAGATATTTTCTGCTTAAAAAAATTCATCGTTTTCGCTGGCCCCCTGTTAAAAGCTTATTATTACAAACTGTCTTGACATTAATGGGTGTGGTTTCCGAATCAACCTTGGAGGTTTTTGACTTCTTTGTGGAATGGGAATTAGAAAACGGTTTTGACTGTCAGATTAATGAAAACACAAAGTATAGTTGACAAGCTTCATCGGAGAATTGGAGCAACTCGAGGCAATAGCTTGAGGCGAAATGGTGCCCAGCTGTCGTAGCATTTCTGTTAGGAGAAGTTTCTCGTTACAGCGAGTGTTCTTCACGCTCGCTTCCGTGTTGGCTATTCGAATTGCCTCATCGGATAACCATTCTTGGCATTCACTACTCTCAAATCACCAGTGTTTTCTTTTTGAATCAAAAGAGCGTCTTTCACTCTCATGGATGCAAATATTTGAGAGGATAGCTGCTTGTAAGCGCCGTGTAATATCGAACGCATCGATTTGAAGAGCCATGAATGCGGGCGGTTAAGGGGCTTAGTAGCCCCTCCTTTAAGCGCTTGTTCGCCTTAGTTCTTTCGCATAAGTGTAATTTCTTGTCTTTGTTCTGATTCTGTTATCTTCTTCACATAGCTGCTCAATTTGTGCCTAGGTGGTATAGCATACGCATAATTCGCTGGAAAGTTTAACCACGTCACGCAATCCATCTTCCTCCTAACCTGTTCTTGAACGCTCGCTTGATAACCCTATTCAGCTTTCATCAACGGAGGTGACAGTCCATTAGTTTGCCGACGTTTTTAGTGCAGAAAAATTTATTAGCTAAGCTTTAAGTGGCGGAATTTTTCAAACTGTTAAGTGCAACGAAACTATGCAGCCTTAATACCGTTATCGGACTGAAATATATGATCGAGTCCGATAAATATTCGTTTCTACCAGGCAGAGAATCTCAAATGCAATGAATATACAATTTTTTGAATTTAGGAAAAAAACTGTAAATTTATGGGCCACTTCATGACGTATACATATATACGTAGACGAGAATTTTATGCACGCGCAGCAGTTATCCATCAAGTTTTCATTGAAGGTGAGCCTCCACTGTGATGCTGTTATTGTTGCGGCGCTCGGTCGGACAGCAAAACATTCCCACTAC
The DNA here is from genome assembly GCA_000803305.1 of Toxocara canis. Classification (NCBI taxonomy): domain Eukaryota; kingdom Metazoa; phylum Nematoda; class Chromadorea; order Rhabditida; family Toxocaridae; genus Toxocara; species Toxocara canis. The sequence goes on from JPKZ01000491.1 coordinate 213,460, forward strand.
GCTCGCCCCTCATCTCTCCCTTCACCCTCGCCTCCCTTTTCGAAGGGATACGAGGGCAAGCGTTCATGCCTTCTCCCCTTGACGGGTAGTCGAACCCCTTATGAGATTATCTTCTGAGAGATAAACGTAGTAAACAGCTACTATTATGTCATCCGTTTTCTTTTCGCTCTTCCACATCAGTTTCCAGCTGACCCTTCTGTCATCGGATATTTTCTTTCGTAAACTTGGAACGACGATGGAAATGAACCACAGGAATTTCTAAAAGGTTTACTAGTTTTTTGCGGCTCAAATTGAAAAGAAACAACTTTTAACCGACTTTTCACTACACTTGTTGGAGAAGTGAAACGATATGTTGCAGTGGCGAATGTTAATACCCAGATGCTTTCTCGATGTCACATTTTTCTTTCCAGACCCTCAAATTATGTTGTTCTTTGACGACGATAAAATACGGGCTTAACGTCGCTGACATTTCAACGATAAAAATGGGTTGTTGGATTTCGATCAGATCATAGCGCTGATGTGTCGTTAAGAAAGTGCGCGAGAAGCGAGTGAACGAGAAGGCCTCAAGGGTGCTGTGCTTTATTGAAGATTTGCAACTGATGAACGCCCCTTAGCGCCGACTGATGAACGTGGCATGCGATCGCCACGGCTCTTTTTGCGCTCTTGCTTTCCAACGTTCCGCATAAACAACGCTCAATGTAGTACCTCTTCAGCTCATCTCTCTTGACGTTATTTTAATAATATTCCACTCAGAAAGATTCTCCTCTTCTAAGCGTTCCATGACTAGATTTCCATTGTGATGTTGTGATCGAGGAGATGCCAGTAATTTAATAACTTCCGTAAATTGACTACCTTATGCCAGGAAGTTTGCTCAAATGAGCTTGTCCTCTTCATTGTTGCCCTCTTCATAAAGTTATTTTGTACAGTTCCGTCACATTCACTTGTTTTGCTTTTGGCGACATTGCCGAAGTTTTGCTTGCGGCGAGATTGCACGATATACCAAAAATTTTGTCAAGCTGAAAAGCGCAATAGATTCCGTGGTTAGGCTCATCTCATTCGAAAACTCAATTGGTTAAAATGGTTATAATTAGAATTACCGCCTTAAATTGTTATAAATTAACTTATATAGGACTGATTATTACGCAGGATTTGCTTATTATACTTATTATAGCAATGTCCAATATGTTAAACAATACTTCCCGCTTGCGTCAGCTTCATGCCTTCCATCAAATGGTTTTTGTTCAAGCTAGCTAATTTATGCTTGTTGCTCCGCTTTTATAAATTTCCAGCCTGCGAAGTTCGTTATAGCAACGTCATGCCTTTGCTTCTGTAAATAATTCTTTCTGTCTGGTAGCTTTACTTGGGAATCACTGAAGCGAATTGTATTAAGTGTAACTAAGACGATCTTTTTATATCCATTTTCTAATCCATTAATCAACCGTGCGGTGTTATATCTTTGTAAAGCGTAAAAAATGTACTTGCATTTTAACCACTTGGGTTGTATACACGATCAACTTGGTCTGAAAAACTAAAGTTCGAATATTCGCAGTTTGGGAGCAGTTAATGAAATTAGATGCTGTGAATAGTGAGACGTCAAAGCGCAGATCGCGCTCGTCCTGTGGCGTGCATCCCAAATTGGTGCATATTGCGAGACCAAAAACGTTATCAGTCGATGTGGATTTGCGGGGCAGTTATATGAGTTGTCTATGTTTTAAAGTATCCGAGTATAGCTTTGACAGTGCTGGTATAGGCAAATGTATAGAGTAAAGTTATAGGTTAATGACGCAACCGATCGTTGCTAGCCAGCCGTGAAACCACTCTGGACATCGGAATTCTCTTAGTCAATGAAGCATTTTGAAACTAAACTATACGGGCTCTTGTGGTATGTCAGCTGGCGCAGAATGGTTGAAGTTTTGAGGTGAGAAGTGCATGTGCGAAAAATCCTTTCAGTTCGATTGTTTTATAGTTTTCCTTTGCACTCTTCCTTTATTGGTTTGCTTCATTTTCTCATGGTCTCTTTTCACGCAGAATTACTTAGGCCGGAGCTAATGGAAAGGATGATAAATTTCACCTGCCCGCTTTCATCAATAATGGCACTAAGTCGTGCATCTTCAGTGCTTCTCTAATAAGATCCAAAGGTCACACGAAGTGAGTCGTTCTAAAGTTGTGAAGTTTAGAAGATTCATCAGAAAAGTGCGACAAACAAGGGGTGCCTTTTTTTGTTTGCGGCTAAAACGAGCTTTCTCAGTTTTAGCTGCAAACGAAGGACATTTTATCCTTGGCATAATTCGTTCCGTGCCTTACTAAAGGACCAAAGTGTTGCGCGCAATTCTCACATAATCCTCGCAATTATTGCGTTCAAAAGTTTGCATTCAGTTGTAAATGGATGTCCATTATGACCATTTCAGGACGTCCACGTAGGCAGATGAGTACTATTTCGGGCATTGTTTTAATTACCGCCTGTTTTTGCTTGCCCCTTTCTTTTGTGTTTTGCAAAGCATATCCGTGCCTGTGAAAATCCATTGACAAAATTTTGAACGCTAGCTTGCGGGCAATCAACTTATGAACGACTTCAGCCAACATGTTTGTGGTGGTGTTATATCGAACGTCTTGATAAGAAAATGTGGGTAAGTGAAGCTGTCACTGACACTTTTTGGTCAGCTAACTTCTGAAATCAGCGTACAAATTGCGCCATTATTCTCTACCGTAAACAGGGCAATTATTATTCCTCAATTAGGGTGCACAGTAATCGTTTCGGTTCCAGCGGGAACAGATACGAAATTGAAAGATTGCCAACATCGATGTCTCTGGTCGCCTAATCAGTGAGCTGAAATAAATACTCGACAATGACGTGCAGCTACCTTCTGTATTCTTATGTCAGCGCAGCTAGTTTATTTTGAGCAGTTTGAAGGCATAAACGTTTCACGTTGACGTTAACTTCTGTTCTTCAAATGATGTGCTATGAAGACGGCATACGAAAGAGAGGAATCGCAACCGTATCATCGAAAACTTTCTTGAATTGAATTTCGGCACTCCATCTAATATTAGTTGCGTAAATTAAAAAATGATATTGGCCGTTATATGATTCGTGACGTGCATTCAACTGGTGTTAACGTCCGACGAAAGCAGAGATCATCCGAACGTAGCGAGACTGATTGAAGAAGGCATGAAATAAATTATAAAGTATTTGACAGAAGCGCTGGAGATGAAAATAAATGCGTCAAAAAACTGTCATCAATAGAAAATGGCACTCGCAAACTAAGTTTACGCCTTGACTGCAGCCTAACTTTCCCAGCCCAATTTGCTCGAATATTCTTTACCATATGAAGGCAGTAAGATAACACATAAATATGAAATGCGTGACGACGCTAATAAACACATATGTGATCCCTAAAATATCAGATTATTCCTATTGATCACCGCAGCAGCCACAAAAAAGACCTTAACATATTGCAGCGAACCACAAACCACTCGATCAGAGTCATTCACAACCTCAAGAAATTCGAGCACATTGCGGAACGCAAAGCTCAATACAGCTGGGGAAATATTTCTACACTGATTACGGGTGACTTTAGAGCAGTGCCCGAAATGATCGAAAACGGCCAACTCAGTGACAACTTAGGCAACATGTTGACAAAAACAACTCGTGACCAAACCAGGTATCAAATGTGCGCGTATAAAACATACTGAACCAATTACTGCTAGAAAACAATACGGCACGAAGTGACTGTTTTCCTCACCGCGCATCGTTTGGTGCTGTGTTGTAATGCTGTCGTGTTGTAAAACAATGTATACTTAAGTGAACGATTCGCTCGACTAAAAGATGTGCTTGTCCTGGAATGAACGTTGTACTTCACCAATAATTCTTGCCTACCGACTGAATAAATTATTCGGTTTAAAATAATCGATCGCATTTCAGTAGTAATAAGATGCACAGTTCTTTTTTTATTTGTGATAGCGTCAAATGTTGCCCGTATGCGATTAGGGAAACACTGAGCGTCCCTTCCAGGTCACATTTTTTTGATGCTTACAAAATGCTCGTGTCACTTGTATTCGATATGAGCAAAGTGTTCGACGAAGCATTTTTCTTTCAATGCAGATTTCATAGTCGACCATTTGATGTCATGCAAAAAAGTAATTGCCAGATTAGGACGCAATAAAGTGAGATTTGCCAAATAGCTGAAACCGCTCACCATTGCAACGTTTCGATGTTTCTTTGTGAAACGAGCTCTCAGTTCTCCTCGAAAAAAAAATCCACCTCGTACTGACAATCTTTCGAATTTTCGACTCTTTAAGTTTCATTATACCTCTTAGTCATTACTAAATTCTAGAGCTATTGAGACAATTAAAACTAAAAAGCCAATGAGGAAATACGGGTGTTATACAATGATGCGCATGCAATCTGGAGTCATGCAGTTTGCGTGCAATGCGTTGAGCATAGAAATTGGAGGAAAATTGACATAAGTGGAGAGATTGACAGCTCGCGTTTTTTCAATTAACGCCGAATGCAGTTTGCGCTTTAGCGGATTCGTCCATGGCATCGAGTTGCGTTTTTTAGTTGTTGCCATACAACACTCCACATTTGACTGCATACATATCTGCGAACGTCGCGCATTTTTGCATTGAATTAGGCCGATACGCCGCATGCTACGGCGTATTTGCTGAACGCTAAATATACAACTGGATCAACTGACTGATGGTATGATAGTCAGTGATGTGATGGCTGGATGAGCAGCCAAATAAAGTTTCTCGGTTTTCATTAGAAATGGCGCCGGATTCTGGTTTTATAAACAACCTTATTTGATGAATGCGAGTGATTGCGCATTCAGTGCGAAGTCATCTTTGAAGCTCAGAACCATATTTTCCTCAGTGCAGCATTCAGATTTTTACGAGTCAAAGCTAGGAGCATGGATTTTTCGAAACCCGCGGCTGTGCTCACAGCCAGAGTAAAGTTTCTTTCCAAGGCTGGAGCTGAAGTTTTCTTTGTTCTCGGGCGGCGGAACCGATCCAGTTTACCCTAGTAATTCGTTGTTTGAATGGATCTTTTTATCGCGCTTTTCTCGGATCGTGTGCTTAGATTTTGTATCACTGCTCCTGCGAAGTCGATTTAGTCAATGATTTTGAGTGACAGTCAGTGTGTGAGCAAATCACTAAATACCCACTTTTCTAATTCCTCGTCTGCTAACAAAGTGCTTCCTTAATTAACCCACCCACTTCTCCTTTGTCACCTTCTGGTGTTTTTAAAGCATATGGAGCACTGGCAAAACGTTTTCCTTATGCCTGGTAAGGCAAAATTTTCCCCATTTTTTTGCAGATGGGTGGATTTCTGTTTGATAGTTAACCAAATGCATCGTATCCAGGCAAGATCCAAAGCGCTTGTGAAACCATTACATAAAAGAAAGGTCTTATAATTATTCTATGACTTTCGTTCTAGTTTTTAAAGATGTCAGTGCCCTAAAGGGGATTAAACGTAAACTGTTGTTTTTTGCTAAGCTGCAGCTCAAGAAATCGACAGGTATTTTCCATACGTGCAGAACTCAGAAGTTCTTAGCCATGTGAATCCAGTTGAATGTTGCGTTATTTCTCGTTCAATGTCATCATAATTAGCATTATCTGGAGTTGCTGTTCTTCATGCTCGGCGAACCTTACCAACGAATGCCTAGAATTTTTTAAAAAGATATCCCTATATCGTTTTATTTAATGTCTTACATATCAACGATTACTATTTCTTTTAAAATCGTATTTGTTTAAATGAAATCGTTATAAGCCGTTTTATTAAATGTTTCGTGTCAAAATGTTTAACGCATGTTTACCGAAGATTCTCCACTGGCAGCTGTTGCATTTTCAATGCTCAGCTCTCAGAGGGGAATTGTGATGTTTTTTTTTTTCCTTTCGTTGACCGTTTGCAAGCTTTTGCTATGATACATTGTGATGCCGAACAGTTTCATCGCTCTAAATGCGTCGTTCGTTACTTTCGTTTGCTTTTCGAGCTTATAAATGAGTCTTTGAATGGATCACTTTGAATGGACTTACAATTCGATAAATTAAATGGCATATTTATTTGGTCGGAAATGTACCGACAATTTTTTTTAAAAAATTTCGGTTTTTATTCAAAAACACTATTTACGCTGCCGTAGCCGTTTTATTAAATGTTTCGTGTCAAAATGTTTAACGCATGTTTACCGAAGATTCTCCACTGGCAGCTGTTGCATTTTCAATGCTCAGCTCTCAGAGGGGAATTGTGATGTTTTTTTTTCCTTTCGTTGACCGTTTGCAAGCTTTTACTATGATACATTGTGATGCCGAACAGTTTCATCGCTCTAAATGCGTCGTTCGTTACTTTCGTTTGCTTTTCGAGCTTATAAATGAGTCTTTGAATGGATCACTTTGAATGGACTTACAATTCGATAAATTAAATGGCATATTTATTTGGTCGGAAATGTACCGACAATTTTTTTTAAAAAATTTCGGTTTTTATTCAAAAACACTATTTACGCTGCCGTATTCATTTCATTTCGCAACATTTTAAACGACCGTCAAGTCCAAAGTTGGATGGCCGCTATCATCGAAGGACTGACTTTCTTTCGCTTATTTTATTTTATTCGTTGCGGTGGTGCATTTTCAATATCGAATCGAAATTGAGTATTTCGTAATCAAATCATTTCAAAATTTTGCATTTTGGTGTTAAAGTTGATTGCCTCTCAGTCGCAATTCGATTTCGACTCATTCAGAAGCAGTCTGAACGGCTCTTTTTTTTCTTCGCAACTCCAAATGGCAATCGCCCACTTTATTGTTCGAATAAAAACTCGGCTATCTTAGCTGTCGTTAGTTGTCGCCATAATGAGCAGCACGCATATGTCGTTGCGCCATCGTGGCGCAAATTCACCGAGGCCACAACGAGCGCTTTCAATGGGTTTTGATCGTAAGTTTTCGTTACACTTAGTTCAACAATCACTTTTAAGCGTTACTGTCATTTGAGAATGTGGTTAAGCATGTTCATAAGCAATAAAATATTGCATTGATGATTTTTGCAAAATTCTTAGTTTAGATCACGAGAACAATGCAAAAGCAGTTATGCCAGCAGTTGTAGCATTTTTTTAAAATTTATTTTTATTTCCATTTGCAAAGTGGATACTCCCAGACATTTTGCAACAAATGTTTTTCGTCTTTTTTTTGTATGCTTTCACTGATAATGTGCCGCAAACATAATAAGCGATTACGCTAATTCCTCTTCCATGCCGCAAGTGTAACAAGCGATGACAAGCAAATGTCATAACGGTGTTAAATTCCATTTTTGGATTAAGGTACAGAAGGCGTTGAAGATCTAAGTTGATTGCTCGGATGTAAAAACCACATCTGGTGATTTAATGTATTGGAAGAATGAGTAAAAATGAAAATCGTAATTTATACGAAATGGCTATACCGCAATGCTCATTTCAATGATCGCGTGAAAAGCGAGCGGAGGCTCATAGCAGACTTCGGAGAGTGGAATTTTGTGGTGGCAAGCGAGAAATGCAAGATCCATACGTATTATTAGCACTTGTGGATCTTATACTTTAATCTGTTGTAACCGAGCACCGACTAAGGAGAAAGTAGTTGATCTTTGGAAAGTCCACTCGTGTGGTTCATATTGCTTACGCAGTTTTATTTTTTGGAACTGAAGGAGGAGATTTGCTGTTCGCTCTCCGGCAGCCTTGTGCATGCTTCGCAGTAAACGGCTTCGCACTATCAAATCGGTTTCACAGATTATTGTTTGCTTTACGCGAGCAATTGTGTGGGTCATTTCGATGATAACTTCGTATTTAAAGTCCCATCAAAAAAAGAGCTCATTGTCTTCCAAGTAGGCTGATATTTTGAATAACTTCAACTGATGAAATTTTCAGCAACGGTTAAGTTGGAATTCGGTGTATGTGGATGGATCCTCACAATAATATCCTATATCGTAATCGTCTTAACACTGCCATTTTCGGCATGTGCATGCATAAAGGTAACGACATAAGCTTTTAACGATGTAATACTTTTTGAGTGTCACGTTAATTACTGCTTCCTACTTCGCTACCCTCTAAAACATTGTTTTTGTTGAAGGAACTCGCATAATCAAGAGATAGCGGTAAACGTACGCTATTTTACTGTGGCCCATTCCTACTCAAGAACGAGGAGGTTATTGTATTGTTCAAAATTTTCTCGTTTACATACCTCTCACTCGTACTCTGCGGCTCCAACTATACCGACTATTCATCAGTGAGAACAGTAATAAGTGACGACAACTCAGCTCTTTGCTGCCTATTACAGTCTATATAAAGCATGAAATTTCTTTATTTCTTATCACCCAACGATTCACCGCTTTGTGCGCTACACTTTCTACATAGCTCACTTAGAAATCGTATTTGAGGCGCTCATATTTACGCCAGTTTATATAGACTGCGCATTGTTATAACGATGCCCTCCTTGCAACCGGAATCAGTTGCTTTTCAGCCTTTGAACGATTGAGCTATCTGATCAACAGAGCCTTCCATTCCTCTAAATTGACAATACTGCCTCATCCAGATTATCTGTTTGTCCATCTTTCTAATGATCGTTTTCATGCAAAGTCGCTGCGCAATCTTATCACCACTGGAAATTTAAGGAATAGCGATCTGAACTGTTGGGTTAATGAATGTCTCGTTCGACTGGGGGTGCTTTGTTTAAACTGAACTGGGTGCAATCAGAGAACAAAAACGCTCTGTCGTCGCTCGGAAGTGATGCTGTCCCCAATTAGCTTTTCTTCGCAAATCTATTTTTCAATTCTAACGGCTTCTTCTCTTCTCATCATTCCCTATCAGTGAGCGCAGTTCATAATATTTGTTGACTGATCTTTGTGACATTTCGCTCATATAAACTGGCAGCAATTGGAAATACGTTACCCTTCAATCAACTCCATCTTTTCAGTGCGGACTTCCTGGTCTCTCAAGATAGTAGGAGTGAAGCAGGCCATCAGTCTGAAAGTGAAATGGGCGAAAGGACAGTCACCATTCTCCCGCTGAAATTTAATCCTCTCCGACCCTCTGTAGACGTCATTTTCGTAAAAGTCTCTTCCGAATGCTTTCGCTTTCTCAGAATCCGTTCTCTTCCGCTGTGCTTTCGAGGTTATGCAACGTCAGTTCAGAAAGGTGAATGTAATCACTTAATTATTTAGACTGGTTTTCAGGTGGTACAGGAGTACGAAAGAGCTGTGATATTTCGATTGGGAAGGCTGATGAGGGGGGGAGCTCGAGGACCAGGTTAGTCAATAGTGCAGTGAATATCTGTATGGAATAAATGATGAGATAGCACTGCCGAAAAAAGAATGTTACAATTTCTCATGCTCAATAAATAACCGATTGCTGAGTCGACCTAAACAGACGGTTAAGGTAGATCGAAACCCAGCGTCGGCCTTATCATTTTGTGGTGAAGGTAGTTTTAAGCGGCTCTTGTTCGATGGCTTTTACTTGCATGTCATCAGCGATAAGGGTGTTCGAAGAACCTTTAAGCGTCAGCGGGTCACTCCTCGTCTAGATCATTTGCCAGAATAAGACCTCTGTTGCGTGAGGTCATCTCCTTCTATGATTTTGCCCCAGTAAAATCAACACAATCAAATTACAAATTTGTACGATCAACATCGATAAAAAAGCAAAAGCCCTATTTGCTTTAGCTTTTTTAGCGCGTTTTGAATCGTCCGAGCAATGATTTCGTGTCGTTCGCTTTAAAGGTTTTCACTGAATCTCCTCCTCCTCAAATATGATCCAAATGAGCGATTTCCTCCCGTTAATTCGAGTCTCAATAATGGCTCTAGTCAAACGACTGAAGTAAATCTTCGAGAACGCTTACTTTAAGGGAATCGTTATTTTAATACTCCAGAAATATGCCAGAAATCCGCTTTATGACGCTGTTTTGCGCATGAAAATTCATAATCGTCACAAATCTTTGTGGCCCAAATGAGGCATTGCAATGGAGATTGAATAATTTGCGAGCCAGCATGACCCGGCTTAGATTATTCCCACTTTATCGGCACACCAAATCTAAAAGGTTTTTGCATTCCAGCAGGGATTCGTGTTCGTTATTATGCTTTCTTCGAAGGCTTGAGAACTACTCATCTGTAAAATTGTCCTTTCGCTTTACCCTCTGTACTTCTTAGTTTTTTCTAAAACTCAAAAGCATTGTATACACTCACAAGACCATTAAACAACTTGAACAAATGCTTACGAATTTCGACTACTTTATTCAGCTACTCGATGATTGCAGCATTCACATTTTGCAGGGATTTTTTTTATTATACCTTGCATTGATTCATATAAGAAAGTTGATCTCCGTGTTGTATCGTTCGACGTGCCCCCTCAAGAAGTAAGTGCGCTTGAATGAGCCATTCTTATATACCGTGTCAATCGGATAAATTTACACTTTTGTTCATTTACGCCTCCTAACGATTTGTTCACGAAGTGAGGCGATTTTATTATGATTAAAAGTCGCTACTAATTCTAATATGAACTTTGTTCTCAACAAAATTACTTGACGAGGAAATGGAACTGAGCTTTCACATGAATTATTTGATGGGAGGCGCAATGAATTCTTATACATGTGGGCATTCCTTCCCTTCTCCCATTAAGATTTAAAAAATAAAAAGACGTTTCCGGCTAAATTTAACAAGCCGCAAGTTTCTTGAACAAATATTGTAGGTAACAGTTTATGGTTGAAATTTTTAGGGACAGGAGTTTTTGAGCTAAAAAAAACTCAAACTACGAAGTTAACCCTCACATAAGTTCCTTGATTGCCATTTGACCAGGAGTTACTAAAGGCGTTGCAAAATTTGCCTATGTGATTTCTATTGAAAGTTTTCCGAAATGTTCAATCTCTTCTGGCAATCGTTGATCTACCCGCTGCCAGTCCGCCATTCAAAATCACGAAATTTGCAGACGACTCCCATCAGATCCCGGTGATTCGGAGGCGGGGGGAAGGGGCTGCCCATGTGTGATTTGAATCATGTGGATGAAAGATTCTACGGACTGAAGTCCTATTTGAAAGTAGGAAGTGAATGTGTCTTGCTAACGCACATGCTGAAATTTTTGCACTGTTTGGTCCGAATGTAGGTTATTATAAGTTCAATTATTCTTAAGCCATGAAATATAAACATCGATGAGGGGAAGTCCTCTGTCTTCTCCACTCCCTCCTGCCTAACTTGCTTGCTAAAGTATATTATATAAGGATCAGTAGTGACTTGCGCAGTTAGTCTTGCATGTCTTTGGCAACACGGAACATATTTCCCTATCTATGTCACGTCACCCCTATCGTTCTCCTCGCTCCTTGTTTGGCCAATATGGTCCCTCAAACTCGGTATTCTAATACGTGAGCGCAAAACGCCCATCAAGTGCGCTGCGAAATGCTTTACGTAAACGAGTGAATTGAAAATAACTTGCAATTAAACATGCCCCAGCGCCTTCTATTTCTTTGCTTAAGAGAGTCGAAAGTTAAACAGAGCCTTCCGAAGACACAATTACATTCCCTAATCCCTTGTTTGCCGTTATGAAAACACCAGTTCAAGGAGCAGTGCAGGGGGTTAGCTGGATTAATTCATGTTTTGACTGCTATCATTTTTAAAGCTTGTGTCTCTCGATCAACACTTATCAGTTTGTTGCACATGCACGGCTATTGCTCCGCTTAATGAAGGTGGCAATATGAGCGGCGTCTTATATACTTGCGTAACCGATTTTCATCACCTATGCTTTTACTCTTGCTCAGATTGAGTTTACAGAAAGATCCTTCATCTCAAAAATCTTATGGGCGAAAAAAACGGATTTGAAAGGAGCAACGGACAGCGAAAAAACGCTTTAGCTCAGGGAGGGAGAAAATTGCAGGAAGCAAGAAGGACTGGAACTTTAAACGCAAAGAACAGCAAGAAAACGAACTCTCCTAAATTTTACCATTCTGATGACGGCTGCTGTCCGCTCAGCTGCTCTTTCGCATTAAACGATCTCCTCTTAACCGTTCATGAATTTTGGTTACAATTCCCTTGCTTCCCGTACTCTTTTCTCCTGCCACTGATCTCACAGAATTGAGGTGAGGGACACTTAAAATGCTAACTATTGCTAGGAAATTGTTAAATTTGACCTCCAATTAGAGCAGTTAAAAGCTGCAGTAGCAGCACAAATGTTCAAGTGTTGAAGGTGTTGTCAAAAGACTCGGTGACAGTGGCCGTTGATGCGGTCGTTTATTTTCGAATATCCAATGCAACAATATCGGTGACGAATGTGGAGGACGCGAGCCGTTCTACGAAACTGCTCGCACAAACGACACTTCGCAATGTGCTCGGCACAAGAACGCTCGCTGAAATGCTCAGCGACAGGGAAGCGATATCGCTGCAAATGCAGGTCATCTCATATACGCACTTCAGTTTAACTGATTTCGGTAACCAAGCAATCATCATGTTTTGCCTGGAACAAAATCCAGTTTATGAGCAGAAATATCTCTCCATAAAAGACGACCCTTTGATGTGTCATCAGCAGTAGAATTCTTTCATGACGTTCGCCTTCTGCGAATATGAACCTTCTCGTCGATAACGCCTACATTGAAGGTTTCAAAGAATCTCGTTACCTAATAGGTATCAACAACAAGCTTTAGTCAGATACTTTAACGCGCATACAAATAGTATTCGAATCGCGATGGGGCAGCTCCTCAAACAATCTCTGAGTCGGAAGGCGATTACTTACGAATTTCTCAAATTTTCAGTTGCTAACCATAATCTGCATATCAACGAACACTAAAAGGGATGGAAAATTTCGGAAACTTTTCGAGAGCATGCACAAAATGGGAAGTTTTCGGTGCATTCAGCGCTTTCAGCATTTTCAAGATACTTTTTTTAAAATCTCTGTTTTATTCTTTTGTCTTGAATACCGTGGCACGCAGAAGTTTCGCTCAAAAAATTTCCCCAGAAAAATTGATTCTAAAGTCGGCACATAGTCCAAAGGTTTGGAAAATATGAGCGGCTGAACTATTTGAAAACAAGAGGAGAAGTGGGGGAGGGAGGGGCGGACAGAGACTGACATGTGATTTGGAGACTTGTCTAGAGAACTTGTGAGGCAAGACAGATTATGATAGAAGGCGCAGGCCGTATCTGGAACACAGGCCTTCTCGTTAACAGGAGATGCATACATGAGGATGGCGAAAAAAGTCTGTATTACTCCATGCATGCAAGATAACGTCCAACACAGCATCACAGGGATTTTATGCGATGCTTCGAAGCTACTGTTTGCCGCTTGAACTGGCTTTCTCCTGTAAACGGTTTAGTGATCTTAGAAACATGTAAGCACTGTGCGGCTCTACAATAAGTTGTGATTGAAATTCAACTCACTGTAGGGCCATACGGTTCTTTTCCTACAGTCTTCCATTTTTCAACTGGCGAGATTTGTCGAGTTGTTTAAAGCTGAAATGCGATTTGTGAATTTTAGATGCGTGTTTACTGCAACGAAATCACTCGTCGCATGAATGCATTTGGCATATCTTTCTATATTAACCACCGAACATTTCCCACACAATGCTCATGAATTGAGTTAACCGATACATCAATTCCGAATATGCGAAGAGATTGCGGATTCCAAAATCGTTTGTCACTCACATTTTCACTTCGTGATTTTTTCATTAACGTGAATTCAAAATTCGAGATTGGCCGGTTACGAATCACGTCTCCTTCTCAAATCGTCTAAAAAAGATGTCACATTGTTCTGGACCGTCGAAAGCGCCGGTTAACTGTCAAAAGTTATGTGCTTTTTTTTAAAATCCCTTCTTAAATTCGGGTTAAATCTGGAGTGTTGCAATGGATTCCAAAGATGTTTGTTGTAGACAACGCTTGATGAAGCAACGGATCCGTGGGGCGTTAAGGTAGAACGAGTGGAAGTGAAAGATGTTAGGCTTCCACTGCAGCTGCAAAGAGTGATGGCTGCTGAAGCTGAAGCAGCCAGGGAAGCACGAGCGAAGGTAAACATACTTTCAGCAATGACAATCATGAAACGAATACGAGTCTTGCTCATACCATATACTCTCCCATATATCTTGTTGCTCATACACTTATCTGCTCATATATTGAAATTCAATAATATATGATCATGTTGCACCACTTTTTTCACTTTACCTTCTTCTCAGTCCACGAAAACAGCTGATAAAAGATTACGGGTCGAGCAGGTCGTGCAACTAGAGAGCACTCACATGCATGAGATTATCTTACGGTGTGACGAAACTCGTCAAATAGGCGTAGAGGTGTGTCCCCCTGATCCTATACGAAATTAATGAATCTAGTGATCTCTAAAAGCAGTTTGACAGCGGTTTTTGTAGGTGATTGCAGCGGAGGGTGAGCAGAAGGCATCCTACGCACTCAGTGAGGCCGCTAGTGTGATCGCCGAATCGCCGTCAGCCATTCAGCTGCGTTATTTACAAACACTCAATTCGATCAGGCAAATATTTTTGCGCTCAAGTGTTTTATTGCATAAGCAATCGACTCATTTGAATCAGCTTTTTTCAGCTTCACTTATTCCGACGAGGCGATTCACGATTTAATTCCGTAATGAACTCTGAAGGTTTAAAATTCGAGCTTGCGTTCATGTCGTAAGTACTGGGCTGACTTTTATGAAAGCCGCAAAGCAAGGAAAATTGATCTGAAAAGACTGAATCATTTCATTGCACAATTCGTCACTACCGTTGGAATATGACGGACCACTTAATGGGCTCCAGCTCATTTTCAGTTGATTGTGCGCAGAGTTAAGCCGTGCTTTACCCAGGATTTGTCCTAATCATGAATAAGATGCCACTGAGCAAAAACCGAATCCTTAGTACGCAATGGAGGCTGTACTAGTAGCATCAACGAATCCATGCGACAGTGATGTATATGAAAATGGCTGAGATAATTGTTTGAATGAAATGGCTCCCAGTTGGTGGCTTCGTCAACAATTGATTCTCACTTTAGTAATAAATAATACGTTTGTATGATATAAAAGTCACTCTGCAACGAACGGGAGAAACTGAGCGCTGGAAAAGTTTGGGGCTTAGCGGTAATCGTCCAACTTTGCCTGGTTGTCAACGTTGGTTCTCCGTTTATGCTCATGAATACAGGAATAACTTGTCATTTTCTGCTTCTTTCGAGGAGCATATGACGTGAAACACACTTCTGCGATCGCAAAACCTCACGAGCAAAAAGTTTAGAAAGGTTCAGCAAATTTTGCAGTAAGAAAACGCTTTGTGAAAACAATACTTATTTAATCCACGAAGCTGCATCCAGCTGCGTAATGTAACAACTAATTGAATCTCACTGTGATCAATCAGCGCATAAAAGTTGATTGAAAACAATGTTTGCAGATGTCAGCCGTGTGGTGTTTGTCTTTCATGCGTTTTTTTTGTTCGCCTTTATGGAAACTGACTCAAACCTTTCAAATGGTTTTCAAAAAAGCATTTGCAGCAAAAGCGTATGTCTTACCCATATATATTCTTCTCAGTTTTCTGATTTTGTCTGTCACCTGCTCTCGGCGAAAGAATGGTAGCGAAGAAACCCTTCATTTGGTCATCGCTTTTCTTACCTCTTCACCAAAATATTCCTATACCGTTGCAGTTTCTGCTATTGCTGATGTCTTCGGTTGTTTTATTTTCAGCGCCGAAAAGAATTCGACAATAATATTTCCATTTCCGATTGAACTTATCCATGCACTTCTGCCAAACAAACCGTAAGATTCTCTTAAGTTTTTACATTTTGTTGAATTTCATGCTTTTTGACAATTTATTCCGGGAAATTAAAGTGCGTGGCACTCTCTCCTTTTCTGTACATATCAATTTTCCTTTATGAATTGCCTCTGAGCTTCTAACTCGTTTTTTTTCTGAAAACGCATCCTTAGGTTCCAGCGATGAGTTTTACAACATTTGGACTAGTTTACAAGTGCATGGATTTCTGAAGGTGTCTTTAGGTCATGCTAGTTTTTAGGTTATGTTCCCACGCCGGCAAGATGAAATCATAAACTTCACAATGCCGTCAAAAACGGTTGAGCAGCAAATATCTTCGCTTTGCTGAAGACGTTTGCACCTCTCAGTTTTTTGTATTCGAACATTTACGTTATAGACCTATGAATGTAGTCTAATGAAGTCCATATTTCAGAAATGGGAAAGCGACTGTCCTTTCGAAGTGAAATTCCCTCCATATTGTAATTATTGATGAATAAAAGACTTGATGAGCTCTCTTCTTACCTCGCCTTGTGAAATAAACGTCTTTTACAGTTCAGTTCGGTTAGCACGCTCTAAACGTACGATGTAAGAGCACACAACAATATAATTTCGTTTTTCAAAAAAATATGGAGATATCGTTTTTCCGTGAAAGGTGTTTCGTGTTTATCGATGTGAACATGCCCAGGAACGAAAGGAAAGGGCAATTTTGAACATACGAAAACGGAACTCTGAAAGGCATCGGAAAAAAGCCGAAGGGCTAGTCCGAAAAGGAAAAAAGGCGAAGGGCTCGTCCGAAAAAAATTCGGTGAATGGCCGAGTAGCGGACAGAATACAAATATTACAGAAGTTGAAAAAAGTCTCGCAAATGGTTTACTGCAGCGCTCAAAATATTACAGTTTAGATGTCTTGGATGCCTCAAATGTGAACACTTCGGAACGAATTTCTTGTAGTTTGGAGCGCATGCAGTTCTTTTGTTTAGCAGCGTCATATGGCCGCCGTTCATAAGTTGTTCTAAGCAACATCGTCATTACTGCTAAAAGATAATGGTGGTGATGTGGCACCACTAATATAAAGAAATGTCGCAACTTACACTCAGGTCGTAATGCCTCCGGGTTTTCATGCCGTTTCTCGTGGGTATGGAAATGAAAATAGTCCAACTTCAAAAACGCCGAGATCCCGTAAGACTGATTCCAGTGCAGTTGGGCTACATATTCGTTGTTTCAGTGCAATCAGATCAGAATATTTCAAGTAAAACAGTTGAGTCCTTGGCATCAAGGTTTGATGAGAAATGATCATCTCGCGTTTTAGAACTATTAGACTGTCCGCAAAACTCTAAGCATGGGGCCCAGGTACGATCCAAAAGCTATGGCAGCGGAATGAAAGCGCGACCATTTGGAACCTTTGAGACTGCTTTGCAGATGAAACCAGCAAGTTCCATTTTTCTTCAAAACAAGAAGAAAGCCTTCCCTCGTTCGCATTCCGCGTACTGTCCGATTTCAATGCCTTGCTTCAAAAGCGAATCATGCCAGGCGTTCCCAAAATCTTACTTATTTTACGCCAAATCTTATGTATCACTTTCGACAGAGTGAATCGTTGCGAAAGCGAGCCGGGTCATAAATATGGCTTCATGACAACAACCATCAATATTTTTTGCCGCTAACCAATTCATCTTAACGCCCAAGAATTTTGTGGCGTAAGTTTGATTAGGTCTGTCAAAGTACTCTTTTACTCGAATAGAATTGCAGCTATGGCAAGCCCAAAGAAGTAAATTCTTTGGGCTTGCCATAGCTGCAAGGCTCTTATAGTGCAGCAAGCAAAGAATCCACCCGAATTTTGGTTCGTTCACCTCACCGTCCAATCGCCCAAATCACCCAGTGAAATTTCAATTTTATATGTGGGCAGATAAGGAGGAGTCCCTCTAGCGGCTTTCAAATCAGTTTTCCAAAAAGCCAACGTATGAAAGCGTATTTCCGACTCCAGACTAGTCGAAAAAGTTTGTATTTGCTACAAACCTTTGCGGCCGATTCCACGTTGCTCCTAAAAATTTTAAAGCTCGGTATTAGTATAACGGCCTCTCACTGAACTGTTGCGGAAGACGAAGAAAGTTAGGATAGTTGTCGTAGACGCAGATATCACGCACGAACACACATACGCAGAGCAGCACACATTCACTCATACACACGCACATGCACACGCACACACGCATACACGCACACACACACATACACACGCACAAAACCGCTCGGAAACACACACCCACACACGCAGATACAAGCACACGCACAAACACACATGCATACACACGCGCATACGCACATGTGCACACGCATATAAGCTCTCGTAAGCACACACACGTTCGCACGCATGCATATGCGCACGCGTATACACTCACGACTCAGGCACGCATTCACAACCACGCACGCCCGCGCAATAGAAGCACATGGGGGATTCAACGATCCAGAGCTTTCTGCATGAAGTCGGAAGAATAGCAGCGATTATTCGGCTGAATGCCGGTCTATCGCCCGACTGGAAGAGTTGCCACATGAACGACTCAAGTGGGAAGACTTTAATAAAAGACCCATGAGAAAAAAGTGGATCACAACGAGCGATACAGGAGGGAGGCTGAATGTGATAGAAGAACAATGAAAGACCACCTTCACTTGAGACTATTAGCATTCGATCTATTATGAGCTGAACACTCTGTCTGTGTGTTCAATTATCGTAATATTGTTCACAGTTTACCGAACATTCATGCGCACAGCGCAGAAGGAAGTCAGTGGAAAAGAAAAGAGATAAACTAGCGGTCGCATAGATTAATGGAAGGTCAGAATGGAGAGAATGGACGCGGTAACCTACAAGCGCATGACGTAGGTGGTTTCGAGAGGTCACTAAAGATTTGTTTTTTGATCCTTTTTGAGTTTTGTCTGACCCTTTAAATAAGTTGCCTTGAATAATTTATGCTTCGCAGTTTATGCTTAATAGACTCCTTAAAAGGATCAGTGGAGGCAGAAATTTTAAAAATACAGTTTTACTTTCAGTGTTCTTCGTAAGGAAACAATCGTGTACTAGCTGTTGCGATAGCCGGAGCAAATGGATCATTTCTGCATTGCCTAATTTTGTTGTACAGTGTACGCGATAAGTGTCTAAGAAGATGGACATGCTAAACGCAGTGCTCACATGTTACTACGTTCGTTTACATCAAAAAACTTGACTCATTTTACAACCGCTTCGTTGCAAAATGCGTTTTTCACTGGCCGGATAGCAATAAACTAGTCTTGAGGCGATTTAGCGAGTACTTGGATCAGTTAAGATATGAAAGCGTATTTTATAGTGTTCAGTTTAAGGAACTGAATAATGCGCCGAGCGAAACAGCCGAACCTCATGTCGTGTCTGCGCCTCGCATCTACTCACTCATTTATTTGCTCATGTCCTGTCATCTAGTGAAGGAAATTTTATTCACACTATCATTATTGTTATTGTCACAAAGGAGGACCAGCATGCGCACAGAAATTAATTAGGAAACATAATTGCAGGGGCATAGCTACATTACAAATGACAGCATCGTAATGCTCATCTCTCCGAGAGATTCGTCGCTGTGTTCAGAAAAGAAACTACCATTTTTGCCATGGTTAACTTGTAAACGGTAGTGCGACTTGGGCGATCTTAGCAAGTAAAAGCGAAGCTGCATTTTTCTCGGTTCATGCAAATCGCTAAATAGTAATGGAGAGTACCAGTGCAACTCCAACAAAAAAATACTGTGCTTTCCGTAAGGTGCAATACCGCCGCATATAGAATAATGCTGAAGTCAAAACGGCATCCGCAGATGCAGCTTTCATACTACCGTTCTGGCAAAAGCGCAAGGAAGTTTTCCTGCCGAAACAGCAGTACAATGAAGCAGCCATTGAGAAGTACGTAAGCGATATCAATCCTGCTGTTTCAGGATAGTGGCGACCATTCTGCCATGCTGTTCTAGCTGATGATTTCGCTCTCGCAGTGTGTATGCCAAATGATCATGTGGAACATTCAGTTAAATATGAGTTGCATGTGCTCTTTGAAAGATCTCTAAGAGCTGCTCGAAGTATATCTCAATCGCGTAATATGCTCGAACAAGCGGCAACTCTTGTAGGAATCTGCTATTACGGCTCCTAGAAATCGCTCCTTGATTTCTACTGCGATCGGCGAAATCAACACTTGATTTTGCACCAAAAAATTTGGAGGCTTCATTTAGGAAAAGGACAGAAGCAGACCCATTTTTCGCCATGAATACGGCTTCCGAAAAGCGCCGCAAGAAAAATCAGATCGGCGTGATAATAATGCATTTCCACTCAACCCTATTGTAACAAAGCAGATAGCTGCTTTCCACTGTGGTTCCGTTTTCGCCCGTTTCTTTTAAGACTAATTGAAGATTTATTGGGAAGCAATTTGAGTTGAAAGCATTCTAAATTGTGCTGTAATGTTCGACTTCTAGTGGCACTTGGAAAGTGCACAGCTAGTGTTGCATAGTGATATATCGGATGATATGCTCACCTTCTTTTTAGTCATTATTCCGTCAGAGGAGTTATGCGCACAGAAGGTAGGCGAGTTGAAACGCATTCCAACGGTAGCGTGGGCGCGGAACGGTGGTCATACAAGAGAACAGCGCACGACAGAGGAAGGTATATGTCGCAGCATTTGCTGTAAAAACCTAATTTTTCCTCTGCCACTTGTGGTTGTATGAATTTCGTCGTTAAAACGCTTAAATCCTTCTATAATCACCTGGAACTTCTCGCAGACAAGTGCGGCAAAGTTCAGATAATGATGGAATTGAAAACGCTGAGTTCGTCAGATTGCAAATCGTAGCTGAGTAATGTGGTATTTCTCTGCTTTCGCAGACCCGAAAACTTCTTGGTTAGCCTGAGTTTGCTACTGGATCTTTACTTGCGAATGCGTTTCTGACTAGTTAGTAAGAAATACTTCCCTGCATGCTGAAGAAGCAAGGGCATTATTAGGTGATGAGCGCAGAACGGATCGAGAGAACGTCTGTGTGATTGCAAATTTTGTGATTTTTTGACGTCCGAGTATAACTACATGGGTCGTTGAAAAACATAATAGCTATCTTTATTTAGGGAACTGCGCTTCACATTTGTGCTGGTAAAGCAAGAAGTCCACCTTTTCGTCTGTAGCATGCGATCTATGTGGAGACAATTCTGCTGTTTCCTCGTGGGTCTAATATGTACATAGGTTGAACAAAAATAAGGTTATTTTTCAACAATGAGCTATAACAAAATAATGAGCCATTCAGCCGACTAGCTTACAGTCGAACCTATTAGACCGGTTGTCGGCGTGTAGAAGAGATATCGAACTTATTGGAACGATTGCGCATTTAGATCACAGAAGGTATGCAAAGCATTGCCAATTGCGAATCGAACTACATTCATGGGCGCGCAAGAGTGCGCACCATTGCAGTAAAGAGCACTGACTGCAGTGCGTAATCAGACACTGGACTGACTACTAGTGCGCTATGGAAATCCTCACATTTGCCTGATCAACATGCGCTTTTTTCAAACAGCTTAACTTAGAGTGACGAAATGTGGTGCCGTACCAGTTCTCCAGCCAACCGTGTCACTGTATGGTAGTTTACAGTATGTATACACATGTGTACGCATATAAGCGATTAGTGTACTACATAAACACCTTTCCGATCAACTTGCAGCATTTTTTAAAATAGAAAAGTACTTAATAGTGGAAAATTGCAGCAACAACATTTTTAAAACGCGTTCATAGTAGTCTTAATAGCTAAGTGAAGCGAGAATTGGTGACGACATTCGAGGAAAGCGACACGTGGATGACCTCATCGAGAACAAATAATATGCACTTTTAGGTGCAAAAAAAGTCGCCACTTCGTTCCTCTGAATAACGTATTTCGTTTAGCGGACATTCAAGAAAACCACTAAAAAGAACTTTGCTGTCCACGGGAAAAAATTGTGTTGCTGAAAAACGCTCGTTAAAGCTTTAACAGTTCTACAATCGGTAGTCATTCTATCAAATGCGACACTTCACTTGCGACACCCATTTTATTCTGCTCGATACATC
The DNA here is from genome assembly GCA_000803305.1 of Toxocara canis. Taxonomy (NCBI): domain Eukaryota; kingdom Metazoa; phylum Nematoda; class Chromadorea; order Rhabditida; family Toxocaridae; genus Toxocara; species Toxocara canis. The sequence continues at coordinate 235,240 of JPKZ01000491.1, forward strand.
TGTGCATCCATTCTTTCTATGGTTCCATAGAACAGATTGAAGCGTCATCAGCAAAGATCTCGAGACAATGGTGTATTAAATGCAGTTGTAATGTTCGGTACGTATTTTCAACATACCGAGGGCTTAATTAGGTTGATTTCTAATCGCTGTTATCTGCAGTAGCTCGCCACCCACCGACCAACACATAGCATCATTCTAGTCGTGTGTTTTCCCACAACTAGCGCAATGGTGGGTCGATTGCAGGGAAGGTGTACACATCTTGAGGACGGACTCCTAGTGACATTGCTGGCCTGAAAACTAGTGAAGCAGCTTATTTTACCATCCTAAGACTTGTTCGTCAAGAAAACTGCATCTTGGTCTAACAAATACGACGGTTTGTATAATACACTATAAGCGTAATGCCAATTATGGATTCCACGCAAATCGCATTGCCGAAGTGGTGCATGCTTTTGCGTTTGCGTGAATCCAGCTCGGCTTTTGTTCGCAATGAGTGCACTCACCTCTGTAATACTGACGAGTGATTAATATAATCGCATATATGAATGTTACCCTGTGTCTGAAGTACAGCTTGTGCGCATTCCTGAACTTTGGCCTTTAATGTGCTGAAGTGGCGTGAGGCATGCCACAAATTTTTTTGCGACGTTGATGCCAATGTGGCATGCTACTGACAAAATATCAAGGATTGCCGAAGAATCGATGGACAGGGATGTTGTTGCATAATACCGCGCTAAGGCTGCTATTTATATTGCTGTTTTATGCATATGACGCGATCAATTCAACAATTTAGTTCTATTCTTGAATCTCATCCATATAAGAATATCGGCATCAATTGAGTTAGTTGTCCAGCATTACCATAACTTCGATTTTCAGCGCTTAATATTTGTCTCAGCCCCATAACTGGCCGATTGCTTTTCGCAGCAGTTTCTTAGGAGACCTCCATTTTGTTCAGCATGGAAAGAACGAAACACTGAAAAAGGAAAACAACATGATCTCATCTGCACAGCTAAATGAGGATATTGAATCTCCATCGACGACACTAAAAAGCGACATATGCTTTTAATGCAGCTGTTGCCCTGTTTCTACTCACTTTCGCCTAGTGCCCCTTTTTCTTCAGAGATTCTGTTGACGACACACTGCAGATGTGGTGTTTCTTCTGGACCTTTCAAGAAGGAACAAAGATTGTATATCAGAAATGCGAAAACTCTTGCACCCCACCAGCACCTAGAGGCCCTCCGCTGCATCTCGGCACTTTCGCAATTTTCGCAGTTCGCAAGAAGGTTGGAGAAGGTTGCATTTTGCCGAAAGAGGAGGGCAAGCGACAAAGATGGGGAGTAGTGCTCTCCACGTATGCAGGCAGACGCCGACAAAGGCACAGACATACCCTTGTACAAACAGACACAGAGTGAGCATAATTGTCGCAAACGCGATTCAAAATTTGAATCATCTTCCATTTGCTGTATGCTTGATAAAATTAAAACATCGCATCGACGATGCTCCTTTGACGCTATTCTCACCATAAATATAAGCAATCGCTAAAGCTTAACGACGAAACAATTCGTAACCACAAATATGCTGCGTCGCATATGCAATGTTATTCAAAGTGCCGATGCTGTGCCTATTCAAACCCATTGTTGTGACTCTATTGAATACTTAATGTCAATCACAGCACGAATGTTACTTTTATAATGCACGTTATTGGCACTATATAAGAAGCTACTTGGATTCAATAAATGTTCTTCTTCCTCCAAACTACATCGTCGTCTCATCACCTACCTGCGTAATCTCGTCACCTACGCCCGTTGTCTCAACTCTTCCCCGGCCTTCTCCTACATCGCCATCTCGTCATCCACCCGCATGGCTACAATAATGCACTTGACATATTACAAAGTTGACAAATCACAAAGAGCTGCCCGTTTAAGGAAATGTGGGCAAGCCTCGAAACAAGGCAAGAAATCACATGGAAAGCACTGGAAATGCTGTATGCTCGTTATAAAAGCTATTTAGGATTGAATTTTATAAAATTTCTAAAATACGTCCCATGTTTACAAACTCATCGTACTCTGAAGGCATTGTCACTTAATGAAGCTCATCGGGTCACCATTTCCATTTGAAACAAAATTGTTTCAACTACCGAGAATACTCAAATGAACATTATACTTCCACTGAAGCACAAAACGGAAAGTGAATGAACGTCTCGTCGAACAAACCGCAAACCTCGACGGCGATTTGAAAATCAAAACGATCATGTTAGCTAACATTGCGATGAACTGTCCAAGCACTGTTTGTGGAGGAAAGGAATACATTTCGGTGAAAGCAATTTTAAATACAAATGAGGAAAGAATACACACTAAAACGGTCTTTTATGAGCACACCTACTTGGGGAGATATTGAGTTAGGTAGATACCTGCAAGAGGATTTGATGAACTACAATACAATGGGGGATGGAGTATGCAATGAATGTGGCGGTACGTGGAACGTTCACTTTCATAACGACTTCAGCCAGGAGCAAAGAGGAAAATTCATAACCGATGAAACATTTCACTTAGAGAAAAGTGAAGCTGTCAATAACCAGAAGCAAATTCTGCTCAACTAGTGCATTCGTTCGTTACAAAAATTGTGCAAGAAGCAGAAGTATATAAGATGAGTTTCAGCCTTTTCTTTCGGCGGAATCGGTTTCCTCTGCAACGTTATCCTCATCGTCCTCATCAACTATCTTCTCAAGTTAGCCTAGCAAGAAATAACCATTTCGAACGATAGTTGCACAAATACTCCCGACTTTTCTGCCCTATCAAACCAGCTCTCGCAGCTGTTTTTTTTTAATACCTTCGACTGAAAGTTCGCAGCGTCTCCAAGGTGTACGATAAGTAACAAGCAAAAAACTGACATAAACGATTTCGTGTATGTTGTTGCCAATTTCACGAGGTTTGCTCTTTGCCTAAGAACAGCTTGTCAAATAAAAGTATAAATATATTGATTGGTGGAGGCGAAGACACCGATTGAGCTACGTGCCCAATTGTTCAATGAAAAACAACGTTACTAATTACTATCGCATGATGCTTCGCAGATATGCATAACCTCAAAATTGTTATCTACGTTCCTCTTTGTGCGTAAGATCGTTAGGATTGAATTTTATAAAATTTCTAAAATACGTCCCATGTTTACAAACTCATCGTACTCTGAAGGCATTGTCACTTAATGAAGCTCATCGGGTCACCATTTCCATTTGAAATAAAATTGTTTCAACTACCGAGAATACTCAAATGAACATTATACTTCCACTGAAGTACAAAACGGAAAGTGAATGAACGTCTCGTCGAACAAACCGCAAACCTCGACGGCGATTTGAAAATCAAAACGATCATGTTAGCTAACATTGCGATGAACTGTCCAAGCACTGTTTGTGGAGGAAAGGAATACATTTCGGTGAAAGCAATTTTAAATACAAATGAGGAAAGAATACACACTAAAACGGTCTTTTATGAGCACACCTACTTGGGGAGATATTGAGTTAGGTAGATACCTGCAAGAGGATTTGATGAACTACAATACAATGGGGGATGGAGTATGCAATGAATGTGGCGGTACGTGGAACGTTCACTTTCATAACGACTTCAGCCAGGAGCAAAGAGGAAAATTCATAACCGATGAAACATTTCACTTAGAGAAAAGTGAAGCTGTCAATAACCAGAAGCAAATTCTGCTCAACTAGTGCATTCGTTCGTTACAAAAATTGTGCAAGAAGCAGAAGTATATAAGATGAGTTTCAGCCTTTTCTTTCGGCGGAATCGGTTTCCTCTGCAACGTTATCCTCATCGTCCTCATCAACTATCTTCTCAAGTTAGCCTAGCAAGAAATAACCATTTCGAACGATAGTTGCACAAATACTCCCGACTTTTCTGCCCTATCAAACCAGCTCTCGCAGCTGTTTTTTTAATACCTTCGACTGAAAGTTCGCAGCGTCTGCAAGGTGTACGATAAGTAACAAGCAAAAAACTGACATAAACGATTTCGTGTATGTTGTTGCCAATTTCACGAGGTTTGCTCTTTGCCTAAGAACAGCTTGTCAAATAAAAGTATAAATATATTGATTGGTGGAGGCGAAGACACCGATTGAGCTACGTGCCCAATTGTTCAATGAAAAACAACGTTACTAATTACTATCGCATGATGCTTCGCAGATATGCATAACCTCAAAATTGTTATCTACGTTCCTCTTTGTGCGTAAGATCGTGCTGATTATGAAGAAACCTTGATATCAGGAAGTTATACTTGAATTACGCGAAATTTTTATGATGGCGCCCCCTTTATTTATAAAAAAGGCTATTTGCTACTGAGTTTTATCATTGATCAAAGTAATTCAAAGTAATAACTGAAGTTTTCATTCTAGTGGAATGAAACTGCCTATGGTTATGGCCCAGGCGAACAGTCCTTGGCTCCTTGCAAATGGTCGTAAGAGAGCAGAATTTCCGTCCTCTTTCAAACACTCTGTTGAAAAGAAAATTCAACAGTTCCTTTTCTTCTGCAACTTAGACCATTGTTGCTGATGAAAAATTCTGCCTTTCAAAATGATATTTTTCTGTACAGAATATGTCAGCATTTCTGGCATATCATACTTCAATATTTTACGGCGCAGGAGAGAGGAAAATTGGGTTGGTCTACCTGCATATGTTCTTGAATACGCTGTTTATTGTTACCTGTGCCTGAAGAAAGCTCGCGGTTCCGAATATTCAGCTTTTAGAAGCCAATTCATTGGCTGCTATCATTTCAGATATTTTTGGTTGTTGCATGTCGTTTCATATCCTTTTGTTCGATAGGTAGCATTCAGCCATCATTGTTTTAGTTTGTTTTCCTTCGCTATTGCTATAAATGGTTGCTGATCTTCGATTTGCTGATCCGTTACATGTGCTATTTGTTTTTGAGGCTGCTCAGCCCTTGTTTCTCACTATTCGTTAGTCATGTTCTCATCGGCAATAGCTAAGCAATCGTACACCCTTCCCTCCAACCCCACCTCCCCACCCACTCCTCGCTTGAAAACTGATTTCCATGTTATCTCATTTCACTCTAGTCTGTACATCTCAGTATCAATCTGAGTCAAACTGGACATGCTGCGCACTTCACACTTCTTGCGTGTGGGGAAGGCAAAAGTCATTTTACAGATGTTCAGGAGCTTCAGCCCAACTTTCGCGCTTTATTCTTTCGATGATGAGAAATGGAAGCACACAGATCAACGCAAGTAAACATACGGGGAAGTGTAAATAATCAAACGCACTAATGAAGTTCAGAGTTCAGTTTGGTCGATCAGTCGTCATGATACAACCGTTCGTCTTGCTGAACCCTCAATCAGCAACTCAATTCATTTTTGGTGCTGCATTCAAACTCCGTGAATATCTGCAGTATTTCATATTGCGCTCCATGACTATTCCCAACTTGCTATTGCATTTACTGGTACACATAACACGTAGCTCCTCCGCGCCTGACGATCTGGGTCTACTGTAACGACCTCCATATTATTTATTTCTATAAAAGTACCGCGTGGATACAGCACGGTATTGTGCTAAATCGGCGCACGACATTCCAAAAATCTGCGTCTGAATTTCGCGCATTTAGCATGGATTAGAATTTATAACAGGCAATATGGGAGTCAGGCGATCACTGAAAATTAGCAAGGTTTCTGAGAATAATATGGTAAGTAGAAATATCTTACCAAATTACTTTCAACGACCATTGTGACGACATCGTTCACTCGAATAATTTATCACCTCGATAACTCGATAACTGTTGTGCTCAAGAGCACAAATTATTACACTAACTATCCAGCCGGGTGAACAGTTCGAACCTTGCTAAACTTGTTATTCCAAGCATTGTACATTATAACTTTTATCAAATGCAAGCTTCAAGAGCCACGCTTGAGAAGCAAGATAGCGACAAACATTTGTTAAACTATACGCTCACGCGCGTTTTTCGTTTTAATGGTGCACCTGGTACAGCGCCTCAATAGCCGGAAAAATTTAAAAATTTAATCAGTTCTTTCGCAAAAAAATTGAAATATTTGTCACTTAAGAAAATGTCATTATTTACTGCAAAGCATTTTCGCACAAAAGTTATCACGCATTATTCCATGCGTTATTATGGAGTTTTGCGAGCAACAACTGTCTTCTCATGGCATTCTCAAGTTTCTCATTTGCCATAGTATTCTTCATTGTTACTCTGTCTTAATTATTTATGTACTACTTTTTATGGAATTTGCCCATTTAAACATTCTTCCCAGTATATGGTGGCGCACCTCCAGAACCCATAGAAGTACAGCCATCGCTGCAAATAAGACGAGCGGAAAACAATGACAATCGAGTTCTGTTTAGCCTGAGCGTGAAAACTACGTCCGCAAACGGGACTGGAACCTCCGACCGTCCTTGTTTCCTTACGCGCAAGTGTTTTCGATATTCTAGGCTCGAGCCTTACTTGAAATGTTCGACTCTGTGCCGTGCAAATGGTTATCTGCCACAGTGCAAGCCAAATCGAAGTGAGCTTCACTGAGAAAAATTAACATGAAGCCAATTGTTTCGATTGCTGTTTATGATAAACTTTCTAAGCATGAAAACAATACGGGCAAGGGAACTGCAGTGGCGAAAAGCCCAGTTCAAACTGCAGGATGGGGCAGCGCGAAGATGAGAGCGAAGCAGCTCTATAATAAAAAATGGCTTTGTTCTTAATACAAATCGTCGCAGTTGAGAGTTGCTACGCCGTTGTCAGTAAGTTCGCCCTTCACCCTTCGCCCTTGCTACCTATGATGCCACCGATAAGTTCAAAATACTTTTTAAATGGGCACGACAGAAATTATATCGTGAGGGCGGCAATTGATGAAAAACAGATGGTGGATTCCGTCACTTTTATCGTGTAAAGTATGCGTCAACGAATGACCTGTGAGAAGGTGAGGTATGCGTAATCCGTTTATGCTTTTTCCACGCGCCACTGTGCTCAATACAGAAACAGTCTTATCTGTGTAAAATAAGTACGCGATTCGAGGAAAGTTAAGATATTCGGCAAGTGAAATGAACACAGAACATTAGAAAACGTGTGAATGAAAAAAGTAGGAGAGAATGACAACGAGTGTGGGAATAAATTGGAATGAGACTATAAGCTTAAAGCGCAAACCGAGTCCACCGTAATTTATTGTCGCTTTTATTGACCTCAAAAACGCTGTAGAAAATATTTTTTCAAGTCATCGATAAAAGTGCTCCACATTCCTCGGCTTGACACTTTAGTAGTGTTTACAACAGGCGACATCGAGTTGTCCATATGTTTCGACATTTCTGTGGTGGTCACCGAGGTGAACGCTGTGCGGGAAAGCAGCCGCTGCAAAAGTCGTTCACGAAGTTGCTGTCCTTGTAGTCTTTGACGTCTTATATGATTTCGCAAATACGATGGAACCCGACGATTTTTCTTGTACCATTTGGACCGATCGAGTTCAGATTCAGTCGTCGTAGCTGCCTTTGTACGAACTGCGCTACGAGTAGTGAACCATTGAAGAGTTGACTCAGTGACAGCAGACGGTGGTTTTGCAGATGTTTGGCGTGCAGTTCCCGTAGTGGAGGTTTTGGCGGTGGATGTTGGTTTATATGAACCTGTCATTACTTTGCTTGTCTCATGAGGAAGCGATGTTGATTTCTTAGTGACTGCTCCATTATTCGTAGTTCGAGTGGTGTTTCCGTTTGTCGAATTAGCTTGTTTTCTTGATGAGCGCATTGCTTCAGTTATCGCAATCGGTACAGTTGCTTCGAATGCGCTAGAAGGTAGGTTATTTATGCGGATTCTAGACCGGCTATTAACCGCTGGGATCACTTCCTGGTCTCTGCTGAATAAAAGATTCGCATCCCAGCCTGACGTCTTATTGAGGCTATGAAATTCTATGGGTGAAGGCGTAGATGAGTTCCGTAGATTATGCTTTACCGCGTCCAGTGTTACTGCGGATGCAAGATTTTCAATGCTCGCTTCGGTCGAAATTGTTCCTGAGATCAGCCGGGTTGATGTTATGGGAACCGTAACTGTTTCTGGCGATGGTTCGGACAGAACATCCATTTTATTCGATGAGACATTCCAGCTTTCATTCTTCGTCCGGTCAACGGCCGGAACACCTGCGTGGTTCAAATGAGCATTGCTTGATGTGTACCATCGTGAAGTGCTCGAGTTGTGAAGAGAAGCGGGTGTAATTTTCTGAAGTCGAGTGAATGTTAGACTTGAAAGAAGTGTTGTTGTCCAGTTTGTGGATAGTGCTTCCTCCTCCATATCTCTATTAGATGTGAAGTTGATCATTTTAGCTGAAAAGCCATGATTTGACGTCTGCGCTTTATTGGCATGTATCTTGCTGTGTCCTAATAAGTGATCGCTCCTATGTAATGAAGCGTTTTTATTTTTCTGTTATTTTTAATCACAATTTTGATCATTCCTTGGAGTTCTTGGAAATGAGTCATTGTCAAATCCAGAAAATTTCATTTTTGATCACTATGGCCTCTCCACTTTCAAACAAATTTGGTTAAAGGGGTTTGAGAAATAAGGGAACGAGAGAAATGAAAGAAGCAGCAAAAAACAATGATTTATAATTAGATAATCAGAGGCATACTCTTGCTCTGTGACTAGAGCTTCCTGGCATGCAATTTCAGCGAGTATACCTCTCTTGTGCCTGATCCTTTGCACGTTATTGCCAAAGCAGTCGCCGCACAGAAGAAACCGTGCCCGTTTCAGTTTAGCCGATTCGAGTAAAATAAGGAGATCGAGGTGGCTAGTATTAATGAGCTGCAAGGAATTCTCCGGCTTCGGCCCGTATGAATCTTGAACGTGTTGGGGAGCCCATTAAACCGGACCACCTTTTAGTCCCTCTCACGTCATACCAAAACAGCCACTTACATGAACTATGCAAATATTTTACTGCCCCGAACTCTTCAACATTAAAGTTCTTTACAACGAACTGGCCGCGGCGAAAACTGGGATCGGAGAGCTATGGATGCATGCCAGTCTGTTGAAATTGCTGGCAATGTAGATAGATGGATTTATCCTTCACGTCTTTCATCTTGTGTGTGGGCTTGGATTCGGCTCTTTCGCTTCTGAACTTCCTACGACTAAAACTGCTGTAGCTAGTACTATAGGTCGTTTATGAAACAGTAAGGAAAAAATCACATCTTACGCTTCTAGAAGTTCCAGGAAGAGCGTTGCTTACCTTCGGTAGGTTCTTTAAAAAGTTTTCCTTATCTCGTGCGCTGTGAATCGGACGTAGCACCCTCTACCACTCACTTTTATTGAATTAGCGGATGGAGAGAAATTTATTTGACTGCTCCAGTTTGTCTGCTTCAAACAATTTAAGATTTGGCTTCAGATTTTACTAAGTCGGAATACTCGAGAGCGGTCAGATTTTCTGAAGCATCCGCAGAATTCATCTTATCACTGAGACAACATAAATAACCTAAGGTCTAATTTGTTCTACCATTTTGAGGTTGTGGAGATTCAGGTAAGGTGACCACCGCAGCGACAACAACGAGAACCGCAACGACAAAAACAACAGCAAATATGGCAGCAGCTAGTCGTCTCCATCGATGCATCTGAACCGTGATGAAACCATCGGAGATTGAGGTGTAACTGCCTTCGTCCATCTCAAACTTCGACAGCGTTGGTCGAATCACTGAATCAGCACGGAAATTAATTTGGCAAACAATCATTTAAAAACGAATTCAGTAAGCACAAAGAATTAATAGTGCGTAATACAGGCCATTTGGTTTAATGCACCGTAGAATGAATAAAAACAGATAATATATCAGTAAATCAGCACGCACAATGTACTGGATATTGGGAATTGAGGGAGCTCTCTTCTCGTCTACTCCTCCCCTTTGTCCATCTTCTCCTACCGCTCCTTCCTCTGGTTATTGCTTCCGAAATTCTGACGGTGTTCTTTCCTACGTGCAAGGACAGTCCGTTTTGACAGAGATATTTGGTATGTCTTTCTCCGCTTTCAAAATCTGCTCTCACCCTTGCTTGAACCTCCCTTCCTCTCATCCCACAGTGAGGGCTATTGACTACTTCGTCCAATGCAATGAAACCTTTCCCCGCCTATTTCGTGAAGAACTCTTCATATGCACAGCCAAAGCTGACGGGATGGAATGGATGGGATGATAGAGGATGATAGAAGCGGATCTACACCGTATTTCCGCTTCCTTCTTTTCCCTTCGCCGATGACCATTATTCTGAGCATAAAGGCTCGGATAGGAAAGAAGGGTAAGGCACCGAAAGCGTTGTACTTTTTGAGAACTAACATTAGAAACGGTCTTTTAAACTGCCTCATGATAATCTGGAAGCCGGATTCCTAATTCGACTCACCGGTTGGTTTTTCCGCTGTCCCTGAAGGGCCAGAATCGACTTCTTGAAGAAAAAATTCAAAGTTATTTTTTGTCTCAGCGACGCCTAAGTTAACAAATGTGACCCAAAGGTGAAAGTGAGGTGTACCATTGCACTCTAAAGCTTTATTATCTTGTTACAAACAAAATTTTATATTCGATTTGCGCATGAGATTCGGTACTAATAAAATCATTGCTGATGAATGCAATGTTCCATGTATACCTCAGCATAAAACAGATGGAATTGATGACGGCATTAATGTGTGCTTATTTTGCTGGCCTAAAAATATAGAGTTAACGAGCACTGAGTAGCCACGTAGATGTAGGGAGCATGGTACGGCTGTCAAAATCAAATTAAAACTACACCATTCCCAAACCATCGGTGGAGAGGGGAGGATTCCTCGACCTTCTGAAGGGAACGAGCCTTTATTTACTACAGCAATAGGGCAACGCAAGTTGTATGTAATGTGAAAAAAACTAAGCCTTTCACCTCATTTTAACTACTCAGAAAAGTCATGCGCGGCCGATCCTAACAGAAGTCTTTCGTCCTATACATATTTCGTCTTACAGACCCTCCAAGAACAGAACAAGGCTGCACGAGACACAGTCTACAGATGGGTGCGCAACACTGACTGAAGCAGCGGACGCCAAGCTTTTGAAACGGCGAGTTTATAAAAAAAAATGTGCGGAAATGAAACGCAATATGCCGTAAACAATTTTTTATAGAATGTGCTGGATAAACTTTATGGAAAACCTGATACGTTTGTTTTCAGGAGAATCATTTGGTGAGTCACTGGGATCAGATACCAATGTTGATAAAAGGTATGCGAAAGGCTGCTTTGGATGCAAGAACGAAATTGCTGAAATACGTAGCGTGAACAAATAAAAGAAGCGGTGTTAAAAGTCCAGAAAATACTACAGATTAAATCTTCGTTGAAAAGACTAAGGACCGTTACACTCAACCGTCAGTTCTGATTTTTGTAGTATGAGCTGTAAGTTGACCCTGGCTCTGAAGAAAGTTCATTGTGAAAAAAGTTGATTTTGTTCAAGAGTAGCCACTAAAAGGACTTCCCATAAAGAAAGCTTCCCAAGCTGTGCCTTTTTCTCATCTCCTCAGCACCGCTTCTCTCGGTCGTTCTAATGCTGTGGCAGATATTTTCCGTCGGGAAGGGTGAAGAGGAAGGGGCGAAGAGGAGATGTACGCTACTGAAGCTTTTCAGCTTACTAGTCTCAGACTAATTATACGACGACTTAGACGGATGTAGTTGCTCTAATTCAGTTGGTTTAGTGCAACATTAACCAATAATTTCTTAAAGAAAAAAACACGAAAGAGTTGTTTCGAATGTGTGATTATCTCTTCAGAAGCTCACATTTGGCTCAAGCTTGAGACTTGCTCCCTGTCCATCTCCTTTCATGCGGCCTTGCGTTTTCCTTTATCATTTTTTTACAAACATCTCGAGCGCACTCAATTTTTCCTGGATGTCGGTTTATCATCGAGGAGGTTGGAGCCGATAAAAGCGCAGGGGCAGGGGGAGGTTAGCCCGCCGCTTTTTAAATTGGCAAAAAATTAAACTCATGGAATTATCTGGCCAGATATATTGGAACGAGAAAAACTCGAAGGCACTGTGCCTGCGTTGAGATGACAAAATAGAAAATGTAGAATAGAAAATGCAGAGGTGGCGTCAGGCTTCGTTACCTTCCTTCTCATACGATCTCGGATTCTTTTTATTTCGGTGCACGTGCCACGCTTTGCATGCATTCTCTGGAAAGGTTCATCGGTCACTTTATACTTCAATCACTCTAAGGCAAATTCTGGCAGATTTTACAATCGTATCTGTTCGGATTATAATGATGTTCAGCTTACACCGTTTAGAGTCATTTACGATGATGAGCGGTGCCCAAAAAAATGCTATTTGGCATTTTCGAGAGCTGCAGGGCGACAAGTGCGGTTGTTGAGCAGTATCCTGCCGAAGATTTACAAAGAACGTAGACTGATATTTCGATGGAACGCCTGAATTAGTTCTCAGTTTTGACTTCAATATGCTGTCATAAGAGAACCATCCACGAAGCTCATCCCTTCGTCACATGTTTTGAATGCTTACAGAGCGCCTGCTTCTCCGAAAGTTCGTTTTATGCGCTTAGGCTGAAAATAACTGGAAAAAGGATTAATGACATTCATGTATAGATTAAGACGTTGCTTCATCGAACCAACAGCATAACAAATGATTTACGCTGCGTCTCAACATCGTATAATAACGGTTCATTCAGTCTCACGGACAGAAGACAAGTTGAGTGGGCTGTTTTGATTATTGAACATCATTAACTTAAATGCAACGGCTTAAACTTCTTCTGTGGAACAAAACCTCAGTTTCTCGTAGTCACGTTGATACTGAATGCTGCGATAGTCGTTGACAAATCTAGCTGTTCCATCCTATTTCCCATACGGTAAGATGTTTGAGAAGGGAAAAGCAAAGCCGTATAACAATGCAGACATTACCAATAAATCTGCATAACGCTCGGAACGGTTTCTCTTCCCGAGTTGACAAAATATTTTTTGGTATTGTGACAATTGAGCCCCACTAATGTTTGACACCGATGCCCTTGTCTAAATCTATTCATATCTCACAGAACGTCGTAAGCATTTGTTAGCTTGTCATCACGATAACTTCCGAACAAATGGCTCGGTAAAGTTCGTTGGGCGGCTGGAACGGGTGATTCCTCCCCAAAAATTTTCCTGCGGGAGGCATTTTCCATACTTGAGAGTCCTCCGTCATGACTTTTCAACAAATTTACATTTCTCCTCTCTGTCTGTTACTTTTGGGGGTGTTCCGGCCTATCATCTGATCGTTTTTGTTCCAGAACAGAGCGATTCTCCAGAACCGGAATACGGATCTGGAAAATTCTCTCATGTATGGAATCTTAATTTTGAAATCATTTTTGGCCAGGATTTTTCGCCACGGGGCTTTCGGAAAAAACATGTTGTAGAGGGCAGCGTCCTAGATGATCTAATCATAAAAGCGTAAAGAAAAATGCTTTCCCGGAAGAAAGAAAACGACTAAGTTCCGGAAAAATTTCGACGGCCGTAATTCGGCTCTGTTCCACCAATTTCGCTCAAATTTGGTATTTTGGCATAATTTTGGACGGGAAATTCGATTATCAATGCAGGAAACTAAAATAAAAAATTATTTAACGAAGTTGAATTTTCGCACTTTTTGACCCCCCCCCCCCCCTCCCCTCCCCTGAACTTTTTTCAACTTATCTAATCGGGGGATCTGGAACCGTATATTCCTTACCATTTTTCGTGTAGTTTCTGAAAATAAATAGTGCGCGCCCGCGTAGTTTTCCACAAACTTTGTCCAGTTCCAAAACATGTTTTTTTGACCTTCCTTGAACAGTTTATCAAGTGCGCGCGCGCTATATAGAACTACCTCCAGCAGGAAATTTCACATCTAACAG